>VXAK01006889.1:0-29003 GCA_013399435.1 Arenaria interpres | reverse complement strand
GCGCCGGGAGCCGGCCGGTGGGCACGGATAGGTATTGACGCCAGAATTTAACTCGGTATTTGCGAAGAGGTCGCTCTGAATATGCCAAGTCTTTCCCCTCGAAGTGGCAGATTGTTAGACTGAGAACAGCGTTTTATCCTAAATATATATATTTTTATATATATAAATATAACCCATACAGATGAACGGGCTAAGGTAAGGATGGGGTGGTTTATCTGGGCACATCACACAGCTGTGAGAAGCTTTTTTTTCATGGCTGAGAACCGAAAGCTTCACTGATCTCTAAAACAGTTTTTACTTCATACAAAGAAAGCTTCGATTCCCTGTCGTCTCCCCCAAAATGTATCGGGTTTCCCGTTTCCCACAACCTTGATTGCAATTAGTTAGCGAGCAGACGGGACGAGGCACTTTCCCGCGCACAGATTTCCACCTCTAGGAAATGAGTTTCCCAAGCGCTGCCCAAACGCCGCTTTGTATTACCGAGCCCACGATGCGCACTGCAAAGAGCCCTCTCCCGCACACCTACGGCGGGAACACCGCACGGGTGCTCACACACCGCATCTCTCGGAAGGGGTTTGCCGGCACGCGTGTGCACGCCAACGGGCGACAACTGGAAGGAGGGTTAACAAACCTCCCGGGCAGCAATAACCACCGCTAGAAAACGCATCTGTGACTTGCTGAGGGGAGCGGGACCCGCTTGGTGGGACCAGACGGCTCCTCCTTCCTCCTCAAGTATCAGTTTGGTCAAGTTTAGCTCCCAAATCGTTGCTGCCTTTCCGGCTGTTGCTGTTTTATGCTGGGCACCATCAATTATTTTGGTTGGCGGTTCCTGCCAGCCCCTGAGGGTAGCGAGGCGACAAACGCAGGTCTTAAAATTTCCGTCCCCTGCCAGGCGTTTTGGTGGCTGCAGAGAAGGCAGCGCCGCCGGGCTGAAGCCATCCTGCTGCCGCAAGGGAATACCAAGCCGGAGGGATTTATCTAGCTAACTCCGGTTAAAATAAAATTCTCGTGACGGGTAGGAAATGTTTAGGGGTTAAGCGTTGCTAACGAGAACGGGGGAACCCCGCAGCGAGCTCCACCTACCCCGCAGCTCAGCACACGGCTGCCGGTTTTTCAAAATGTTTTCCCGAAATGTTAAAAGATGCAGATGATAGGGAAAAAAAAAATAAAAAAATAAAAAAAATAAACGTGCCAGCGAGCTGCTGCGGATAGAGCACGTCAACGATTTCAGGTTTATCACTTTCAAAAGATTCCTCAGGGTTTCTCAATACACGCCTTTTCTGCCGCGTCTCAGCCAGCCAGGGCCGTGTCGTGTCGCCAGCGGTAA
Organism: Arenaria interpres; assembly: GCA_013399435.1. Taxonomy (NCBI): domain Eukaryota; kingdom Metazoa; phylum Chordata; class Aves; order Charadriiformes; family Scolopacidae; genus Arenaria; species Arenaria interpres. The sequence continues at coordinate 27,676 of VXAK01006889.1, read as the reverse complement.
GTCAATGGCACAGCCTGACCTTTCCCGGGGCTGTATCCTCCACTGCCAACAGGCGAGTTGAAGATCCGCGAAACGCAGCTCCGCGTTCGGGGAAGGAGGCATTTTAAATCCCGATCCTGTTTTCCCGTAAACCGTTGAGTAGAACCTCGCAGGCTCCGCGGAAGTTGCGCTGGCAGGCAGCCCCGTCTCCCGCCACCGAAACGCTCACTGGGACCAGCTCACGGGCTCAGACACGGCCAAGGTGCCAACGCCTAATTAATACGTTTAGGCGAAGCTCCCAACGTAATTGCTTTTAACGTTCATTTATGCACAAGCGGTTTCGGGCTGGCGGGGCGAGCCCGCGGAGGCAGCGCCGACTGTCAGCGGGACCCGGGCCTGGACACACCGCCTGCCCCCGGACGGGAGCCCCGGGGAGAGGCTTCTCCCGGCGGGGTGAGCGCCGGGAAACCGTCTTGCCTTCCTCCTCCGGGGAGAGAGGGAGCCGCCGTGTGTGCGCCTTGGCTCCGGCGCTGTCGGTCGGCGGCCGCACGCAGCGGTCCTTACGGTCGCCCTTCTCGCTAACGGCGTTTCACGCCCGAGGCTCGGCCCCGACCCCCGCTTTCCGAGTACCGTAGAGGCAGCGCTTCCCCACGCAACCTCCGACCGCTCGGTAACACCGTTAATCGATCATCACGCCGCTCGAATAAGGAGTTTTCCTCCGCACCCTGCCCCGCGGCAGCACCGGGTACAGTGAAGCCCGCACGCTCCCTCGCCGAGGCAGAGCATTCTCTCCCTCCAGCCCCGCGTACTGCGCGGGGGAAGAGGAGCCATCCCCGGGGGAGGTTCCGCAGCGCTCCCCGGGGCTCAGGCCCGCCGCCATCTCGCCCCGCAGCCACCGGCGCCGCAATTCGCCGCCCCCGCACAAAACGACGGCAGCTGCGGGATGGGGTGGGGGGCAGCCAAAAGTGGGGGCGCCGTCCCTGGGTGGGCTCGAACCACCAACCTTTCGGTTAACAGCCGAACGCGCTAACCGATTGCGCCACAGAGACTCCCGCGGTTCGGCTCCCTCCGCGGCGCCTCTCATCCGCTCAGGCGCCGCCGGCGGCCCCGCGGCTCGCCGCCTCCTCGCCCCGGCGACCCGCGGGCCACCGCGTACCCGACCTGCGCGTACAAAACCCGGCTGCCGAACGACAGCTCTTGCGGGAACGCCAAGGGACCGAGAGAACAACGAAAACCGCGGCTTCCGAAAGGCGGGTTCCCAACGTCCTTCCTCACATAAATAATAAATTAACGAATCCGAGTTAAACCAGCTTTTTCTCGGCCGCTGCTAATTCGTCCGTTCCGCCTGCGAGCCCCAGTGTAATTCACAAATATAATTGCACCATTGCCCTATTAATATTTTTAAAAGGTAGTTTTAAGAGACTGCGGGGAGCAGTTAGACTGTTTGGAACAGGCGGCATCCCCCTCCCCCCCGTGAGTGCAGGTAGATTTTATTTACCTTTCTAAGTGACTGAAAACCGCAGTGAAAAAAGTTAACCTTTCTTTTGTCATTGATTTGAAACCCGCTCCCCACGTTACCTTACAGTAAATCCACCCTCACGGCCCCCCCAAATACAAAGTTCTCCCACTCAGACCTGAGCAAGGGTTTTCCCCTTTTCTTCCCCAGGCTGGTACCCTTTGAACCTCTTCGAAGTCTTACAAATATCAGTGTCCTCATGTTCTCCCCGTGGCCCCGTGAGGCTCTGCCCGACGGCCCTCCTGTCCCCTGGGAGCCGCCGGGAGTCGGGCAGGCACATGACGCCCAACACACAAGGATGGGTGCCACCTCCTTCCCAGGCGGGTGCTGGTCACCTCCTGGTCTCTGCCCACCCAAGACCAAGGTGTCCCAGCTCACTCCTGGAACCAGAGGGCCCGCAGCAGCAGGAGCAAGAGCCAGAGCATCGTTACTCCGGCTTGCCTATGTCGTAGAAGACCTTGCTCTTCAATGCTGCAAGGCACGGTTCCTCAGCCCAGTGAGGAACTTTGATGGTCAAATTTACTGCCCACAGCTCAGCCTTTCCGGTTTTGCCAATACTTTAAAGACAGCTACATGAATGTGGGTATTATCACGGTACCGCTCAATTTTTCTGTTGTGTATCGGCGGTACCTTACTGACCAACGTCTTGTAAAACATGGAGGAGAAAGACAAGATATGCAAGCCCTCAACAGGAATTAAAACAATTATTTTAAAGACTGCACGTTAGCATCGTGCCCATTACAGTATGCTTTCCTACCCAGACCTATTCTCAGGGTCAGGAGAATCAGTTCACAGGCTGGACGGCTTCTATTTTCTCTGTGAAGGGGACAAGAGAACACTCCTGTGATTTTACGGACAAGTAAACAGGTATTTAGTGGAAATAGCAAGATTCCAGTCTGAACAAAGGCCTAACCCATAGGTCGGTGCCGATGAACATTTGGGCATGGATTTTGGGCCCTGAAATATTTTACTTTATACACATGAATATTCCTGTTAGATTTAATGAATGTAAACTTGACTGTTTTCAAAATCGGTGTCTAGATGCCAGATCTAAAAAAGGACTTTGCTATGCTGATGCTGAGCACAAGCTCTAACTTTGAGGTGTCCGAGGGGAGCCCAGGACCTGGCATTAGACATCCCAGGCTGCCTACAGTGAGAGTGCAGCCGGTGAGGCTACAGAGTCACTTGGCACCTTTCTTCTCAGCATTCTTCCTGACTGAATCTCAGAGTCTCTCATTTAAAGTCTTACAACATAAAATAAAAAATAAAAAAATAAAAAGAACGTACACAACAGGGAGTGCTACCTCTTCAGGTGAAAACCCACAGATCAGCTACTGATCGGAACATGGATGGCTTTCGCTGGCTGCTGAAGCACTAACCCTGAGCCATCATATCAGAGAGGAACCTTGTCTGTCACTGCTCCATAAACGGAAAGGATTAGCTGTCTACCCTCAGGAGAAGGTTTCTGACTGCATCTTCAGAAGAAAGGAAGAGGCCAAGGGCTGTTTAAGGCATTCAGAAACCAGAAAACCATGATACTTCAGATTAATCACCCTCCCTATCAGTGTTTTGTTCTTTATTTCCGGACAGCTCTCTTCCTTAACACACTGTTTCCTATGGATCGTCTCTAGAGTTCCTTAATTTTTTCCAATATCTAGTGTATATAATTTAAATACCATAGTTGGATTCAATGATTATGGATTATAACTTACATTTTTATAAAAACACCAATGTATACAAATGCATATGGATATATGAAAATATACCATGTGATATAATTTTTAAATATTATATACTTCTAAAACATGTTATAACATTATTTTATTGTTATTGTAGGATCCATGAACTTAAACGTTCATCTGTCACCTTCCTCAGATATAGGCTTTGGTTCCTGAATGTCAGAGAAAGCTAATATAGGACAGAGGGGGAAACTGGGTATAGTTTATGAGTGTTATAAATGTATTATATATTTATCTTCTGTTCAGAAAAATAAGTCTAGTTATTCACCCCGAACTGTTCCTAAAACCAATTCAGTAGGATATAGCAGAAACAAGAGAGTCTTCTCACTTATATCACAAAATTGCTCATTAACGACTCTGTTTCTATGATTTCTCACAGGAACCCCCCAACAAGCACATGCGCCTACATTATTTGTTATTCTACGTGTCATTTTTGGTCAACTATTTGTCAGCTCTCAAGTTACAACTCATTCCAAACTACAAAAATTTGTAGTCACAAAAAATTTCAGAAGAGCTACTCAGTTTCTGCCCAAATGTATTTCTGCTGGCTTACTTTGTAACAGCAATCTGTAAGTGCACAGTTCAGCACCCAAAGATTTCTTGTGTTTCACTCTGAAACATACGACTCTGGTCCTTACCAGAACCAGGACATTAAAATAAATGGAAACTAACATCATTCAACATTGCTATTGAAATTATCAAAAGCAGAGAGTAAGATCTCCGTGAGAAAAGTTTTTTCTTTATGGAGTTGCAAGATTTGACCATGGAACATATTATTCCTGAAAAAGGATCCAAAATGTTGGAAGAATCAGGTATAGACAGTTTTTCTTGATTAGTTGCAAGACTTCTGTTCTTTTCATTTTTCAAATAAAATGCATTTGGAGGTTTTTTATTCAGTTAATTGTATACAGATTTGCTATTTTTCAGATACAAAGGTGGCCTACCATATTTTTTTTTAAGACTTTATTAACTAAACACTTCTATTCTTGGGTCTGTTAGTAAAATCAGGAAAGTGTGATGACTGAAAGGACATCCCTGCAAATAGGATCAATTTACCTTAAAAGCAAAGAACAAGACAGAACAATAGTATTTTACTGACCTCTCCGGTTCACTTAGCTCTGGCTTCTCTTACAATGCAAGTCACACACAAGAAGGCTGTACCTAGATGAGAACATCCACAAATCTTCAGATATTGCTAATTGCGGACAGTTGGGTAACCTAGAAGTCAACCGTTCTCCCAACCTCCATAATGATGTTTACCAAAAGGGAATGGCATAGGCTGCCTGGTTCTGGATCGTGAAACATAGAGTTGCATTTATCTCATATTCAGGAGAGACAAAAAGTTGCTTCGGTGTGACTTGCAACAAAATTATACGACAGCCGTCGCTATTATCAGTAATTTGGAATACAGTCTGCAGCTGTGGAATAAAAAAACAACCCAACCAAACCAAATAGAGAGGGCTACATCCAGAATTGATCTCCAGATCTCACCTGACATACTATAAAGGGAATTTTACATTGCAATTCCCTGCAATCTAGCTGTTCTCAGTAGCTACTGAAAAGAATGCAGTCATTGTGGCAGTCAGTTTAATGCTTTCCACACACAATAATAATAATAAAAAAATCTTAAGATACTACTTCAAAAAAGTGAAAAGAAGAAAATTCTGCTGCTATAAAAAGTGAGCATAACACCAAAGAGAGTAATAATGATGCTTCTCTTTATTTTTCTCAAGTGCTTATTATCATGGCAAGAAAGGGAGAAATTTCCTGGCCTTGCAGAGTTTTTGAACTGCACCTACTAAGAATACTGAAGAGTTCTTGAAATAATAGCGAATATCATGAAAATAGGAATGATTCTTATGCAACTGAACTTTAATGTTGTCTCTACAGAACACCCAGGAAAGCAGAGAAATTGCCAGTCTGTGTTTTCAGAAGCAGCAACCTGGACTCCAGAAAATGCTAAAATTCAGATTTAAGTTCTAAATATAGGCCTTAATTGAGGAAAGTAACTGTATTCAGAGCAATATGAAAGCATATGTTAACTTCAAGTGCCATCAGATTACTACCATGGCATAAGAGTATTTTCTTAAATAGGTTAAGTTTAAGAAAAAAAGTGAAGGGCAAATTTTAAAGAAGGCTCAAAAGTACTGTTTGTTAAAAAATGAGAACAACCACAAATGCAGCATCTTTTCAGTTCTTAGGAAAACACATCTCCCTGAAATATTCTCACCAGAAAACACCTACTTCAGTTCTGAAAGTTATTGTGCAGGTGCTGACACTAGTCAGCTTTACATCTGTTCAAGTGCTATAATTCAGCCAGAACACTAATGTTTGAAGGAAAGGCAGTGAGAAAGGAAGACACAGGTAATCTTTGTGGATCCACTCCAGATATTTCCAAACAGGAATCTGACATGTTCGACCAGGCAGCAACCTCAAGGAACTTGTGCTGACAGGCTGTATGGGTAACACCACTTCCGGAGACCTTTTCTTGATCAGGCTGTGTCAAAGAGATCTGGCATCAAATTCAGGTATCAGGATGCAATTACAGGCTCAAAACGTTCTTGCTTGCGCCTTCTAGAAGAGCTCTGTATGAAAGATGATGCAGGGGTTCCAAAGAACCATTGAGAAGCCATTATAGTATAGTTCCTCCAGCTACATTTATAAACAGCTATCAAAAGATTAGCAGAGGCTTCTAATCCTAGAACTCTATTGCCAAAATGGAGGGAGGTTATGATATCCCTCCATGAAAACAAACTTGAATTCCTATGATTACAGTTAGCTCCAGCAGAATCCTAACTCTCTCAAACACCTCTGGTGCAAGGAAGCTTCTCATATCGCTGTTCCCTTGCTGCCCCTTGTGATGTGAGCAGCTTCCTGCAGGACCCCTGGATACCAAACACGTTGGTGGCCTGAAGGTGCAATAAAAGCTTCTTTCTTGGCGTTATAAAAGGTATGTTATACAAAAGGTTAATCTTGTTCCTTCTAAGGATTATGTAAGAGATATTCAAAATATTCTTGGAAATACACAGCAGAGAAAAACTAAGGGATACCCTCCTCTCTCTCTCTCATAACCAATCTCTTTTCTTCCTATGGTCTCAGACATGCACAGATGTTACAGTAATGGGGCCTAAATCAAAAACTAAAAGTAAAACTAAAACTAGATCTTACTTTCCTACAACTGAGTGGAAGAAGAGAAACACTGAGGAGGTTTATACTTACTTTGGTTGAAATAAGGGACAACGTATTTCCAGTGATCTATGAAACTTTATGATCACCTAGCATAGACAGGAATTCATGTGGGTGTTGGAATATGTAAAGAATAATTTTAAAAATAAAAACCAAACCTACCCTAATGCCAAGTCTTGAAAAGTATGAGGTAGAGGAAGATACGAGTATGGAGAGTAAAAAAGGGAGAGACAGGTTAGGGAGAAAAAAAGAGAACAAAGAGGAGTGGGAGGGAAACAAACGGATAAAAAATCAGAAAAGTAAGAAAAAGTCTGAATTACCTCATTTTTCAGACAGGCATATTCCTGCTGCTTTCAGAGATTTTACAGTGGAAAGGAACCAACATATTTTTGCAGCTTCAACAGCTTGTGGTGAGACTGAAGGCAAAACGAGAACGCAGAGGGAACTGACCTCTCTCCAAGTTGCTTCTGTCCTCATGGATGGTATAATCTCCAGTACAGCAAAGGAACAGAGAAGGCACTTAGTGAGTTACTCACAGCTCCCTGTCCCCTCCTCCTCCTCTTGGCCCCCAGCTTCTCAGATCTTTCTATTAAACTTTTAATAGCGGGGACCCCCTCACTCAGGGCAGCACTGCAGTCATTCATTAGTGTCCACCTAGGGAACAAATAACTCTTTAGCTGCACTGTAGGTGTCCAGCTTGCTTTGTGCCCGGAGGGGGATTTGTAATCGAAACAGGGAAGTGCAGGAGCAAAGAGAAAAAATGGGCAATAATAACCCATGAACCCGCCTTTCATTCAGGTAACACACAAGACACATGTTAATGATTTCAGCTTAAGTACCAGGCAGAGAACTAACTGTACACTACCCAGGCAGAAACCACCTGCATGTGCCAATGTAGCTAAGCAGGGGCTTCTTGGAGAAGGGGCAGCGAGAAGCAAGTTCCTGAATTTGCAGGGAAATGCTTTATTGTGTACTTCACTGTTCTTCATTTGCAAAGTTCCTTTTTCAGACTTCACCCGAATGGATCAACCAGCTAAATTTTTTTTCAGGTCTTGTCTTTTAGCCTGTCTGCACAGAGTATTTCTATCGCTGGATTAGAAGAATCTGTGAATATCAAGACAGAATGCACTGGCATTTCAGCAGCTAGGCTGTCTAATGGGACTAGAATATCAACCAGTTAGGTACTGTGTTTGGCAGGACTATTTCAGACCTTATGAGCTAGATCATCTGGACCATTAAGATAATTTTTAAATACAAATTAATTAAAACATAAACAAATAGGAAATGATTTTTTGCTTCCTATAATTTCTGTCCAAATGCACGTGCGTGCACAACCAATCGAGGAATCTCTATCTAAGCACTCTCCTTCAGTTGTTTTTTGGTGACAACCGGCCACGGCAGGGTGACACAGCCATTTGCCCATCCTGCCCGTACCCTTGCATCAGCCTGCAGCATATAATAGGTAGAAGACAGCCAGAGAAATACAAGAGAAGAAAGATCTCTTTAACAGAGAAAAGAGGACTGCAAATACCTTCGAGGACAACGTTTCCTTTTTCATCCCTAAATATTTGCAATCAATACAGCTTCAGTATTTCGCAAGCTAATCAATAATGCAGTGACAGGGAAAGAGATGTGAGGGTCTTTTTAGCGGCTACAAACCAGCAATGATGCTTTGATGGCTCCTACCGAGGATTTATCATTTCTTGGATAATCTCCTGCGGAACACTGTGGGGCCTGAGAGTTTAATATACAATATGGCTATAGGAAGGGAACTGGACAGATGACTGCACTTTATCTTAATTCCCTATAGCATCATGTGCCAAGGAAATGAAAGGTAAAACAAAAGTATGATACATTCCTAAAAGTATGAATACACTGTACAAAGACTGTTGTTTGGACATTTAATAAAGCTAAACTGGTCCATAAAAGGTAAGACAGGCTAAGGGTGTTATGAGGAGCCACAATTCTATTTTGCCATTGTCCATGCCATGAGGGCCTTCGGAGGGGCTTTATTATTAACTATTATTATCAGACTATATTACAAACTATTTCAGAGACGCACACAAGCTAAATCTCCCTTTCCACACACATCCAATTCACTAATTTCAAGAGAGCTATTTCTGTGAATAAAATGGGACCAACTTGCCCCCATATAATCACATGCAGCACTTAACAGGAACAGAAGAGGTTACATCTCCAATAAAAGGTTACGTCTCCAAAGTTTAATACATTTTGGTCAAAATGCAGACCTTGGCCCCTGGCTCGAGTGACCAGAACATTTACTGAGATGTGCCATCCCCGGGAGAAGGGCTCTTCTGTTCAGACATCTTCACTGCTACGCAGGACACTGCCACTCACACACATCAAAATCCCCCCTGGAAAAGGAAATACAGGCTGTGCACAGCAGCATATTCTGACAATACCAAAGTCCTCCTCCTCCTCCTCGAGGCTGTGATGTAGGGCTCTAATAATAAGTCCAAGAGCAGTCAGACAACATGTAAAATCTCATAATTTCAGCTGCCCAGGAACCCTCTAGGCCTGAAAGAACTTACTCATTCTCTTTTCTCACTTTTCTTTCATCACATAAAAGTCTTCGAATAATTGTTATACGTATATGAAATTATACTTTAAGAAAAAATGGTGTTTTAATAAATGCACACTGCAACATATCCTGATTGCCACTGAAGAGACTCCTGATCATCCTGTATTACAACATATTATAGCTATGTATTTTTCAAAAGAGCATAATCCAGCATTTTCAGTTTTTCAGAGTCCAGCAGTAATTGCAGTATCATTAGCTTTTCCAGTTTTATCACACTACCTGTTAATACACTGTAAATTTGCTCAGTTTCCACAAGCAACTACCTAAGTGCAAATACAAAATACGAAAAACGTATGATCATGTACAGCATATTTTTAAGTCTTACAGCCCTTCCTAATCTTACCATTACAACCAGCTTTAAAATTCGCTAACACTCAGAGCACTTCAACAATTGCTTTCCTTATGTTTTCATGCAATTCGTATTTCCAGATTCTCAGAGGTTTAGTTTTCTAAACTAACGAAAAAGTTACTTTTCTTCTTTGCAGTTTATAAAACAAACAACCCAAAACACCACATAAATGCCCCAAAACAGGTGTGCATGGGTCAGTCAATGCACCTGGAAATTTTCAATCTTTTTAAAAAATTAAGATAATCAACACAATTGTACTGTTAAAATCAGTTACTTCTCTATTAAATTGTCAACTAATCTTAAAACAGCTCATTTTCTGATTTTTTTTCATTTGTTTTTAAGTTATGATTTTTTAAAGCTTGTTAAAATATTATGCCAAAGCCATCAAACTAAAACATGTAAGAATGAATGATGATATTAACAACAAAATTTATATTTATGGTCTTTTACAAATCATAGTATCCAGTTCAGCGACACACAACCGGATTTGTAACAAAGCTAGTCTCACAAGGCTACAGAACCCTTTAAAAGCGCCATTTCTGCCATCTTCAGCAGGCTTTTTCAGCTTGATAGGTACAGATAATTTGTATTTCATACAGCCAATGGTCATTAAAGACACACTCCCCCCATATTTCTCTTAAATTGCATAAATTGGAAAATTGTTCATTTCCTCTTCCTCCAGCTCTGTTTTCATGTATGATGAATTTAGGTATGTTTTGCTGAAAATGGGCAAGAGATTATGCTACATGCAGATATGCCTGCTGAAAACAATTCAATGAATCAAAAATAACCACGGACTGCAACTGACCTTTCGTACAAATCATATATCTCTATATTTTTGACATGCCTTAATGATTATTAGACTTTGGCTCACTGAAAGCAACTGAACAGTACAATATTTAGCATTTGTTTTATATTATATACAATTTCAGTGTTCTATTTACAGAAGTCTATGATCCCCATCCTGGAAGTCTTATTCAGCTGAATAATCCAATCTCATTAAGTATTCTGAATGAGAGATGCGGGAACTGGCTCTTCATTCTGATATAAACACAAGATAAACGGGCACACAAACTCTAGGGATAACTTAGGCAGTGGATGCCTCCTTACTGGAGACACTAAGTTTGCTATCTGTATGGGGTTTTTCAGGCAGATGAGCACAGCAATGTTGAGTCCAAAGTCTTGACAAGCCCCAAGATCTCTGCAGGACTTCTGATGGAAAGGTATTATCATCAGCTCTACATGGCATGTACCTGCTCCTCCCCCAAGACAAAAAGTTCACCATCTCCAGCACCACTGTGTGCATAAATACATTTTTCAGTATTATGCTTCAAATGTTAATTCTAGTTAATACAAAGATCACAGCCTAGGATGTATTAAATATGGGTTTACCTCTATGAGGAAAAAGGATCCATATAACATAATTTCCATCCTAAGCCCAGTTTTTAACTAAAATCACCATGGAAATGTATGTTTTGTTCATATTGATGTTAAATAAATGGATAATCACAACTGTGAAAAACACTTCTGTGGTTAGTGACTTTTTTCGTTTTGAAAATTAAATCTGTAAATACATAGCAAGATGTTATTTATAAGAATTTTAAAATTAAAAAAAGCCCTAAACAACACATGGAATAAGTATACACATAAAAATGTGTTAGAAATTATACACATTTCTAGTTCAGAGCAGATGCAACTATTGCCAACATCTTCCTCACTGGTACTTTTTCTTTTCAGTTCAAAGGTTTGTGTACAAGGTGTCTGCATATGGATTTTCTGACATTTTCAGACTCTGGCCTTACAAACGCTCAAGTTACTTTCTCTAGAGGTATAGTCCAGCTCTGAACCAAAGCTTCAAATCTTAGTTAAGCTGCCTATGCGTTTGCAGAATGAAGCCCTCAGAATACACACAGATACACATGACTAAATGAGATTTGGCTACTGATTTCACAATGTGGCATCCTGTATCAGACAAAGCAACAAAGGAAAGGTGACTTGTTCTCCTGGGTGAGCTGTAAATACCAGCCATCACACCGCTTAATAGGTTTATTTTATTAATAGCATATATTTAAACTCTTCAATGCAAGTTTTCTTTTGAACGGTGAAAGGCTGGTAAATTCTTAAAAGATAATAATCAGCAGTGCGGTGGTTCTTTGATGGTCTGTAATTACCCAACTGTCCACTATTTGAAAGACAGCAGCAAACTGCCACTCACCATTAGTTTATTTTTATTTATAACTTGTACTTTAGGTAAGAGTCCATTAATTACAAGCAAAACAAATTGCTTACTCGAAACACTTCCCACAGAGGCTTGTTTTTTTACATGCATTAATCTAGCTGAGATATACATGACATTTTAAATGGAGGTTAAACTGATGTAAATAAATGCAATTATTGGAAAGCAAACAGGACTCAGTCACATTTATTTCTGCGTGGGATTACTGTATGTTTTCCCCTGGCGTGTGTCGTGAACAAACACTGAACCACAGGAATTCCAGAAGGCTGCGGATTTTAAAACTTCCTACCAACATGAAATTTGATGATATGACGCTGTACCCTTTCTTTTAATTTTATATGATTTGCCTGAGGTAACATCTTGTGTAATTGTTCTTAAATGATTACCCATAGAACTACTTAAGCTGGACGGATGGCAAAAGGTTTGAATTTCACAGACTTTTTTGCTTTGTTCCCATAATGCTACAGATGAACCCCACGCAGGCCTGAGTCCCACACACAGGAGCACTGCCGACCCTGACATGGCAGCAGGGCCATGTCAACCTTCCCTGTGGGACTGTGCCCCCATGGCCACCATTTTGGGCCTCCCCTGGGGAATATGCTTTCATGTCACCCCCTGGCCAGCCTGCAGCAGCCACCGGCAACCAGGCCTCACCCCTTTCCAGGGAACCCTGATCTCAGTCAGCCCCGGGAGCCCGCCATGACCCTCAGCCGCCTCAATGGCTGCCATCATGGCAGTGCTCCTTCTTGCTCTTCCACAGGCACTGTACCGCAACGCCTGTCCCATTGCTGACCTTCCATGCTTCACACTCACCTCCTGTCCCAGGGCCAGTTGCTCTCCACCTCTGCTGACAGTTTTTTCCTACTTTTTTCCTCAAAGTATCACCTCCACCTGAGAAAAAACACCTCTATCCTGGCCCCTGGCAGCCGCCATGTCGCTGCGGCTCCTCAACTGTGAGGGTGCCCAGGAGAGGTGGTGGCGATGGACAGCCCCTTCCTCACTCACCTCTTCTTCACCAGCCCCTCACCCTGAGCAGTGGCCTTCTCGTGTCAGTCCCCTCCTGCCATCACAGTCCCCAGGGGCTGGGTGGGCCTGGGGCCGCCATGGTGGGGAAATGGCAGCTGCTGCCAGGAGACTCCAAGAGGCCCAGCACATCCTGCTGCCGCAGCATCAAAAACACTGGGCTCATGACGTGAAAGTAAGTCTTGTGTACACATATATGTGCACATATACACGCTACATCTGTGCAATGCTGTTTCTTTGTATCTTTCTTACAAAAATTTGTCAATTTTATGGGTAAGTAAAACCTGTCCGTCGCTGAGTAATACAAAACAACGTTAAAATGATCCAAGGCGAGACCCACTTCAAAAGCAATTATTAACCGGAAGGACATGCCAAAATTAATAGCTGTAATCTCGCAACCTTTTATAAAGGATTTAAATTTCAAAAGTGGAGTCATTTGTAAAATTTTTGTATGCTTTTCTCATGCTCTGCGCTGCTTTAGTTTTACTATTGCGCAGCAGCCCTCGAAGCAGGTCTTTGAAATAAAGAAGAGTGAAAACTCACCGTACACCAGAGGGATGTTGAGGAGCCGACAAATTTCCGTGGTGCAGGCACTTAGCAGCCCCGTCAGGCTTTTGCCAAAGACAAAAAGGGCTTTGCCATCAATGTCGCTGGCAGCAAGATCAAGCTGCCAGTAGCAGCAAGGTTTTGCAAACCAGCTAAGGGGTATGGTAAAGACGCTGGGACACGGTGATCAAATTTAATGTACCAAACCCTACCAGCCACTTTTTTTTGCCTTTTGCTATTGTACAGGCATTCTGGAAATAATTTAAAAGAATATATAAATATGAAATGCAAAATGTTAATTCTACATCCTGCTAATTTCAGCTAAGGTCCCAGATAAGGAACAAAAAAAAGATCATGAGATGTTCCTACAAGACTGGACCTCATACACATTTGCAGCAGCGTTAGTGTGTAAGGGCTAACCACAGTCACAGTCTGGCTCGTATAATCCATTAACCCAAACAGAGATCAGTTCCTGGGAGAAGTCTATCCCATTTTTTAAAAATGACTTTGTCGCCAGCATTGTAAATCTAGCAATAAACTGTTGCGAAACTCTATCCTCTCTCGCATTTAAAAGAGCTTTGCAGAAAATGGATCTTGGGGGATAAGGAGACACAGGGACATCTGTTTCTAAATATTTCAAAGAGGAGCTTTCTACCTGGGACTAAGAACACATTATTGTATTTTTGAATATTTATATAACTCTTACGTTTTTAGAATGCTATTTTTACCATTATTTTGATAAACCACAGCTTTGTATGGTCACTTCCAAAAAATATAGGCAGGAATATCTTTGTCATAGTTACATATTGTCATCAGACATACATATTTATAACGCTCCATTTCCTTGAATGTTCCACATAAATAGATGCTCAGTGCTTGTCATGTTACACGTCTTGCAGATAGTAAGAACAAAAGAAAAACAACAAAGAAACAATAACAAAAATAATTTTAAAAAATCTAAGCTGAAAACATAAAAGATAAATGTTCAGGCGTTCACTGGTAACAACCACAAATTTGAAGGCAGTGAGACTGAATGATGTTTTGCTTTCCTCATGCTTATCAATACTGTATGATAGATATTATGTGAATGGGGAGAAAATGATTTAAATTCAATGTTCTTTGTGTAAGTGTATTTTTTATTGATAAACTAATTGGGAAAAAAAACCACAAACCACAACAACAAAAAAACCCACCCAGCCACCTTTACCTTTATAATAGAGTTTTGGCATGCAGGAGCTCTAGTGAGAGACTAACCTTAATTCCTTTGCTTCAGTCACATGAACCTGGTGGTCAGGGTCACAAACAGTTACATATACCCTGTCATATGGCACAAGGGTCAGTATCTACTAATTCCAGTGGCTACTGTTACAATATTCCAGCACCAAAAAGTTTCAGATCAGAAGTTGAAAGTTTGAGACATTTATGAGTGAGAACAGAGGTTCCTAATTTGAAACGTGTGTGACCTTAATATAGAATTTGGGGGTTCAGAATGTTCTTAGGTACTTTGCCTAATACTGCAGTTTTACCATACTCCCTCACTTCCAGTCGTAAAACTATGGATTGATTTACCTTATCTGTAAATTATGAAAAATAGATCTCTGGAAAAGAGCAAATTTCTGTTTGAACCAGTAACAGGCAAAATAGTTTTCCTTAATGCAAAAGCAGAACAAACCGAACCTGTGTCTAACCCTTAATTCCAGCCCTAGGTTAGCATTTTTCACAGTGTGTATATTTTTTAGAAAGTCCTATAAATCAGAATGATTCTGCACTTGTCAATGATAACTCTGTTTATGTAAAATAATCTTATAACAGGACAGCGGAAGAATCTATCTTAATCAAAGACAGATTTATATCCATACGGCCCAGTTATTCACAGGCTGTAACAAAACATAAAAATGTAGATGTGACATCATTGTAAGCCTTGCATACACAATTGCCTTCTTCATGTGTGATGCAACAATGAAAAACTATCACCTACTCCTACCGGTGTTGAAATCAGGGACACATTCCCATTTACATCACCTCCAATTGGATGCGGGATCAAAACTAGTGTCCAGCTTTTGAAAACTCCTTAAAAACAGCTATCATATGTATTTGACTAACTTTGACTAACTTTGACTCCTCAAATCAGGACAGTTCCACAACTTATTGGAAATATCACTTTTTTCTTCATAATTAGACCAAGAAATTAAAACAAAACTCAGAAAAGTATGGACATGTACAGTATTTTCCATAATTTCCATAATTCTATCCATAAGTTTTTCCATAATTACAGCTTAGAGTACAAGAATCCAACTCAGAAACCGGGCACATCTAACAATATCCATTAGGAAAATAATAAATAGCAGTATGAAATAGAAATGGAAGACCTGTACACTGTGATATATTTCATTTTCTCTAGTGGGAATCAGTTTCTTAGTGGTGAGTGATATTTGGAGTAAAATCTTTAGTTAATCATGTGTACTCTTTCTGAAGCCAAAACTCAGTGCACCTACAATAATAAAACTACAAAACCGGTGTGATCAAATATAAGCAAACTTTCAGTCCTTACACAGCCAAAATACCCGTTATTTACATGATGATTTACACGCCTATGGTGCTCTCTCCTAATGTTTCAGAGCTCTTTTGACAGGAGCAATATTAATAAATGAGCTGACAATGAAATCATTAGAGAAACAAAGTATTTTTAATGTCTGCAAAAGTTTAGTGTGGATAACTTAGTCACCTAGTTATGTTTTTGTATCAATGTAAACGAAATTTCCGAATGGTAAGGTAAAGTCAAGAGCAACTTGAATTCTTTATATGGATTCTGCTTCAGATGAAAGCAGTCACATTCTATTCAAACTATAGGAAACAACAATAAAGTTTTAGTGAGACAGAACAGTGCAGTAACTCAAGAAAATTAATGCCATGAGCAGTTTTTCCTCTCTTTTTGACTGCAATGGTCAACAAAATAAATGAAGAATAGCAAGAGAGAATCAATGCAAAGGCCTAGAGAGTAACTCCCATTTTTTAAACTATTAATTTTGTGCTTGGTGTCAAAGGCAATGACAGTAAGCACTGAATAAATACAAAACTTCTTTGGGATTGCTGTTTTTTTCAAGATGAAAAATGCAACTGGCTTGGAATGTTTATTTGAACCAGCTGCATGGTATTACTATAGAGAGTCAGGAAGTTAATATATTCTTTGGAAGTCCAGTATCATAATAAGTTATTCTAGCAGCCATAGTAAATGAACAGAGGACATGCAACGCGATTTGGCAGCCCAAGCGTAGACACTGCCTATGCTCCTAAATTCAAGCTACGCAGCAGCTGTACGTTACCAGCACTGGGTCTTGCTCATAATTAGAAGAGTGACTGGTAGAAACAAGGCAGAATCAGCATTAATATCAACATTTCCTAGTACATGTGATGGGACCGATGCTCTCTGAAATTAACAGAATGAAATCTTCTGACTGAAATCTCTCACGTGACAAGATCAGGCTCATCACACGCTACGCCTCATTTTGTTCGTCATTTTATATTTTATTCTGGGCATTTGTCTCCTGTGATTTAGGCAACCATGTCCCCATTGCCCTAGTGCTGGTGATACAGCAACATGTTGTGACATGAAGCACTGAAAAATCAAAGAAATCTCTATTTTGATAGAAGTTTCCATGGCAAGCTGATGTGCACGTGTTGTAGAGAAGGAAGGGTACATATTCAGATATTCCGGTTAAGAAGAGCCATGAAATTTGTTTATATTCTGAATCTCCCTCATAAAACTATTAATGGTGAAATCCTGCATACGACTACAATCAATCTCTCTGTAACTATTTAATAGCTATGCTGAGGCAAATCAAATTATTCTCATAATCAGGGATAAAATACAACACATTTTGCAATCTATCAAGTAGAAGATCACTTACTTGTACTATTAGTGTCTAAAGATGTACTGCCATGCTTCAGTAATATTAATTTTATGATACGAAGTTTAAAGCAAATTAATTTAAAGTTAGTGCTGAATTTCAAGGCTGGATGTATATTTTTATGGCAAGACAATGCAGGAATGTGAGTTATGACACTGCAACATAGAGGAATAACAGGGTAAGTTAAAGTTGCCATAACAGATGTTTTGATTTTAAGTCTGCATTCCCTTACTCTGGCTAATGTTGTCACAATCTTCTGGTTGCCTAAATATGGATTATTGTTATCAGCCATATCCCATCATCCTTAGGCAACTTTCCCAAAAAGGGAAAGGGGAATTTATTTTGAGTGACAGATGCAGAACAGTGGCAGATGCAGAATTCACCATTTTTTATTCTCTGTCTGCCATGTAGAATACAATGTGGAACAGTTCTGGAATACCTTTTCTTTGTAGACAAGGACAAAAGACTCTTCCAGAAAATACTGCTTTTACTTACATTTTTTGCCTTCATTGAGCAATATAGATGTTAAAAATGAACTGAAATCTTAGAACCTGTAAATAATTTGTCTGAATTTATTTATGTTTAAAAATGGTTTATTTTTTAAGCTACTGTATTTTCACTTTCTTTAAATTACACAAACGATTTCTTTTCTAAAACATGAACAGAGGCATATCACAGTCTAGTTAATTTAAGTAGTCTATTCATTCAATATAGAAAAACACAAAACTCAGTTATTCTATGGTGTAATTGGCACAGCCACATAGATCCTAACAGGGCTTTACCAGCTTGTGCTGGGAGATATTTTGGCCAATAATATTGGCCTAATACATTGTCCTGTAAATAACAGATTAAGTGAACAAGTACTCTGGTATGTGCTTACATTTTAAAGCACATATGATCTACTCGATACAACAACTCCTGTTAAGTTAATTGTGTGTTTTACTATACTCACAGATTATTTAAAAACTGTACTAGATAACACTCTTTTGGTTCCAGTACAGGACATTCTAAAATCTGGCTTTTTCTTCTTTTTTTCCTGGAGGACTATATATCAACTTAAATAATTAAATTAGATTACTGCCATAAAATGCATGCGTGACTCCATTTTTATATGCAAAATCCTTATGGCATTTTTCCAGTAGAATGTGGCACGGTGATCCTAGTGATGTGAGCGGATGGTGGGAAGCACAAAGCAGGACTTCACCTCCAAGCCTGAGCAGCGTGACTCACCCAGCCTTATCAGCTCCGTAACTTCCACGGCGTGAACAGCTTGCAGCATTGGGAAGTCCCAATGCTCGCAAAACTAGCAGGTTACTCAACTGCAGCATTGTTCCTTTCTCCTCTGACTCCCGTTCTTCATAGCCACGTTCAAGAAATCATGGACTTTCTGCCATATGATGGTCTCTGGCTTTACCCCGCCCCAAGAGATGCAGGGGAAATCACACCAATCCTTCTATAAACTGGGGTTTTTTTGCACTTAGAGTCAGACCAGTGGCTGGGAAATGCAGGTCACAGTGAAACAAGGCAGAGGGAAAAGGTTCCTGACACTTTTCCCTGACACTGGGAGAACTCTGCAGATGAATGCGCTCTTTTCAGTCCCATCGTACGGCACAAGAAAGAAAATCCAACCACAGAACCTCCCTGGGTTTCCAGCCTCTCAGATTGGCTTTGCCTCAGAGAGGATGCCTTGACATGAACAGATGTGATAACAAATGACCTTTAGAATTGCGACCTGAGAGCTGCTGACCGTTTCCTGAAAGCTGTTCATCCTCCTGAGCTGCTGGCTTCGGTTGGGAAACCTTGAGATCCTGACATACAACTAAAAAGGTTCAAAACCACGAAAAATAGAACGTAAGACTTAGAAACATAAGAAAATGTGGGCAAAACCAGAGCACATACATGTTTTAAGAGCCTTCCCCTGCTTTTAAAGATGAGAATCATAATTCTGAATGCAATGCCAAAATCCAGTATTATCTTCACCCCCAAATCAAAGAAAAAATTCTGAGATGAAGAAAGGTTATCAAATGATAATACAAAAAAAAAAAAAAGAAAAGGTTCAAAGCTATTTAATTTTTACTCCAATCCAAATTACCTCAAATGTGCAATATTAGATAACATAATATTTGTATATTCCTATGAGTGTGCTCAGATTTGACAGCACACAAAATGATGGCACACGGGGTACGTGGTGTGGACAGAAAGCAGTGCACCCAGGGCCGACCGGAGGAGGGGCTGTGGGTGCAGACGTGTGTCCACGGGCATGAGAGGGCAAGATGGGAGATCATTTATTTGTTCCTCTTGGACTTCACCAACTACAGCAAAAACTTTCTCAGCGGTGACTTCTTGTAAAGCTCCTTGAAATCAAGGCTATGACCGTATCCCATGACTAGCATCGGAGCAAAAGTCACATTTCACCCATATGCTCACTTAGGTTTATGTTGATGACTTCAGGCTGTCTCAACTAAGTCTTCTCGGGGAAAAAAACATGGCTGAAAGAATAACAACATACTTACTGGCATTCCATTTTTAAGGCAAGTTTGGGAAAAAACCTGGCCCTGCTAATACAATGATATGCTACATCTCATTCATTGCCTGCGAGAGGCAGAGAAGAGAAAAAGGGGAGGGGGAAGCAGGAGACAGAAGGAGACAGAAAGCAGAAGCAGAAACAAAGATGCGGTATCTGGAGACAAAACGAAAGGAGGGATGACATCAGGGAATGTGCAAAAGGTCCCTCTTCCTACATTTGTTAAAACTAAACATGCACACAAGCTATAAAGCTGGAATGAAAAGCCCAGGCAGGCTTATTTGCTTTTATCCTTTCAAGCACTGAAATTATTCTCTCTATGATTTTTCCCCTGTCAATTCCTGTCCTTTCCTTGCAATGCCTTCTCCTTTCTCGCTTGTCTTTTTTACTTTTTCTTTCCAAAGCCGTCTTGCTTTGTTCCTTTTTCTTTGCTTCTGTCTGCTTCTTTCTTCCTCTTCCTTTCTTCTCTTGCTCTGCCTTGTCTTTTTTGTCTCGCCCTCGCTCTCCCATGTGTTCCCTGAGCTCATGAACAACACGAGCACAAATAGTGGAAAAGCATTTTTTTTTTTTTCCCCGATGCCCCTTTTCTATCCCCATGTGGTTTTGACTGCTGTAGCTCTGTTAGGTTTTAAATACACATGGGGAAGCCACTTGTACTCCCATGTGTTTTAGAACTATCTACAGTAGCACACTGCAGGAAAAACATGTGGGAAGGGAATGTGTCGGAAAAGTTGCTTGTACTCCCTCCAACACGTGGGTCACATTTAACAAGGTCAAGGGACAAGTGTGGCTCACAGGCATTAGTTTGACCGGCGCTATAAAAAGGATCGTGCATTCTTCTTTCTTTTACCTGCACGCACCCCGCAGTTAATCACTCACCCCAGCGCAGCTCATGGGGTTTCGATTGATCTGCTTTTATTTTTAGGCTAGACGATCAGCTTAACGTATTTTAGGAACAGATTATCATATCTTTCTTCCTGATTTGACAATTCCAAGATAATGAAGGATATAAACGTAACAAGAGGAAACCTTTTTTTTTTTTTTTCCTTTTTTTTTTCCCCCCTTTGTCTTCCCTCCTGCGTGAGAGCATCCTGCACGCTGTGATCGAGCAGACAAGGGTATGCCTGTTAAGCCGGCTGGCTGTTCCTACGGCAGACACTTTCTGCCAAGGGTTCCTTCTGAACTTTCCCTGCTACAAGACCAAATTCACACAAAATGTCAGTGAACTGTTGGTTCACGTTATGCACGTTTTGACACCTTTCAGCTGGCTTTCACAGATTTTTCAAAGCACCTGTTCCAATACAACCTGTCTTTTTGGCAGCAACCAGTACCAGTAAGCCCCTGATTTTCTTTCCTCCTTCACTCAACCATTCCTAACAATGTACCTGTCAAAAAATATAATGAAGTGAAAGGAGGCTAATGCTGTCCAGCTCTCCTAGATATTGGACCACGGTTCCTGCAGGAAAAAACAATAATCTGCGTTGTTACACAGAGTAACAAAAGTCACTCGTTTCTTAGGGGAAAGGTCCAGCTAACTTGCAAGTGGGCTCCTTGCCATGTGAACAGATGGGCACGGGGTTCGACAGCCAAGAAATGATGGATCAAATTTTGAAATTTGTTGCTCACTCTCCACTCCAATAGTTCCTAATTGGCCTCAATGGAACTTTATTGCTGTAAAAAGGGTATAATGGCAACAACATTTGAGTGAACGAATACGCATCCCATCTAGGTGCTGCGAGCCGGATTCCTGGCTGACACAGTCGGAACGGTGCCGTCAGTGCCTGCCTGTTACAAGCTGACGAAGCTCTCTAAGGTTAATGTGTTCCTCCGTGAGCATACAGCGGAGTTGAAGGGGAGCATCTGATGCTTATTTTGAACGGTGGCCTAAGAGAAAGTCTTTCGTCTGAAAAAGATCCTTTTAATAAACATAGCCCTTTAACAACAAATGGGCTCACTTACGTCTTATAATATGCATGAGGCAAGAGGTTTTTTCAATGATGCACTGTTTATAATATATTGTCTAAAATTGTTATCACCTATATAACAAACGTTATTCACAATTTAACATAGCAAATTTACCGAAATCAAATTATGTTTGACTGTTATTAATAGATGAAGAAAATAAACCTTCATTTAGAGGAAACTCGTTTCCCAGCTTTCTAAGTGCTGCTGCGGCAGCATACATTCACTTCGAATTCCTGCCTATTCAGTGAAAATACAGGATGAGAAAACAATGTAGATTTATCCTTACATCCCATTGATGCGCTTATTTAGTCCTGGGTTTGTATCATCAGCAATTTGAATTATTACTGAAGAAAAAGCGTTCACTTTACCCACGAAGGACAGACTTCTGTATTTTGTGGGTAGTAAGAAGTCTGGGGCTTCTTACACTTCTTCATATTAGTTGTACACAGATTTGTAATTCTAACTCTGTCTTTCTGTTATTATTTTTACTATATTAACATGATATTACATTAACTAATACCAGCAGTTGCAAGCCAAGATCTTAACATTTTGTTTATACTGTAATGGGAATTTCTTGCCTTGTGCCTCTTTCTTGTATACTTATGCCTCTTTCTTTGACAGCTTACTGATGCATTTGCAAAAATAGTTGAAGAGTTCTATGAGTGCACCGATAAGAACTGATGACAATCATAATCAGTGTTACCTTTAGAAATACATTGTATTTTTAATAAAATTGCCCATACAGTAAAACAGGATGAAATATTTTTATAAGCATCTACCCAACACATATCTTGGGGAAAAAAAACAAAGCAATTTTCAGGGGTCTCTTCCAATTTTTCTCAACCACCTCAGGCCCAGTGCTATTTGGTACGGGCAGATTAGGGTAGCTGATGATTCCTATTGATTTAAATGTCGTGCTAGGAAGCCTAAATCCCCAAGAGCAATAGAATCTCCCCTATCACTATCCTACTGCTTATTGACCTAATTCACTAACCAACCATCAGGGTTTTCTCTCACAACAAATAAATCTTGCATGAAACAGACAGCACATGGACACTCGTAGTTTTCGGTGGTGTTGCCAATGAAATAAATTTGGAGTCACCAAAGCGCTCCTCTTTGTTGGCTCAAATTGGCCATAATGTCATTTGCCAATTAAAAATGGGCAGAAACCACTACTGTATTTTTATACCAAAACTATCTCTACAAGCTGAAATAAACTTCATGTCATATAGACAATACCGACTCTTCAGCACGTGTAAAATTCTCTGTATTTCAATGCCCCGATTTGCCTCTAAGTTATTGCTGGAACGGCTGCTGAACAGGTCTAATGGTTGCAGCATTATAACCACTAATTGAGATACTACTTAGAGCCAGTGTGTTTACTGCTCAAAATTCTGATAATTAGTAAACTTCCTCCTTCATTAATTGAGCCAAACACATGAAGAATGAGCAGGGGGGTTGTTATGTTATTCTGAGTCTTACAGGGCAGTCTTTTCAACTCAGACTTTTAACTTGGGCTCTGCAGATGCTGGCATCTGAACTTCACTCTCAGTGATTTTACTGGGTTGAATAACAGGCTTGTTTATATGTAAAAGTCACTTAGTGCCTCTGTAAAACACGGTCGTCACTAGACGTGAATATGTCCACCAAAAAAGAATATAAAAAAATACATTATATTTAAAAAACCCACAAATTCCATGCTACTTTGATAGGCAGATCTGTTTCAGAGAAGAGGCCTAATTCTGCTCCCAGTAAAGTTAATTAGAGCAACAGCAAGGTCCTAAATTACCAGGCCTCTCATCAATACCAAGTTAAGCTTTTATCAATGTAATTTGAAGCGGTATTAACAGCGATAAATGCTAATTTATAATTGTTGATATTATCAAAGCAAGATCATTTGCAACCATACGTAACCGTGCCAGATTTCTATCACATTATAAAGGTTAACATAAGTGTTACAAGAAACATCAATGAGCTACGCACACCACGTTGGCTTTCGGTTAGATAACTATGCTTTGTAGTAGTTGATATTCCCTCTAGATAATGGATATGGGCCAGATTCTCTGCTGACACAAAGCAATATAAGTAATTTGAAGGCAGATATGCTGATTCACGCTAGCTGCAGATCTAGCCCTAATATCTGTAGATGCAATAAACCATCTTAAATAAGTCCGCTTCCTGACTGTTACTCAGCCATTCCTCACTGCTGCCAAAAGGGAACTGTGAATGCCAAGGTCTGCAGGATTTTATTTATCAGAGCTTCTTTTAAGGCATCTATCATTTTGGCATGCAAGCCTCGCCTTATGATCAGAATCAAACATTTTCATGAAACAGTGGGATTAATTCTAGCAAAAAATGTAACATAGGGTTCATTCATGCTGTAGTATCTGTTCCAACTAATTTTTTTTTAATGAAAACTGCACATTATGTTAGCAGATTTAGATACTTCTTCTGCTTTGTACTGCTGAACTGTATAAAGAGAATTAAAAATGTTATACGCTACATCTCTTTAAGTACTGGATTACTGATAACTCATTGTTTGTACTTTTGTATTTATCTACCTTGATAAGAAGCTAACTAAGTGCAGAGCTAAGAAAATCACATTTCTGTTTGTTATACAAATACAGAATTATTTTACCAATTAGGTGCTATGCTAAACAACGTTCTAGTGTCCTGACATTAAACATCTGGAGACAAATAGTGCCTAAAACATACAGCCTAATTTTCCTTTGAGGGTTATCTATTTTTACTTACATTCGCTGGATGTCAGCTTATAATAATTACTCTTCTATACACATCTCTAGCGCTAATGTGACAGACTGTGAATGCTTCTTGACAATAGAGCATAATATCCTCCTCGCAGGCTTCCAACAGCAAGGCTACGATCTTCCCATCGAGTGTATAAACACGCAAAAAGGCTTCCTTAAAACGTTGACAAATTTCAGATGTATTTGGTGTGCGGCTTGAAAGCTCGTACAGATGAGACATTTCTCAATAAAGCTAAAAAAGTACGGCTAAATGTAAAGAACTCTGGGTACTACGCGTGACGTCTGTATCTGAGCACTGCCCGAGCAGCGTGAACTGTAGGTGCAACTTTGAAGTGTCTGTGAACGATGTCAGGTCATTTGAAAAACAGCAAAATTTTCCATTTAAAATCTACTACCAACGCACGTTGCTTACAAAGAGCAAATGCCGATATAATCACTAAAAAGCATTTCCTAGCATTTTTGTGAGTATGACAAACTATATTCATCTGTGACACAGGACTGGACGTGGAATTACAGTAGTAGCTCCACTAAAGCAGCAGGAATCTTTGTGTTTCTCCATCCGACATTAAAGGCAGCATCTTTTATGTAGGCCTCATCTGTAAATCCCCATGAATTTAGCCAAAGACACCAGAGTTTTATCTTAAGAAAGAGCAAGCGCATTATGAATTACATAGCTTTATTTCCCGGTGAGAGAAAGAGAATGACCAAAAATACAGTAAATACAGGACTTTCACTTAATTAGAAGGATTTTAATATACACACAAAACACACAAAAAGACAAAGCTGCTGTCCTGGAGGGTGTACTGCCTAGCACATCACAGTGATACTTGCTCACATGCCTAAATCCTTACATCCTTTTGTGTGAACTTAGACATAAAGTGTACAAATTCTCCCTTTTAATTTTTTCATTTGACAAGAAATAATAAAATGTAAATCAAAATAATTTTTCTAGAGTTTTGATCTGGTACATGTTTTAGTAAAACAAGGGGAAAACTGAACTTTTATAAAATGTAAGATTTTCCTGATTGTTAGAAATCAGAGGAGCGATGATGTTTTAAACAAGCGGTACTTCTCTGGTTGTCTCTATTCCTGAGTACTGAAATAAGGACTGAAACATCACTAGCTCCAAAGTCTCTCATTTAAATGTCAAAGCTCAACGTTTTGGTGTTGGGTTTTGCTTGTTGTTTCTTTTCACAGCCTAAAAATATGTGGCTCTTCTCATGTATGAGGGGAAAATTGGAAGATTTTAAGTTTTGACAAATAGCTAAAACCAAGACTGAATAAAGCTAATCAAAAGGTAAATAGGTAACTCCTTCTTTTTTAATAAATTAATGTCGCTTAATTCCAAAAATACTACCTAGTAGCAAAAATGTTTTTCAGGTTGAACTTAGAATCAAAATTATTAAATGACTCATTAAAAATGTATCCAGCTACTATAGGGTTTACCTTACTGAAATAAATCTAGTGTTTTCGGATATTTAGTTAAAAAGCTAATTTCTTTAACTGTTAATCAGAATTATTTGTGAGTAAACAAAGTATGTTTTATTCAATAGTCCTCTGTAGCCAAACAACGCATTTATTGACATTAACACATACCAAAAAAATCTGGAAGTATAAAATATTTTTTTAAAAACGTGTGGCAAGCACAGCACTTTCACCAGATACGAGGACTGTCTGCCGCAGTCGTACCAAATAAATAATCCACATAGTCTCTTGGTTCAAGCCAGTATTTTATTTGCTGTCTTGTACTTTTGTGCCTGTGACGAGAGAGAAATCTTCCCGGGCCTGTCAGGGTACGCGGACTCCTTTTCTCTGGTGGTATCATCGTATCAGTGACTGATGTGTGAGTATCACCTTTTTTTCTTCAGATACAAATCCCACAAAAAAAACAAATGTTGTAGAAAACTGTTACTTATTCTTGACTGTTCTTATCTGTTTAGAACATTTTATTCAGTAAAATATATATTATAATAAAGAAGACTTGATACTGACTTAAAAAGAAAAGGTCTAAGGGCATTCCATTATGGTGTGGGTGAGAATTCAGTCATAATTTTGCAGAAAATTGACACTGGAATATCATCTTAAAGTACTGTCATTTAAGTCTGTGACGAGCAATACACAGAAGAAAACATGTTAATCTGAGACTTTTCAGAAATACTTACGCCAGCTCTTAAATTTTATGAATTACTCCTCCGGACATGCTGAATGATTTCCCTTCATTTTGAACGGTCGCATTATTTTGTTTTGACTAACAAAGCACAAGCTGTAAAAAATGCTTGTCTGCATGGACTGAGGTGGTTTGTTTCCCCGATTAATTAATATTCAAGTACTAATGCATTTCCTTCATCATTTCTTTATTCAATATAGACTTTAGCTTCCTCTTTGAAATTGTAACGAACAGGGTTCTAAAAGTCACATACACCATGCACAAGCAGTAAAATCTGACAGCAATCTGGGCATCTGAATGCGTCTCAGGTCCTTTTTGGAGGGAAAAGGAGGTGAGGAAAATAGGTCAGGCTGAGCGGTTGGGTGAGGGAAATGAAAATGTGAATTTTGTGATGAAAACTAGTTAAACTTACACATACCACCTCCTCTTGCAATGGATCTGTAGCAGTTGTTTTGCCTTTACAGTTAGATTTTAATGTCTCGATTTCATTATGCTATAAACACTAAGGGGGTGGTTGAAGAATAATTTTCTGTAAACTGTGCTCATGCCGTATGTGTACATTTCTATCTTTTGGGGGGTAACTATCCTTTTTTACAACCGCGGTCTCTACTTATGCAATTCCACAGCTCAGAGCTTTGTCTTCTCCTCCATTTTATGGTTTTTCTTCTCCTCCATTTTATGCTGTCTTTTCTTAGGTACCATGTCTATATTTGACAACAATACCAAAAGACAGAGAAAGCCTTATTTTCTTAACCCACCTCTCTGTCGCCACGCCTTTCTTGTTTCTGGCAAAATAAAAATTCCCAGGTCTTCTACCGATCTGAATTCTGAAAGTCTGACCTTGTCAATTCAATAGTATTAACTTTTATGACAAAGTGTCAGTGATATTACCCCAGGTCACACTCAGAACTCTAAGTGTTCGTTCTCATGACATCACGGGGCCTAATATTGTACAAACACCTCGTGTTAGAATTAAAGGCCTGATCCTGTAGCCGGTACAATTTTCCTTTTGACCTCAATTTGGGCATAATTGAGACCCGAGTAACACAAACGTGTGTTTTTACAGCCCAGTGACCGGACAACCCCGGGTGCCAGGAAGGTGAGAAGGTAGAGTCACCCGGTCACCTGCGCCCTCTGTCCCTGCCGAAGGGATGCTGAGAGGGCAGCT
>VXAK01006888.1:0-51238 GCA_013399435.1 Arenaria interpres | reverse complement strand
TCCCTTCCAACTCTAAAAAATTCAGTGAAATTCAGTGAAATTTGTTTAAAGACTATCACTAAGTTATTTCCTTCATTAAGTAAAAATCTACAGTTACAGTTTTGGGAGGGTTTTGAGCAGAATTTTCATCATCCTGGAGGAAACAGGGTAAAGATCTACACTACAATTATCAGAAGAAGAACAGCACATCTAGTCTAACTCAAAAAGAGGAAAACCCAAAGGAATAACATCTGCAAGCATCAGCTGAATTGATTTATACACTGCTATAGTCTATAAGCAACAGTTTTAAAAATGATGTTAATTTTTCACTTTCCCAGCTACCACTAAAGCAATTAGCAGGACTCATTAGCTGAGTGACATTTTACAAATTAATGATTTACTCCTGTAAACTCATAGAAATGCATAGTAAATAAATCTTGATTTAAATGGGATCAGGAAATCGCTCAGTCCTGGAATAAGTTTAATCACCATTCATGGTTTTAAAAACAGAAGTGTTGATAAAATTATTATCTTCTGTGCCAGTCTAGTTTTCACTCTATAGAAGTAATCTTGTCTGTGAAATTATTCAAGGGTAATTTTGAAAAGACAGCAAACATTAATATTTCTAGTGACTAAAATAATGGCAATGTGCATATGAAGAAAGGCTGCATTTCCCTTAGTGGATTTCTATTACTGCAAATATCTTGATATTTTAATATACTAAGAAATAATCCCTTATCTTAGTGGAATAAGAGTAGAATAAGTGAAAAACAACCACGAGTCTCTGTTTTATCCAGTGCAATTCAGAGACCTGACTTTTGATACATGGGCTAGATGACACTTCATTGTACGCACTTGTATATCACAGTAGATACTGACTTAGAAGATGAGTTTTAAAACTAAATCTCTTGAGTAATGCTGAAAGTTTGGTTTTATATTTCGTGACTATCTTTGGGAACAAAGTTGAGGATAGATTCTGTCCCCGTTAATCAGAGCGTAGCTGTGATTTACCACATGAGATTCCATTCTCCTCCGAGCAGTCACACTGGCAGGGTGACAGCTTTCAGTAAGGCAGCCATACTTGCATTTTACAGCTGAATAACAACAGAAATATTGATTTTCAGGTTTAGCCAGTGGAGTGAAAACTTACATTTGATCAGTAAGAAAGCTTCCTCACTTTATGTAACTATTGTGACCTCAGATTTAAATAATGAAAGCCATCAAATTTTTTTATTTTGTTTTCATCATACTATTTAAACACTATCCTCCCCCTCGAGGCATAGGTATTTTCCAATCATACTGGCATTTTGACCAGGTGTTTCTCACAACCACCAAGCTATTTTACTTACCTTTTTATCTTAACAAATATGCTGTACATAAATGGCTGTGTTACACACGGAAAAAGTATCTATTTGATAACAGTTCAAACTACAACTTATGCAGTGGGACCCAGACAAGCCACAGATATTGAGCATCTTTTCTACTGAACACAAACTTTGTCAAAAAACCCAAACACTAAAAGTGAAAATTATTCTATTTTTATATTGGCATCTTTTGTGCTTCTTCTGGAGCAACACACCATGTAAGTAACTTCCAACCTCTATATTCTGCTGCTCGACTTAGCAAAATCCTATTTCAAAAGTGCAGTTGAATGTATGTTTCAAGAAACAGTATCACTTCCTGACACTAAGAACTTTTCCCAAACAACAAGAAATTGTACTTACAGATATAGTTTAGGAAATCTTCTGATTATTTTGTCCTGAGGGAAGACTGATAATTCCAGGAGGACCCCCAAGCTGTTAAGTCAAGGCTAGGACTTGAGTTTTTAAAAGCATGTTAACCAAGGAACAGATAATCCTCATTATGGAAAAGCTGATGTTTCAAGGCACAAGTCACTAGAGAATATGTTTCTGAAAAAAACCTACTCATAGTCAAAACTGAAAGTGAAGTGGTGCTCATTTCCTTTGTTAGGCTCAGGGTTTGAAGGCTTAGAGTCAATAATATTTACCTGTGACATGAAGGACAATAATATATTTGGCTTTCTATGCAAGGACTTAGTAGGAGAGAAACAGACCTTCAGCGCTTCTATTGATAAGTTTCTAATTATAGAACTGAGCTCTCCCTACGCTCCCCCTCTGCATATCTCCTTTTTTTTGCCTGAAGTTTTGCATGATACTAAAAGGATGTTAGGAGTTGCTGAGTCTGTCCTAGTAGAGGCAAGGCTACTGCAGCTCCATGTTCTTTCTCGGCCCAATAGGCACACACAAGGACACATGCATAAAATATGCATTATTCATGGCCAGCTCCACAGATCAAAGCAGAGAGAAACATAGCAGTCGCACAACACAAATGGCTGATCAGGATGAAGGTCTGCTTGTGGAAAAATGCATTCAGTGTGGACACCTCCAGCAGCTGGCCTCACACACTCAGGCTGCCCAGCAGATACCAGGTCTCCCCAGCTGCTGACACATGAATGGTTACAAACCCTGATGGCCACAGACCAACTCCACTTGCTGATGCAGATCTCCTGACTCCCAACTATGTACACAGCCCCAGAGGGACACTATGAATACCGCAAGTGCCTTTAGACACTTGGTTTACCCAGGGGCCGATCCTAGATCCTTGGTCTCCTCCCAGCTGCAGGCATCTAGACAGGTGAGCACCCAATGCCCTCAGCCCTACTGCAGTTGGTGGTACACAGGAGCATTCTTGCTCATACCAGCACACATACAGACCACATACTTTGTGGGTCCCTGCAGTAACTAGCTTTAGACACTAAGTCTACCCAGCAGCTGACTCTTAGATCTTCTCATCTCCAGTTGCTTTGCATACAGAGACAGACGTGTGGATGGGGTTTTGGTCAACCTTCAGACCCCACGGTCTCCATGGCAGTAGGACCTCCTGGTCCCTCCAGTAGCCAACTTCTTCAGTTGTCTCACACACAGAGGTTGGCTGAGAGACTCCTAGATCCCACGATCTCACCTGTAGCTGGCTTGGACCTCCTGGCACTTCCAGTGTCCCGTTCTGAGAAGTTTAAAAAAAAAAAAATCAAAAAGAAAAAAAGATACCGACTTCCTGATGAGACAGAACACACATTTAGAAGCAGAAAGCACTAGATGGCAGCAGTGCTCAACTCGTTTAACTTGGCTACAAAAGTAGAGCAGTCACCTATATTTAGCAATGCAATTTCTATGTATGTCCCATGGCACCTGAGACAGGAATTCGATACTAAAGACAGTGTAGATAAATCTTACAAAAATAAAATCCCCAGTGAATACAGTAGGCAATAGCAGAATCATGCAACCTTTTGACTTCCCGCTGCCCTCAGAAAAGATGTGAGGAGTAGTAACGGGAAGGAACCACTAACTGTATTTCTCAGCATCAGAGAGAAATAAATACTGTACAAGTGGAGAGGTGTACAATGCTCCTGTCTTCTCTCCCACTTCCACAGGCTTGGACAATGCCACCCCTGTCCCCTCTGCCTGCCGCAGCACTGACCTGGTGCTGCTGGAGGGAAGGACACCCCACCCTGCCCAAGGACTGCAACTATCTTCTGTGCAGTTAATGGTGATGGCTAGGGGTTAATTCAGACAAGGCTTAAGCTTCAGATGGTCGAAGGAGAACTGGTAACATCCAAAGATCCCATAAAAAAACTGTCGTTGTGGGCCATTCCTCTCCCCCCTCAGAGTCACAGAAAACAAGTCCTGTGAGGAGAGGCTGAGGGAACTGGGCATGTTTAGTTTGGAGAAGAGTAAGCTGAGGGGAGACCTCATTGCCCTCTACAACAACCTGAAAGGAGGTTGTAGAGAGGTGGGTGTGGGCCTCTTCTCCCAAGGGAATAACAACAGGAGCAGAGGAGATGGTCTGAAGCTGCGGCAGGGGAGGATTAGATTAGATATTAGGAAGAATTACTTTACTGAGAGAGTGGTCAGGCACTGGAACAGCCTGCCCAGGGAGGTGGTGGAGTCACCATCCCTGGAGGTATTTAAGAAGCATGTAGACATGGCACTTCAGGGCGTGCTCTAGTGCCCAAGATTGTTGGGTTGTGTCTGTTTGTGGGTGACTGTGGTGTGTGAAGGCATTTTTGTTTGTTTGTTTGTTTTTGTTTTTGGTTGTTTGTTTTTGTGTTGTTTTTTGTTTGTGTTGTTGTTTTTTGATTTTTTTTTTTGGTGGTTGGACTTGATGACCTCAAAGGTCTCTTCCAACCATGAATATTCTGTGATTCTGTAATTAAGATAAAATAACTATCTAAACATGCAGGTCTCTAGCCTATATTGATTCCCCCATGCTACCCAAACTCTAGCTGGGATCAAAAGGCACAGCCTGGCGATGGATGATGCTGCTGCCCTCCAGGCATCAGTGGATGAGGGACACACTCCCAGTCCCAGACATGTGGTGACACGTGAGAGACACAGACAGAGCTCCAGCACCCACCATTAGCAGCTGTCCTGCAAGGGGATGGTGAAGGCCACCCTCAAACCTAGGCTTGGATCACATACTTTATTTCACATTAAAGAAATCTTGCCAACCGCCACCCAGAAATGAAGCCGGTACGGTGCAGCTGCTTAACAAAAATACATTCCCTGTGCTGAGGCAATGGCAGAGGTGGTCTGTGAAGAAACCTGCTTGCTGAAGAAGATGCCTTTAAAGGCAGTCCCTCTCCATTTTGAAACGCCTCCCCGCTCCTCAGCACATCCCCATCCCAGGCCAGTCAGGCACTGAGGCCAGCCCCTCAGCAGTGCCCGGGGTGGTCACCATGGACTCCTACCCCTTTCATGGAAAAGCCCCTCAGGGAGGGGGGAGCGGGCTAACCACCATGAGGCACCCAGCCCCACCTCAACTGCCATCCCTGGCCCTCAGCCACCAGCATCGACAGAAGCAAAGGGGATGGGGCAGGGAAGGCGGCAGGAGCCTATTTCAGGTACAATGGTACCAACAACAGCCGTATGTCCAACCCTAGCTCTACCACCTTCCACCTGCTGCCCAAAGGCCCTGCTAAGCTTTGCAGCATCCAGCATCTTGCCTTGAGGCGTTTCATCATCCCCTGGACAGCAGATACTTTGCTTCTATCTGCCAACAATGGCTTGATCTCAGAAGTGACTATCACACCCTCAGAGACCTTCCGAAGCACTACCTTCCCCGACAGCAGTTTCTTACTTGTGACTGTCACTGGCTCCCAGATCGCAGTCTTGACACAGGGCAGACACCTCTTCCACGGCAGCATCAGCCAGGTCACTAGCGTGGTGCACATTGCCGAGGATGAGAGCACAGATTTGAAAAACACAGGGATGCTGTTTGAAGAAAGAGGGTGGCTGACCTTACTCACCCCTGAGATTAGCAATTTTACTCAGCTGCATGACTTCAATAAACACAAGCTCAACTTGCAGTTAGCAGTCTGGAGATCTCAGCAGTCCTGCACTGTGGAGATCCTCATGGGAGACTTCTGGAACAAGATCTATTGCATTGATGTGCATGAAAGTTTGACTTGGAAGGTCATATTTGTGCCCAAGCCAGGCAGAACGTCCACTCCCTTGGTGACAGTGATAAACCCCAATGCGCTGGTTTTCAGTGCGTATGTGATAGAAGTGGAACTGACATGTGGTGGAAACACCAAATACCTCTTCCATATAGTTCTGGGGCAGGAGTATTTCTCTGAATTTGCAGATGCTTACTTTTGCAACAGTGTACATGACAGAGAGATGTCTACTGTCACTGTGGACATCCCTGACAACCCAATCGGTTGTATTGATGTGGCTCCCCTGCCTGCACTTGTCACAGTGTCTTGCCCACCTGCAAAGCACATCAGAATTGTAAAAAACGTAACAGTACGTGACAAAGAACTCGTTCAGAAAGCAGCACTGAGAAATAATTTCAGTTACACAATCAGCCATAACATATTCAACTCATGCTTTCTTGCCAGAAAAGAAATGCAGCAGGACTATCTACAGATCAAATATAGCTTTACAAATGTGGGATGTCCTCTTCTGGTATATTACAAAAATCCTTGGGTGCTAAGTTTTGAGTTACGGGAAAGCAATATATTTCAGGAGCGTGTCCCTGCCGAATTCGTTCTATTTGAAATAAACGGAACACATAACTGGAATTATCTTCTGACTGCGCATGACACCAACTGCATCTCTCAGCCTCAAAACTGGACTTCATTGCTAGAGGAACAGGAGTCTCCAGATCTACATACCACATGGACCAGAAGAAACTACACGAGCTGTAAGGATTGGAATGGATCTGAATTTAAGTGGCCCTCAGTCAAGCATCAGGTTCTTGATGGAGACAAAAATAAGATCATCTTCCCTCCATACAATGGTCTCTATATCTTTAAAGATATTGCAATGGATCTATTTTACAGTTATTGTGATTTACCTGTAACCTTCTCAGGATACGCCTATAGTGCTTTTCCCAGGAACTACCTACATTTTTGGGCATCACTGACAGTCTTTCTGATTTTACTTTTGATTTTGACAAGTTACTCCTTATCTCATTTGAGACGCAAAAGTTAAAGTATTTTGAGTGGAATTTTCTCTAGGAAATCTAACTAGAGAATTTCCCTTTTATTTAGGAAAGTTTTGTTGTTGTTATGAAAATGGGATGGAGAAACTAGCTCCACATCTTTTTTTTCTAATTTCTATTATTTTGAAATTGAAAAAAAATATCATTTTACAATGGCTTAAACTCATTAATATGCTTTTCCCATGTCATTTTTTTTTTCTTCATTTTCATTCTGAATTTTTTACTGACCCTATGTAGCTAGTTCTACTTGTTTCACTGTAGAGATAGTTTAAAAAGTCTTTCCAGTACAAGTGCATGATTTCAGAAACAAGACAGCTTTTACATTTAATTTTAGGAAACATTTTTTAAATTAAGTGGACTTCAGAGGATTTCTTACTAATTAGTATCAATCCAGGCTGTGTGACAGAGACCATTCTCTAGAATTTCTAAATCCCTTGTATGGCTGGACTTTTTATGTATTTAAAATAATTTGGTAGGCATTTTCCTAATAAGACAGTAATAGTCAATTAAAATGAAGCCAACCACAATAGTAAGGAAATGGCCATTTTTTCTACAATTTAAGCAACAATTAATACTGCTTTTGCTATGAACTATTTCAGACAACCATTTTAAAATCCTGAGAATCTGAAATATATATATGATTTTTAGGTATTTATTGCTAGGTAAGGCCTTATTCTATTACACAGAAAGCTTAAATAAGACTTATATAAGGTAGTTTAAGATAGAGACACTA
This sequence comes from Arenaria interpres, assembly GCA_013399435.1. Taxonomy (NCBI): domain Eukaryota; kingdom Metazoa; phylum Chordata; class Aves; order Charadriiformes; family Scolopacidae; genus Arenaria; species Arenaria interpres. The sequence continues at coordinate 44,001 of VXAK01006888.1, read as the reverse complement.
AAGATGGGTTTCCATCATAAGCAATTTAAACTTGAATTTAAAACTAAGGTTAATTTTTCTGTTTCAATGCATAGAAGAGTTTAGTTTAGAAGTTAAGATGAGGCAACAAGTTCTGAAAATTCCACACCTATATCAGAATAAACAATTCCTCTAAAAATGTTTAAAACTGTATACAGAATTCAAAGGGAACACTACGTTTAGTATGATTTCTACCATTTCTGAAAAGGTAGACGGGACTGATGCTTGAGACCAGAAAAACCATGAGACCTTACTATAACTTCATTGTTATCCTAGAACAGTCAGAGGAATCACAGAAATCTCCCTTCAGGTAAATATTGTAACTGAAGCACAAAATGGAGCCTCTTTATGAAGTTTATGTAGGAGATTCTGGGCATCCTTCTGCCATACATAATTGCACGAGTCATTAAAAGCAGTCTTTGTTTGCCCACAACACAATTAAAGGCTCTATCTCCTTTAGTAATCATTAACTATAACCACTCCAGAATTAGCGATGACAGCCCGAACAACAAATTAAATGGAGCTTCAAGATGCATGCAGACTTTTAAACTTTTTCTGCGATCAGTTACTGGCTGTTGTCTCCCGGGGCTTGCCCTTGTGCTGCTCTGCTCAGCTTCTTCCTTCTTGTCTGCTTTCAAACCATGAGATCCCATCCCTCTCCTTCCCACACCTTCTCTAAACCTGCCCCTTCCTTTTCAATCCTTCTGCCACGCTTCTGTGCTTCCACTAGGTTTACACAAAGGACAGCAATCATCTTTAAAAGCCAAATTTTGGTCCTCATTTCAAAAGAGCAGCAGTTGAGCTCGTTCCCTGGGTAATCGCTCTGCCTACAGGCACCATCTGGACTACATCCTTATTTTTCATTACAGAGAAGGCCGTCAGTTTTCACTTGGAAAGCTCTGGCCAGCTCTGCTCCTCTCTTCCTCCTTCCCCTCCCAGTGGCTGAGGTCCCCGTTTCTCTTTCAGGAGCCATACTCAGCCCCATCCCTCTGCACACCTTCTACATCCCCTCTTAACCCTTCACGGCACACAGCTTCCTCAGCACCCCTATCAGACAGTGTCACATACAACTCCGAAAGCAGCTGAAGCTGAATTTTCATACCACTGAGGCACCTCTTTGCTTCTCTTTACTGCCAGGTGGCATTCTTCTCCAATATTCTTAAGCAGCTTCATTCCTAAGTACTTTGGAGACATGACAGTTCGTACAAGCAGAACACCACTAGATTCTCAGAAACATAAGAAGGGTCCACCTAGACACAGTATTTCCTTCAAGCCAAGCTACATAGTGTGTTATCACATATTTTAACCTAGATTAGCACTAACGGACATGGCAAGTGTTGGTTTGCTTAACGCAAAAGCTAGAATCAGTGACAAGCAGCACACCAGGCAGGACAGCACAGCCTGGTAGCTTCTGTACTTAGTCAAGCCTGCTCTTTACAGCAGCACAACTTTGAAATCACAGCAGATACCATTTCTTTGCCAGTTTCTTCTGATGGGCTGAAAAGCAGTTAAACTTCTGACCCTTACCTCGCAAAACTCTTGTGGAAACATTCTCTATCAGAATAATGCGACTTGCACCACTCGAGTATTTGAAGAAGTCTTAAAAATACCCCAGCCATGACTTAGAACATTGTAGACTAGAGCTGGGTAGCTGAATGGCATCAATAATGACTTCTCTTTCCCTAAAAGAGTGCCAAGATGGAATGAGGACTGATGACATTGCTCAAGGCTACAATGCCAAGAACCATTTAGAAAGATTAGTCTGCCAATCTGCCCAACAGCAGAAAAGAAGAACTCAACCCCTGAAGCAACATATTCATTGTTAGATAACCCTCAAGGATTCTATTGATTCACTAACATCATATTAAGTGTGACGATGACAGGACACGTGCTGTGAGTGGATTCTAAGGCTTTTCAGGAAGTCAGAGGTCCTAGAGACAGTCATACAGTAACAGCGAATGAGTAAAGTCAGAAGTCATCTCTAAAAACGAAAAAAGAAATGCCGCTGAGGGCAGATGCACTATTTCATAAACCAGTGCTGTCCCAGTAAGAAACTTCCTTCAGCCACAAGGTAGAGCAGACCCCCAGAAGCACTAGGTTTATTTAGATGCTGGATTTTCCTTGTATTTAGCTAACCCATCATAAACTGGAACTCCCAACTCCTAGCTGGGTCTGCCCTACTGGACTGCTTCACGCAGCCTTCTCTACCTTCAGCAGCTACATAAGGCAAGTAACAGATTTCCCAGACAGCTGAATTCTGAGCTGTACCTGGGAACGCTGGATAAGAACTCAAAAAGCAAATACAGCCACCACCACAGGTTTCAGTGTACCAACAGCACAGCAACTTCACCTCAGCAGGGCCACAATGAAGACAGTAGAGACAGTATCAGCACCTACAGATTGCTACAGCTGTACAAAAAGGAAGAAGAAAAGGGCCACAGGTCCATACAGTGAATATGGTGTATGTTTTATTCTATTTACAGTACATTTGTTATAAATATAATACATTTCTTGAAAATCTTGAGTAGATTTTTTTTTAAAACAGATCAATTGTTATAGTTACATAATAAAGTAAGTGACAATTTAAATGACAATCTCATGGTTGTGAAATAGTGCATTCTGCCTTGAGATGAATGAGAAAATACTCAAACTGGTTGAAGGAATTATCTTTTTTTTTTTAAACACCTTAGGTGGGACTTGTGTGTAAACCGTGAGAGGTCACTAGTTTCCATGAACATGAAAACTCAAAATAAAATTTTAAACTAAAGAACTGAGAAACAAAAATGGATTTGAGAGAGACCTTATTGAACTTCACAGTAAGGTTGGGATTTATCATGTCTAATGGCTTCAGACAGGAAAAAGCCAATGAGGGTTTCTTCCCGAACCATATCCTAATACAGCCACAAATATTAAACACACCATGCTGGAGGTTGTAACAGCAGTCAAGCTGCATCTTTGACAGGGCATAAGACATACAAATATGTTCAGATCTGGAGTTAAAGTGTATTTTGTGTTATGAATATCTTAATTACCAGAGAAGAAATATATTATAAAAGGATAAACGTATTTTCAGTCCAACGTGCGTTGCATTGAGAAACAAATTGACAAGTCATCTGAATAGTTTGCTATTTTCTTTCCTACACAATCTTTAGTAACAAGTTAGATGTTTGAGGTGCTATTTCCAAAAACTGCAGCAAAATGTCAACCAGCAATATAAGAAAAGAATCCCATTTATTTTGCTTTTTAGTGTGATTTTTTTTTTTCTCCAGGAAGTGGTCAGATATTATTGATAATAATCAGTGCAGGCATGGAGTTCTGCTGACTTGTTTCAAACAAAGTAACTTGGTCCGCTAACTTGGCAAACACTCTGGGGGTTCCAAGATTATAGACACCTGTATGAACGAAGCAAGCTTTCAGCTGCAAGCTATAGACCTCCTGGCTTTTCAGTTGAAGCTTGTACTGTGTTTGCCCAAGCCATGTAAAAGATCCATGGATTTCTAATGCTTCCGGGCTGAAAAAGAAGGTAACAACATTATTTCTCTGCATTTGAAGCATGTATTACCAGCTTACACGATTCCCTCCAACCTCAAGCTTTCCCAAGATTTCAGAACATACTGTGTGTCCATCACCAGCCCATTACAAAGATACACTTGCTTATGCGTTCCAAGAATTTATTTTCAAAAATCAGGAATTGGGAACTTCAGTTAATATCCCGGCAGTCTTTGGATGCCAGAGTGCCCACTGCCATTTTTCTTTGACATCTTGGAAGTTGCTGAGTTTTTTGACTGCTCACCTGCAGTAATTTCCCATAAGTCACCCCCTTCATCAAATGCATCATGCTTTGTTTTACACATGCCCCTTAAGATATTGAAGTTTTTCTAGCAAGACAAAGCTAGACTTCGAAAGGATAACAGTTGCAATCATAGCTATAGAACTGTGCTTAACATTTTATCAAGATACTAAGTGTAGCTTCAGAAAAGGTCATGTCTGTATGTCCTTTCCTACTACATCCACACACACGCTCCCATCCCCGCAAACATATATGCACTCTGAGGACAGAGTACCTAAAGTACCCTTGGGTATCTTTACGCATCCCTATGTCTACCCATCAGCTAAATTTAACTCTGGGTCCTTACTTATTACCAAATACTTTATGTTCTTTGACTCCCACTTAACACGCTCTTTACAGCGGCTCTCCCCTTGGCTCAGATGAATTAGTACAGCATTTCTTTGGTTCCTAATATAATGTATACTATATACTGAATATTACTTTATGTATATGTATAATGATGAATTCCAGTATATTCCTAACTTTCTATAAAACAGGCACACAACACTAACATAGACATAACAAAATGACATAAAACTGTCACACTTCTAGGAATTCCTGCACAAGGCATTCTTAGGCCTGTCCCAAGGGCTAAGGTTAAGTCACAGTGCATGTCACACAGAAATGGTCAACATGGATATAAACTCCTTTAGAGGCACTCTATTAAGTTGGGGAGGGAGGGTGTTGGGTTTTTGTTTGTTTTTAAGAAGTTTCAGGGCACATGACTGCAATCTCCTTGTATAATGTAAAAATACCTAAGGTTCTATGACAATTTATACTAAGCCAAACTGCAGGAGGAAGTACTTGTTGTTTAAGCTTCAAAAGTTGTTTTCTACAGATTACTTGGCATTTTAAAAATGAAAACCCAACAATGTATGTTTAATAAAGTAAGGTTGCTGAAGCTCATATTTCACTAGTTCAAAAGCATTTTCACTTTTCCTAGAAAAAATCTGCAGAGTTTAACTATTCAAGAGTCACAATTCAAGGTCCAGTCTTAGCAGTAGTCAGAAGCAAAGTAAAATTTGGGCACTGACTGAAGACTCCCATTTGACAGTATAAAGTCTTTATCACCTCCCATTCTTTCAAAGAGGCCACTGTTGAAAAAATCCTATTCTAGATCTTCAATACAGTTAAAACATTAAAACACTCCCCAAAACTAAGAAGCAGTCTCAGAAAATACTGTTTCATTAACATTCACGCATTACCTTGTTGTTTTATGCCGCAAATCAATCATCACATCTACAACAGCCTGGGAACAATTGGAAAGTAGGAGAGTGACAGGTACCAGACAGAGGCTGCAAAGAGAAATAGTTCCATAGTAAAGGAAAAAAGTCTGACCCTGATAGTCTTAATTAAATAGTGAAAATAAATTTCAAGTAATATAAAATTAACATGTAGTTGTCTACTATGCAACAGTGTACACAGCAATATAATCACTTATCTCAACTAGAGTTACTTCTAATAAAAGCCATTAGTTGAGGCAAACAGCATTGGCTCAATTGAGCAAACTGAGTTACCACCTTCCTTTCCCAGCTGAGAACAGCCAGCAAAAGCATAAATAATACCTTAGTTTACAGGAAATCTCCTGCTATGACAAGAGATGTTTCAGAATTGGATAATGTGGTCCAGTATGCTACTCTCTGAACCACTGTGTCGCACATTTTACCTTGATACTTTTCCTCTGCGCTTCCTCCTGTAGAGGAATTAACCTGAAGTTTTAGCCAGAACAGTGCCCAGACAGAACATACAGCCCATACACATTTGGTGTTCATTTAAACCTTTACCCTGAATAAAACCAATACAGTTAGTTGATATTTCTCTTGTTCACAATTAGTATGACTTTTTAGAAATAGTGCTACAGCAAGAAAGACCACAAGATACTCACAGGCAGGTACACAAACTACTGCAGCTGAAACAGCTCTATGTACGCAACCAGTGACTAGCATTGCTTAACAGTTTAAATATCTTAAACTTGACCAACGAGAACAGAACAAGTAGCAATTTTAACAAGTAAGATATGATCTCGTTACCGCATACTTTATAATTGTTATTAAGATACGCCACGTTATAAAACATTTTAAATTTAGATGGTATAAAGAAAGAAATCCCTTTCTTTTGGCAACTAACATTAACTGAAACTTTAGAAAAAACTGTAACAGTAGAATTATCAGATAACTCAACTCAGACATAAATAGGTATCTTTATGTTTCATGTACAGTTCATTTCATATCTGGAAATGAATCCAGGGGCTTTGCTCATATATTTTAATTTTCAAAGATTTGCAGATTTTACAGGCTCCAACTAATCCACTCCAGCAATCTACGTTTTGACAGATTAATTCTGATATTCTTCCAGGTGACAAGTCCCAGTGATCTGAACTGTTACTATCCTTCCTTCTCACATAAATCAGAACCGCCTGCAGCAAATCTTGGCAAGTCAGACACTGTAGACATAACACCTCTTTTGACTTAAAAGTACTTCTTACTTTCTGTTTAGCTTCTCAGAGTACTCACACTGTTTTCTTTTGACAACAAAAATAAACAAAGGCAGCAGAGTATTTATTTTTCTTTCAGTGAGTTTGATAACATTACTAAGTTAGCATTAAAACTGTATTACAGCCTGTTTCTCTACACGAAACTTCCATTTTACCTGTAAAATTCTGAAGCAGTGTCTAAGAATTGAGCAAGATTTCATCCTTGCGTACAAGACCTATCTTTTGTATCATAACCCACACAGCATCCCTCAACAGGATTGATGTCAAATTCATAATATTTCAAAAGTTTCTAAAGAAAACACTGCACTAGCCTTTTTTGATGAAAAGAGTGATTGAAAGATTCAGGATAATGCAGACTTGTCTTGATAAGATTAGAAAGCTGCTCAGGTGTTGGTCTTGCAGGTACTGGTGTGCTTTCTGGTCGAAAAAACTTTAAGAGAACTGTTTCTGGTAATTCCTGAAACACAAATTCAGAATAACACTTAAATATTACATAAGGTACTGTGCAACGCAACACAAGAAACTCAGTCACAGAAGCTACAATTTTCCATTATGAACTATAACTCCAGGGAATAAGTCTACAGCTTGGTGATCCTTACAGTTTTTTCTAACATGTTTTCTATTTAAGTGTGCTAGATGAGGAATCGATATGATTTATCTGTTACCTTCTTCTGAAGCAGATTTCACAGCTGCTTGTGAAAACACTATCTGTGCAGGCTTCACAAAAGCATGCTGTTGTTGCAGTAGTTTGTTAGTGTTTGGTTTTTGTTTTGTTTCTAAGAAAAAGGAACAGTATTTACAGTTGCCTATTCAGCAGCTGTACCTAAAAAACCCCCAAACATCCATCACCTGCCCTCGGAAGTTCACAAAAGGAAAGCCAATACTCAAGTTTCTCAAAACAGATCCAAAGTAAAGCAAACAGAAGTTTATAGGAACATGCTAACAATGACAGAAGGATTTAATAATGCAAAATATCTTAAAAATGGCATAGCAAGCTCTTGCAGAGAACACTATTTACCTTTGTCCCCAGCTGAAAGCCCAAAGTCAAGCACTGACACACTACCTAGGGTTCATCCTAACCCTGTGAGCAGAATCTATCTCGGAAGCAGAAGAAATTAGATGACACAGAAAGATGCTTCACCAAATGCGGCAATCAGGCTGCCTTTGGTCCGGCATTACAGCACTACTGTAATTGTCCAACATCATCTAATCTGTTTTGCAAGCAGGATTTACTCAGGAAAGGGCTGTCTTTTAGTATTCCCTTATGAATCTATTCCGAAAAAAGTCCACCTTTAGAATGAAAAAAATAAAAGGAATTTGCAGAAATAAGCATGACTGACTACTAAAAGCATGTGAAAGAAAATTTTTTAAAAACCACCAATAAGTCAGTACAGTGTAACAAAGTAATACTTTTCATTTAAGGATGATGGATTGTACCTTTTAAGTTGAAAAGAAATACTATGGGCAACAAAACTTGACTCAAAATAACAGACTGCAATAGGCATTCTGCAATAGGTATGAACATCTCAGCCACTGTTTGCCTGTGCTGGTAATACCAGGAAGACATTAAACATTTTATCAAGCTTGTAATTCTTTCCTTTTGAGAGGAGTTTTCTTAAAATGTAGTTTGAGAAGAAAAGATATATTTCCCAGTAACAGTGAAATATATTTTAAGCATTGAATGAATTTGGAATTTCCACCCTACCCATCTAACTTTATGAAAACTGACAGCATGAAACATACCACAGATGAGATTAGGGGTTTTCATTGAAATTATCTTTCACCTCAAATTACAGTCCAACCAATTATTCAACGCCCTCTTCCACCACATATCAATAGCCTACACACTGTAGTTTGCCCTAGAGTCAATTACCTGTTCCAAGTCCTCCCAATCAGAATTCCCGAGTATTTTTTTAAAACCCTACAAAAGACAAATATGAAGGTTTATCTCTACAAATAGACAAGAACATCATGAAATGCAGCAGGAACATTTACTGGTGAAAGTATTAGAGTGTCGTTAATATTTCAAACCTTTAGTTCTAATATTACACCTCTGTTGAAGGACTGGAAAGCAGTAAGATTAAACATTTACCATCACAGAGCTAAAGCTTAATTTCAGTCAGCCTCTGGGTGTCAGATTCAGAAAAGATGTCTGTGTCTCCATGTTCAGCTGCTCAAAGTCTAGTTTTTTGGTAATTGTGAACCTAGAACAAAGGCTAAGACATGACATTTAGTATACGGTTCTCTTACCTAATAGATCAGAGCGAATTAAGCACTTTCAAATGAAGATGTACATACAAATCAGGGAGCTACATAGAGACAGCTAATAAGAAACGCTAAGTTTAAGGATGCATAAAACTCCTGGCCTACTCTGGAGCTTGGGAAATTGGATCAAGGCTTCAAAACAGACATCCATACTGACTTGGGCACCTGTACCCTCCCCTCAAGAATATGCACAAAGCAGATAACAGCCTCAAGTCTTTAGGTTACACTTAGAAACAAAGTCAAACAAAACTAAGAATTAAACAGCTGATATTTTGTTGCTGAACTCCTAGAAAACCAGTCCAAATGAAGCATTGCCTTTTTAAAGGCAACAATAAAAGTTTTGACACCTATAGTCTGCTTGTTTGCCCATTATGGTTCCTTGCAAAGCCTCCAGAAGTGCCACAGACTCCAGTGGATGGCAAGCACCATATACTGGAAGGCCACAACAATGGTTAAGATGCTCCCTTTTAAAAAAATGGTTAAGGTGTAATTTGAAGGTATCTTCCATACATACTGGTAGAGGTACAGACAAGCTCGACTGGAAGAGCCTTCAATATAAGAAGAGTTTGGAAGAACTTTACAGGGCCGGGGCAGACGGCAGACTATTGTTTTAAGTTTCATAGCTGTATTTTTAAGCTTTTGGACTTTTGACTACACACACACAACAGGCAGTAGCACCAGAACCACACTACTCCCACAGTTGCTTTCCAAGAGCTACACACTGTGCCATTTGTGCTAGGAAAGTTGTTTCTATTTTTAGAAAGCTTTTTGCTGCCCATAGCCATCTACAAAGGCCAGCTTCAAACAAATATACTTAGAACTAGACACAAGCTTACCACCCCAAGTACCATAATCTCCATATCCTCACTTATTTAGTAGTTAGAAAAAAGCCTAGACCTTTAGAGTCTAGTGTTTGGCTACTTTGAAACAGTTATATACTATCCCCACTTATACTGCTGAAATTCATTCAAACTAGTCAATAACACTGGTTGTAGATACCTCCTGCAACTGTACTAAGCTGGAAGTTTGAAAAGTCAAAACTTACACTGTTCAAAGCATTTTTTGCATTATCTAATAGAGGTAACAGACAGGTCTGCCCATAACACGTTCTCTAATCTCTTAGAATGCACTTCCAAATTAAGAAGTTCTTCCTTTCCATCAGATGCACGGAAGCGATGGTATCTTTACATGCAGTCATTTTAAAGGATTTTTTCTACATAATATTATACAACTTGAAGTTTTCAATTTCAAAAACAGTCTTCTCAATGACTGCGTAAATGTGCTCTTAAACATACTAGAAAAAAATTAAACACCACAATTTGATTTCCAGGTTCTATGGAAATTCAGCACATTTACCCCATAAATTAATCGTTCCACATAGCAAAAAGGCTTATTAACATGCTCAGTCAAATATGAAGGACCAATATGAAAAGTATAGAAATAAACCTAAACAGGAAACCTATGAACAACACTAAGCATAAGTAAAAGCAGAATATGTGAAAGCAACACAGTGAGTGAGACAAAGAGAGATCCTAAGTGATGTGTCTTTCTCCCTTTCCCATTTACATCAGAGAACTCCCATTTTAAAATCTCAGTTTTAAGTTGGTTTCCTCCTTTATCACGTAACTCATCTATATTTATTCTAGCTCCAGGAACAGTATTTTATTAAGACATCAATAATCATCCATCATCAGCTCTGCAGTGCCTCAATCAATCAGCAGATACAATTTTTCAGCTATTTGGAATATTTCATTCATGACAATAATGTAAGCCAGTTCTCCCAAATCGGAGCAGTAACTGGTACATTAATTCATACAACAGTGAAAAATGTACACTTCAGTTCTTAATGCCTACCCTTAAGAATTTTGCTCCCCCCCCAAGCTTGTTTAAAGAAAGTCTTAAATCCATTCTAACAACCTGTGTTTGATTCAAGTATCAAGTATGCCTCCCCACGTATTCTATACAACAAAAAATAAAAATCTGAACTAGCACAAGATGTCACACTTCTAGTAATAACTTTATTTTTCCTAGCAGCGTATTTAAACCCTACCCTCTCCTACCTTTCAAAATTCCTACTTCCAACCAACTGCTGCTGTCTCATGAAGTTGCATCCACATTAAAAAGCTGTGTTACCAAAAATTACCATCTCTGAAGTGCAACACTGCCAAGAAGCCTGCATCCAGGCTAAATACATTTCACGGATTTTACTTTGGGCTAGCACTGGTCTAATCCACAGGACAGAACGAGCAGCAGAGAAGCACACCACGTGCAGTCCTGGAGCACATCTGGCAGGTACCCACTTTGTGCACTAGAAGACCACTTCACAGTGAAAACAGGGGGCTGTGCGTGGGGACAGTATCTTAAAAAAAAAAAGTACACCTGATCTAAAACACACGCGTAGACACTGTCTCATCTCGACTTCAGTCAAAACTAAGTTTGCATTCACATGCTAATGTGTTTCATAAGTATGGATGCACTATTTCCAACACACCCAAGAGACAAACCTCTACTAGACTGCTCCAGCCCCACACTACTACCATCCCATCGTATTACACCATGCTTTCCCTTTGGAATCTTTCAGATTTAATCCACCGGAGTAGAAAAACATGGAAGACAGCAGTAAGAAATATTGATCAACTGCCCTGACTGAATGGATGTTAAAAGTATTTGAAGTTTTTATCCTTTTGCTAAGTTGAGGTAGACAGCTCAAGAACAAGAGACAGAATAGCTGTATTTCAGATTCAATCATAAATTGACCTTCAGTTAAAACAACTTGATCCTGAAAGCGAGTTTCAGAAGAGAAACAGAACCTATAGCTGTATCACTATCAAAGAAAGATCAGCTGTTAGTTACAAATACCCAGCTAATTTTCATTAGCAAGGCTTTCACTATTTGGACTCAAACAGCTCCTGCTAATGCATCTGTTCAGCCCTATTAACTTTAACATCTTCTGTGATTTATTCTTCACATACTGTTGCTAGTGACTATAACGTATCACTCCATAGCACCTTTTGTGTTTCTGATTCAAGAAGATAAGCTACATTTAGCATTTTTTCCCTACCTATAGCAAAAGGCCTTTTTTTTCCAAAAAAGAAAAGATAGGAAGATAAACGGTTTCCATATTATTCAGCGAGCTTCCTATATAAAACAAAGAAATACTTTAACAGAGTCAATATTCTTTAAGTGTCCCTTCAGCATACTATGTCTTATGGTTCCAAGCTTCTGGAAATCACCTGGTAAGTCTACTGTGTCCAGTAACCTATGTTCAAAAGCAATGCCACAGAGTTAAAAAAACCCCACCCTGTAGTGTAAACAGACAAACAAAAAATGTATTCCATGGCAAAAAACTAGTAAGCTTAAGTCATATTTATCATTGTCTTGGTTAGAATGAGAAAAGTTTAGCATTCATAATTGTTTATAACAGACATGGGAAGAAAAGGAAGCACATGTATTTGACCTTGCAAGTAAAATCTGTATAGAATTTTACTGTCATTTTCTTTCTTTTTATGTGGGTACATACAGAAATTTTTAACCAGAAAAAGATTTGAAGCCTCTTCCAAAATCCACTACTTTGTGTTTTATAGAAACCAGAGATTTTACCTTGATTTTATTAAATACTATGGCAAGTTATGCCACTGCAATACAGCAATAATTGCATCCTGCTGTGCGTTCCACATCCCTGTTGTATGCATTACATGTTCCACAACAAACCAAGCAGAAGTAACCATCTGTCCTTGCACCTCAGCCAGTGGTGTAACATCTTAGCTTAGACATACGATAAAGATAATGTTGTATCGGTGCACCCAGCTACCCACCTACCAGCACCTGCTGGAAGAACTTGAGAAACTTGACAGTGTCAATGAACACAGATCTGCTGCTCTTCTTCTACAGTGCTTTACTGCAGCTTTGTTTCCCTGAGCAGTTCTAGAAGTGTCTATAAATCCAAACTAAATCCTTAAAAGCTGGCAAAGAATTAATCTGAGATATGCCACAGTTGACAAAGCAGCAGAAGCCAACCAGTACACAGAATTTTACCAACATATAGAGCAAGCTACCTTGATTTGTTCAATGGAGTTATGTGATGAATTCAGCTAAGATTTGAGTAGTTTCTCAGAGTGTTTAAAAAAAAAAAAAAAAGGGGGTGTAGATAGAAGTCTTGTTTGTGTTTCCTCCATGTCTATTGTGAGACTTGTTCTGGGTTGGGGATGGCTGGATTGACAGACACAAATTCCTTTGCTGGTTCCCACAGCAGGAAGCAGAAGCAGCCCAAGTCAAGGGGGAAGTCGCTGAAGAGCAACAAATAGAACACAGCAAGAAATGCAGGAGGTGGACTCTTGCATCTCAGGTGACATCCTATTCATAATCTGCAAGTAAATCTTTTTTTCCAGATCTCAGCAGCCCCTTACCATTTAAGAACTGGTAACCAAGAATGTGTCGGGAAAAAGCATGCATCTCCATCTCCCTCTGCTGTCCAGAGGACAGAAAACAACTAACTTCCACACTGTCAGCAAAAGACATTCAGGAACAGCCTAGAATTCCCAACCCTGTTTATGATTTAGAGAATAAAGACAGATTTACAAGACAGACTATTGAAATATTACATTATAAATCTCGAAACTAAACACTGGAAGTGTTAAGTTAGAAGTAATGTTTGGGATTTTCTCCCCCCACCCCCCCAGCTTTTCACTGCTTGTGCAACTTTAACACAAGAACAAGGTAATTCAAAGGCAATATGCAGTCCTTAAGAGATTAAGTATATAATTTTGCCTACTTAGCCTCATTTAATCCTATTTTGGATATTCTTTTAATTCTTAAGTGTGCCATGAATGAAGTAAACAGCTGCAAAGTCTCAAATCATTTAATTTGTTATACCTCACCTCCCATCCCAGAGTACAGTACAGAAAGCCAATTTTGAAAGAAATAGTACATGAGCATACGAAAATTCTCAATCCTTAGCCGTCCTAAGGTTACAGGCTCTTAAAATACAAGTTAAATCTGGGCTTTGGTTACCATGAGGACAGACTTTACACATTTTATTAAAATCAACTACCATTATTCATACCAATTTTCAACTGCATCACAACACAAACGCAGTTTTACTTCCGAGCAAGGTACACAATGGTTCAAAGGAAGTATGTTCCATATGCTGAAGAAAGTGAATACAATAATCAATGTAGCACCTATTTGAATGTAGTTGTAATAATAATAATTGATGAGACACAGATAATAGACAGAGAATACTAATATAGCAGCATGTATTCCTCAAATTGAGGGTACAACTGGATCCTCCTTGTTGCTTATGGCAAGATTTGTTTCTTTCAGTTAGAAACTGAATTTGACGCAGACAACTAGATTTTCAGCACAGTCAATGAGAAATGTAAATTTCTATCCCCAGCCTGTTCAATTGTTTACTTTAGAATGCAGACCTGATTCGTTCCTATCACTTCTCTTTCCACCATTTGGTAGAACTAGACCTCAAGTGAGATCCGAATCAGAAGTCCACTACGTTTTCTCTCCCAACTTTAGGTATCTACAATGTGATCCACTGTTCTATATAGAAAGATAATACCGGAGCGGGCAGTTGCCATTAGACTAACACAGCCCAGTACTGCTCAGCACAGCCTGAGCCCACACGTGCAAAGGCTTTTTTGGGGGAGTGTTAAGTGAAAAAAAATCATCTTCAGACATTAGAACTTAAGTTTTCCTATTTTTTAGTACCAATGAACAGCAGCCAATTTAGCCTAAACTACATGTCCCTCTCAATCTATTCTCATTTCATAGCACAAAGAACTAAATGGAAATACTTAAAGGCTTATGAACAAAAGCCCAGTGCACGGCTCCAGAGTAATTCACTACTGATGTTATAGCATGGTACGTACAGAAACACATATTTGTCCTACATTGCTTTCTTGACAAAATTAATGTATAGTAGTACTTGCTGCAACTTTGAGTAAGAGCTCACTAAAAGGTACATGTGATGTTTGCAACATTGGTAAAATCCATGAGAATGGCACCAAAGCAAGAAGGAACAGCAATGTACTGCTCAGAAGACTAAACAAGTACAAGACTTTTCTTGTACTTTTTCTCTTTCTTCCTTTTTATTTGGTACATTAATCTTCTTCAGACACATAAACTGCATCTAGCATAGATGTTTTTGCCAAAATTTATTTATAGCTTCCATATTTTTACTGATTCATATACCAGGAGACAACGACCAGTTTCTTATAGATACTATTTTCTTTGAAGGATCGAACAGGCTATAAAACTTTGAAGTGAAGTAACATGTTATTAATTGGTCAACTCCAATGGAGCTTTCAGTATCTTCTTAACTGCTCCAGCGTTTCTGTCATTTTAGCATTTAATACTAAAGGTCTTCACTGAAAAGATGTGCATAGTAGTAGAATTTATAAAATTGATTTTGTAACACTCAAAAATAATTCCATAATTTTACTATTAACTTTGTTATGAAATAATTGTTAACTTTGACTTAATACCATTAATAAGCTCTTAGTTCTACACTGAAATACCACAGAACAGTTTACTCCAACAACTGCATAGCGGTATAATCACTTGTATATTGCTTTTCTCATCTTTGAGCTGAACCCAGCCAGTTCAACGTAGGTGACTAATCAAAGGTGAGGTCAGTCAATCTGAATTATTTAGCAATAACATATCTGATGTTAGATTCCACAAAAGCACCCGAAGTGATTCCACCTCTTTACAAGAAAACACACCACGTCTATTTTGGGAAACAATTGTAAAGGACAACTTCACACTAGATTACCTGCTTCTGAGGAAAAGAAAAAGCCTCCTTCCCAACTGTATTAAGGGCAACATGATGCTGGCCCTCCAAAATAAGCTGCTTGTTGTCTTCCACAACATATGCCTACAGAATACAATACAAAGACATTAGCAGACCAGAAACTATCATAAGCTTCAGAATATAGAACTACTGACTTCCCCCTAACCTAAGTGAAAGATGTTGTACTGTTCAAAACCTACAGGTTTGCATGACATTTATTTTATGCTTTTAATTTTGCAAGTACAGACACCTGCTGAAGTTTAGGCTGCTGATTTCCACTACTTGATATTTGTAGCCTAGTAAATGAGATCCTCTTCTTCAAAGCAGACTGGGTCACTCTTACAGTTCTATGATAATCGCAAGCATTTACAAATCTCTTGGTTTAAGATTTCAGAATTTTCACTTTTAAAAGGAGAACTTTGAAGAACTGGGTGCATCTAGAGTAATGTAAAAACACTTAAGCATACTTATTACAGACAGTAACGACTGTCTTTGCTTCTTGACACCATTTCAGTTCATTTGACTGTCTTCATTAAAAAAATTCATCAATAAATTTTGTATGAGTACTCTTGAAAGTTCAGGATGCCATATTAAATTATTTTCTAACAGTCGCATTTCATGAGCAAATTACTGCCAAGGCCACAAGCATACATACCTTCCACAGTACAACAATGTTCAAATCAACTTCATTGCATCTTTGTATCAATCTGACTGTCTCATCAGATGATTGCTTCACAGCCCTTTGAGATGCGTGAGGATGAGACAGCAGCACATGCGTTCTTTTAAATTCAGAGGATAAGCTTTGGAAAAAAAAGTCTGCACAAGGACTGGCGGAACTTATTATCTGCAAGAAAAAAAGAAGCAAGAAAATGCTCTTAGAACAGGATGCAAGTTAACACAAGTTACTCTAACAGAGCTCATTGTTGTGGTATTTCAGTTCCATTATCTTGCTTTGCTTCCCTTTGCAAACCTACAGGATGCCACACATTTGGTTTCCATGCTTGCCCTGTTAGAGGTCAGCCCTACCTAATGAGCTGTCTGAGGTAACAGAGAAACAGAGTTACAGACTATTGGCCTAGAACTACAAATATCAAACTTGGAGATAAGGGCTTTGATTATTACCACCAGACAGCCTACTGTGATCTATCAAGCATAGTGGAGAGCAAGTGTCCAACTAACTCACATGCAAGTCAGTATTGCTTATTAATATTTTCCTCAGGTTAGCTAGAATTATCAAAGTTAGGAACATACATTTTGCTATCAATAGCAAAGATAACAGATATACACAGGGAATATGCTGTGCAAAGTGGCACGGCCAGAAGTACTGTGCCATTAAGCTTGTCACCATTTGTGCTGAGCTTTTCCAACACCAAAAGCAATGACACTTGGAGACAGCAGGATAAGTAAGAAACTTTAGCTTCCTAACCCCTCTTTCCAAAACGATTGCCTTTCCAGAAGATGCTGTTGCAGAGCTGCTAATTGTTGCATTAGCAGAATACTGGGAGACAACAACCCGCTCGTGGAGTAACTGTCTAGAAGGGAGGGCCCCCTCCCCATCAAAGAACATTTTCTTACAAGAAAGCTGAAGTTCATGCAGCTCATCCAACTTTAGAAATGTAAAGAGGGATCATCTACCTCAGATTTTTAGTCCTAATTTTGATTTATGCGCCTATAAAATTAAGTGGCACTAAGGAGGTTTTCTTTGGCTTTTAAAAGCTGGATACATATGTGGAAAAATGTACACTCAGCATAAAATAAGCAATCTAACATCTAGTTAACTAAATGCACTACGCTAATGTGCATTTCTGATCTGATGCAAGTGGCCTACTCTCCTCAGATTTTGAAAAAGCATTCACTGTATCAAGATCATTTGCTAAAAGGATTCTCCATCAAACAATACCTGTATGCTTTAAAAGATTAAAAAGAGCCTGGTAGTATAGAATCTTAAAAGGTTTTTTTAAGAAAAACCAAAGAAACAGACTCACAGATAATTGCAACATACATTAGTAGTTTTGAAATTCTGGTACCTACATCCATTAGAGGTTTCCAGATTATTTTTAGAATAAGATGTCATTAGAGTTTTTAACTTATCTTAGTAAAATATAATTAAAAAAATAGGACAAGAATCTGACATCCGCAGATCTCTACTACAAAACTAGGGAGCTGGGAAATATTAAAAAGAGCGGCTCTGAAGAGTTGGAAAGGAAGGGAAAACATTAGCAAAGAAGTTAGCATCGCAATGTGCCTCCAAAGTAGCTTAGCTGTGGAGTTGGGAACTTAAAATTCCCAATTATCCACTAGCCTATGCTACCTTATCTTACCTTCTCTTTGTGAAAGACAGTTAACCTAGAAGACCAATATTTTTTGACATGCAAAAGTCAACTTTCCAACTATGAAAGCACTGTTCCCATTTTAAATTTTTAAAAAAGGCTTTTCACTGAGATACTCGCACGTGACAGGGATACCTTGTACAAGTCAAAATATGCAGTTGCACCAGTTCACCTACCTGTTCATTTCCAAAGACAATGTCTGCAAATGTGTAATTTTCTGAGGGATAAAAAGAGAAGGCATTGTTTCAGCATCATGAGAAGTTACAACTTCAGTGTACAGCATCCAAATAGTATTTTCTCCATGAAGTTACCACATTCAGAAGAGAACCTACCTTCTGAGTTTTTGCATCTTACTGCTTTAAAGCATAACTTCGCTCGCTCTCTGCTAGCAAGTTTAGTATCTGAAAGAAAAAGGTTGCAAGATATTTTCCCACTCAACATAATGAGAGTCCCTCGTTAGCCACAAATCTCTTGGTAAAGTTCACACTTTAATAATAAATAAATAAAGCACACACTGACAATACTCATAACTAATCAAGCACAGCAACTGCATGAGAGGAAAGATGATGCGTTTTCTGTGACTGTATAGTAGTAAAGAAGATGCATCTTCTGCTGGCCCCTTCCATCTACTTCTAGAGCAGGAAGTGAGCCATGATACATAAAGAAGATACAAAGAAAGAAGGAAGGAACAAAAGACAAAAGATTCAGTTTATCTGACTAGTTCACCCTCAATATTAATACAGGAAGAATATAAGCCTAGAGTAATTTTTACTTACATAAAATGTCAGCATACAAGTAATAATAACATTTGTTAGATACAGTAATAGCACTTTTTTTTTGCCCAGGATAGTTAGCCTTTTCAAAAATTAGCAGCTTGCATTAGTTAAGGCAGGATATAGCACTAGCAATTTCAGTATGTTTCTAATAACTGAATAGAGCACTTGTCAAATATTCTGTTGCTCAGTTAAATCTAACACTGATACAAATAACTAAAAGTAAAGGAACACTGAAAGGTATTTCTTGTGAGGCAAGTCATCAGCCAATCCAGATATGGATTTCTCTACCTCACAGAAGTAATCTGTAAATTAATCCCATTTTTAAAATTAATGAGATCTGCAAGTTATCTGTCAATATACTCTTCTTGAAACACTAAAAAAGAAGGGCTGCAGTATGGTTGAAACAAAGTTTTTAGGAGTAATTATTCTGAAAGCCAAATTCAATTCCTTGTATGATTCTTCTAACTGTTGTTGTCACACAGAAGCAAGACGTGCTGTCCTTTTGGTGATAAAGATACACACCTTTGTCTTCAGAGATGTTAACAGATTTTTGAAGCTTCCAGTGCTTGCTATTACTTGAAACTTGCACTATATGAAATTCTTTAACACCAGTCTCACTCTGAGGAAGAAACAAAAGTTACGTCAAATAAGACCAGTCACAATTGTGATGTTCTACATCACATACATGTTCATGCAAGGTGGCACTGTTGGAATCTTAATTTAACTCATTACTCACACCATCCATAATACAGTGCTAAGGAGAGACAAGAAGAGATTTAAGAACCACTGTAAAGTAAAAAAACAGTCCTAGCTCACAGCAACTTCCAACTCCAGTAAACAAAGCCACACAAAGAAGAAACAAAGATCCCCCAGACAAATACCTGCAAGCTAGTATTTTAGATTAAGATGACTATAATATAACCTAGGCTTTCAACTCCAATGCAGAACACTGCCTGCAAGGCCACTTAGTTTTTAAGATTTCTTTACGAACACTGCTAGGTGATAAATCCCAGAATTTCAAGAACTTTTTTTTATTTACATATATACACAATGAAAAATAGCTTTCAGGATTGGTTTCCTTTCTGAGAAAGAGAGAGGTGGTAGTGGAAAATTCAGTCTCACACAATGTTAACCTGGTAAGTACTTTATATATAAACATTCCTTCCTCCTCAGAGGAGGAGTGGACAATATTCTTTTTTGTAGCTGAAGAAAAAAAGAAGTGTACACACCTTTAAAACAAAATGACAAATCAGCTCAGCGATTCCACTACCAGCTAAGTGTGTAGGAATTCTATAAACAGATGATTCAATTACCTTGCTTTGTGGTTGAAAAATTGGAAGCAGCTTTACCAAAAAGAGTACATTTAAATTAGCATGGTATGAAAAACAAATATTTTAGTCTGCTAAGTAACAGATCACACACAGATCAGACATTTTATTTGGATAACAGGCAAAAATATCTTTTATAACTTGGTAATAGATGTAAACATAGAAGTTTCCTTCAACTTGGAGCTTAAATTCTATCAGTGTTTTCACTGAAAGGTTGCAGGGGGCAGAGGTTGTCTTATTCAGAACTATCTTGAAAGCTGTGATCATCAAGGACATTCATGAATTTGGAATAAGTCTTCCTAAAAGAAAAAAAAGAGACTCCAAACTACAGTACTGTAATTCTCTTAGGACAGATGCAGTCATAGCATACTTCCAGAGAGTTGAGATGTAACTTAATATGAGTATTCCCTTTCCAACAGTAACTGGAATCATTAAATATGCAAGGTTTACTTAGTGTTTGCAGAATAGTTGCAAAAAAACCCTTTTACTTAAATCTTGGTTCTACTGGTGACACTTCTGCATCTACTGAGACTTAGAACAGTATTATTAAAAATAAGAACTTACAGTATTGATATTTTCTACATCCACAAACACCAACATATTGTCCCCTCTGCCTTCTTCATCTTCAAGTGCATTACTTCTGCAGACAGTAGCTCGAATGTGCAGAGACCGGCTAGTACAAATAACTGCTGTGTGCCTTAATACTCTGTGACTAGGAAGGAGGGGAAGAGAAAAAATGTAGAAAAAAAGGCATTCTGAACAACCAGGACTGCTGTCCAGGATCTGTCATCAAGAAGTTTAGCTTTTATGTTTGCCACCAATATTAAGGCCATTGATAATTCATTCCTTTTAACCAAAGAGACAGTTCTTTTTAGCTTCCTATCAAAACTATATTATTTTTAACAATCATGCTGCATGGGTAGGTGCTGTTCAAACATGCACTCTTACACATTTTAAAGAGCTGTAGAAAAAGGTTGATATGTAGCATGATGAAAAATGCATCAAAAGTATTTCTGATGTGAGGCACCTGGCACAGTAAAAGCAAACAGGTATGTACTGGCAAAGGGAATTGAACTATTTAATGCCACCATGGGCTTTGTAAAATAGTTTTTGAGTAAATAAATCATAAATGGCCCACTAGTCGGTCATATTTCCTGCACAAATATTTACTAAAAAGCATTTAGACAGAATACCACTGCATTCAACAAATTCCCCTGAACTGAGAATCTCAAAAATTTACTTCTAGAACCATCACTACTATGTCTTTTTCCAGACACATTCAACCTGCAGGCCAGCAAGCCTTTTACAAAAGTCATCTCCCTGTTTTTTCTAATGACGAATAAACTTCCATTCTTGGAAACTATCAAAACACATGAGCTTTTCCCACGCAGAAGTTTGGGTTACCATAACTTCCACTTGGAAACATTAGAGGCATGTAGAAGTTTGATACGCATGACCTACTAAATATGCTGAAACATCATGCAATACTTGTTTTGGAAGGGGAAAATAAGTGGTTTCCTAAACTCTACTTCACATGTCACAATCTAGAGGATAATCTTAACAGTTTTGCAGTTAATCTTCAAACAGATATACAGATGCCTGTACAGCTTTCAAGTGGCACAAACTAAATCGTTCCTTGAAAATTTAAAACATGCGCTCAGTCTACAAAGAGGACTGTTAAACAAGACCACATCGCTTAAGATCCTGGAAAACTTGATACATTGCTGGAAACTTCAATACATCAGGGAACAAATATATTCCCCAAACAACCAGCTTCAGTCTCTGAAATACCTCACTTTCTGAATACTATGAACTCAGAGAAGTTCTTAAAAAATAAAGGAAGAAAACCAAGCAACTACAATGTAGAGGGGAAAAAAATAAATCTCTAGTCCTACAGACTAGCTTAAAGCCAAATGAAAAGTTAACTTTGGCATTTCAGAAATCTCCACGTTCTGAACTAAGGTCTATTCACCTCAGAATATATGAAGAACAGGTTTCTCAAAAAAAGTTATCTTCTGAGCCTTCTTAGCCTGAGAGATGAGTGGGACTTGGGAACAAGTGACACAAAAAGTCAACTTGTTACCTTTCCAGTCAAGTTCAAAGAAAGCGCTATTTGTTAGCTTGTGGTGGTAAATTTGACTGTCCACTGTCTCAAGATGGTCCAAACAGGAACTGCACATCAGCATGCAAGCCAAACTTGGTATTTAACCCCTTCAAAGATAATAACTTTCATCATAATACAATTACTAGCCACATTTTAACTAAGAACAAAGTCTTTTGTTCAAAGTAAACAAGATTGCTTTATAGCATGCAGAAACAGGTAACGATTTTTTCCCCCCATATGCCTCAGAAAGATGTGCTTCCAGAGAAGCTAAATACAAAGAGTTTGTTTCACCAGCATTCCACTGATCCTCCTTCTACTATATTAGTTTAATAATTATTACTTTGATGGAAGCAGTGTAGTCTATGTAATTTCATATGGAAACCGGATCACACAGACAAAAAAATACTGTTTAGAATATCAGTTAACAGGCTACTTCTATATCATCACAGCAGTTGAGAGATATTTAGTAAGATTTACATGTATGCTTACAACATTTATAATGTGTCTAATATGTATGACAAAAAAGTAGATAAAAATCTTACCACATTTTTGTGTGTCTTTTAATACTTTCATAGTAAAACAAAAAGTTAATTTCATGAACGCCTTCCTCATCTGGTCCCCGTAACCACATTGGCAGCTGAACTGAAGCCCCAGGAAGAAGAACAGCATCAGGAAGTGGGACGTGTATTACTTCAGGCTGACCTCCTGTGCCAACCCCAAAGTCTGCAGAAGAAGCTGAAGATAGCAGTGCTGTACGCACAGAGGTAGGATCCGTCACAACAGTCTTGTAAGCACTACAGTTTTCAGAAGCTGAAGGACTTAGTGGTGTTAGAACAGCCGTATTTCCACCAAAAGTAAAGAATTCTGGATGCTTGGACACAACCTTCAGTGCAGTAAGAGGACACTTGCTTACGTTCACAAATTCTACATATGCTTTCCTGATTTCTCCACACAGAAGCCCTGTAGGAAAATTTATGAAGAACACCTGTATGGGAGAGAACGGGAGAAAAGAAAAAACCTGAACATTGAGCCAAGATTTGAACAGGCATTAAAAAAACAACCAACACATTTAAACTATATTGCTCTCTACAGCTTCCCAAGGAGGGGAAGTGGAGAGGGAGGTACTGAGTACCTCGTACCCTTCTCCCCCTGGTATCCAGTGATGGGACACATGGGAATGGCTCAAAGCTGCAGCAGGGGAGGTTTAGACTGGACACTAGGAAGCATTTCTTTAGAGAGAGTGTGGTCAAACACTAAAACAGGTTTCCTAGAATCTAGGAGGTAGTCAATGCCCCAAGGCTGTCAGTGTTTAAGAGGCACTTCAGAATGCCCTTAATAACATCCTTTAACTTTCTGTCAGCCCTGAAATGGTCGGGCAGTTGGACTAGATGATCATTGTAGGCCCCTTTCCAACTGAAATATTCTATTCTATAGAGTGTTGTCATTAAGCAGTAATTCAGACCATTTAATAATCCCAGTAAAGAAAACCACTGTGTTTTAATTAACTAAACTGAAAGAACTATTCTATATGAATGACAAGCAAACAGAAAAAAGCTTCTCTGCTTGCTCCCTCTCACCTTGAAATTCATCTACAAAAGCTGTTGACAACTGAAATTTTAAGTGGCATATAACAATTTCAGATAGATAATATTTTAGAGGCCTCAAGTTTCACTTGAAAAAAAATTTCCACAAGTTTGACACTGACAGATCAGAAATTAACTAGAAAGATTTAGCCTTAACAAAGTCTAAGACTTCATGTTAGAATTACATTTATAAGCTCTGGATTCAGTTATTTGTTCAAAATTGCCAATAGAAAGTAGCTACGTACCTCCAGCAAAGGCATTTCTTCTGTAATAATGGGATCTAAACGTCGATCAGGTCCATATTTAATAGATGTTTTTTCTTCTTTTGTGTTATTAAGTCGAGGCCCTTGGATTTCTAAATCTTGTCGTCCTCGTACAGATAACCCATTGGAGACAAACTTTCCTGAAAATTTTTTAAAAGGTTGACTTTTTTCCTAAAGTAATTCCTAACTACTTTCTGAGAAATGATCCGATACTCCCTACTGAATCTCACAAATAATTTTGTTTTTTCTGCTATTGAGCATGCGCAGTGTTCATTGATTAAGCAGCATCACTGACAAAGAGCTATTCAAAGTTTAGTGTCACAGATTACACATTGCTCTTGCAAGTTCAGAGGGCCAGTTATCCGTTGCTGGGGACTTACTCTGACCTCTTACAGTCTGACTACAATTGGGAGGAGGGGTGGAACATGAAGGCATTTATTTCCTTTCTCAATTTCTGCCAAGCTGGAAGAAAAGAGTCACCCAAAACATTTTCATTTCCTTCAAAGACAGGCCACCACTCTCCAAATGTTTTTAATTCCAGAAGCGTCCAGTTCACCAGTAGCTAACCAAGCTTCATGATTTTTTAGATGCTTTCAAACATGCTCTTCAATCCTCATTTCCCCCAAAAAGTAAGTTTTCCCCCAATGAGAGACAGTTTCAGATGAATGACTCAAACCAGATCAAGTAACATGCAATTAATAAGCCACTTACATGTTAATAGAAGAGAAAGAACTAAAATGAAGTCAAGGTGCCAAAAAAAATAATTTTATCAGCCAATTTTAAGTTTGGGAATCTATGCAAAGAACTTTATCTCCATTAAAGCTGAAAGCTAACAAAGCAAAAAGACCCATAAGAAAAATTAATGGCAAATGACTCAATGAGAGTTGTTAAAGATTCAATATAGCATAGATAAAATCTTTAAATTCTGATTTTTTGTTAATGGCTTCAGAATTTCCAGATTTAAAAGGAACAATAAGTGTGGGTTTGGCAGAGGCTACTTCCTTTCTAGTGCGGCTCCTAGAGGTGCCAATTCATTCTTTTCCTGTTCCAGGTGTTTCTACATCCTTACCTGAAGGAAGGCCTTGCATCACGATACTCAATCACTGAACACTAGACTTTAGGTCTACACCACATCCACCCCTTGTAGAGAAGCACAACTTCAGGGAATAACACACTTACCTGTCTGTAATCCAACAGAAGGATCTATCCCATCTAATGTCACAGCACCCTGAACAGTGCCAAGATTATAAACGACTCCCAGAATATGTAGCTCCCCTGTTTGATGGGGAAAGAGCTTTAGTCTTGCCTGTGGAGATATGTTAAATTTTTGTTGTTGTTGCTACTTGAAAAAAGTATTATTACATTTAAATGTCCAATTGCTAAAGACACTCACAGCTATATTTACTTTATAGTTGTGTCAGATGTAACTGCACAAAATAACTACAGGTCATTTACTGGATTCAAAGTTTCACATACACAGAACCTACTAAGCCAGTCCACACTGGTGCTCATTACATTAGGAAAGAATCCTAAATTTTAACAAAAATGAACATCACCAGAGGCAAAATCACAGAATAGTTGAACTTGGAAAGAACCTCTGGAGGTCATCTTCTTCAACTCACCTGCTCAAGTAGGGCCACCTGGAGGTAGCTGCCCAGGATCATGTCCAAATGGCTTTTGCTACCTCCAAGGATGGAGGCTCCACAATCTCTCTGGGCAGCCTAGGCCCAGTGCTCAGTCACCATCCCAGTAAAAAAAACCAAAAAAGTGTTCCCTGATGCTCAGATGGAGAGATGGAGCCTCCCATGTTTTAGTCTGTGCCCACTACCTGTTGTCCCGTCACATCCTCCCTTCAGATATTTATACATTTCAATGAGATTCAGAATTCCCAGTACTTCATATATCAGTAATGTCTTCTGTGAGTTTAGCATTAAGTTCAGATCATAACAAGTTTTAACTCCACCCTGAAGGTCAACACTGAAAAGACTATTCTTAAAACAAAGTATAGTACTTACCACTTTGGTCTCCTCACTATTAATTAAAAATTCTGCTATTGCTTCAGTTCCTATCATATCATCATCGCACGTTCCCTGAAAAGAAGAAACAACTTTTCAGATATTATTACTCCTAGGCAGAAAGAGTACCATAAATATTACTTCCCACATCTTTTCTCAAGTGCTTAAGGGAAAAAAAAGCATACCAGTTTCAAACTGCAAGCAGTTCATACCAGCAGGTGTTACATACCCAGCTTCTCAGGTTTTTGAATTAAAGAAGCAGCTAGAGCACTCAGTAAACACTTACTTGAGAGAAGTTTAAGATTTACCACTATAAATTGGAACTATTCCCAATCAATTTCACTAATACTCACAAAAGCATTTGTTATATCATTAAAGTAGCGGTTCAGAGCAGAACAGAAGGGAAAGTGTATGGTAATCCTTGAGGCTTATTTATATGAAACCACGTTCATAACTCTGGTAAACACTTACAGCACCTTTAGAGATCACTATGCTGCAAAAGCTTTTGGCCAGGAAACCAAATTAAGGAATTTACTGTAATATTCAGCATTAGAACACATTAAAACCTTAAAAATATGAATGCGAGAACAGTCCTTCAGAGGGAAGTTCTGGCAATATTAGCTGAAGTGTTAAATTAAACAGTAGTAGGTAGTTCATCTAAAGTATTCAAAACATTGATTTTTTAATACAGTAAGTTTTCACTTTTCTCCAGACAACGAGATGTTCTTATGCCATACTAGCAGGGTTTTTCAGAACACCCATTTCACTACGTACAATAGCTCCAGCAATAAAATGGTACTTTATACTAAACCTATTGACCTTGTAAGTAAATTTCTGCTGGTCAAGGCTAGTGTGACTCAAAATAGATGTACTACACAGACAATGACACATTGGAAGTATTTTGTTTTGCATTAAGCTTTACAATACCCATTATAGTATGTTTGTTAACTTGGCTGCTTTGTCCCATATAGGTCTAGGAAATTCTAAACAACGCATAAAGAAACTCAGTAGCTGCTTTACTTTTTTGCCCTTTTTAAAATCTACACTTAAACCAGCTGTTTTCATACTACAGAATTTTGAAGACTTAAGTTTATATATACTCTACAATTGTAGCTCTTTGGTTTTGTTTGAAAAAGGATGAAGCTTTCCGTACCAGCTCTTTTGTTTCTCCATCATGCTTTACATTGAAGTCTTTAGGTTGAAACTTCCACAGCAATGAGAGGTCAGTCAAAAGAAGTGGAACTTTCAGAGGGTTTCGGAAGGACACTTCTACAGTTATTGGCTCTATTGAAAAAGTGCAAGAAAGTAATGACAACAGGCTATCCTCACCACAATCTGAAGGTTCACCTAACTCAAACCGTTCCTGTACACACAACTTATACAAGGTTGGTTTAAATCTACAATAACACAGGAAATACTGTATAAATTTATCTACCTCACTTTATTTCTGAAGTGTATAAATCTTAACTTTACCTTCTATCACAGCAAGTGGAAATCTGGAGTTATCTGAGTAGCGATTTAAACAGAACTGTGTTGGTTGAAAGCTTGAAGGTATTATTCCTTTATTTATCACAGAAACAACCTGCTCCTCAAGTTCCTTCCACTGTTGTGATGATTCCGAGTCATATTCCTGATCCAGACTTACATGGGTAGCTGCCTGCTTTTCACCTAGTACGAGTAAGGCAATCTTAGAAGATGAAAACAGTGGTATACAACAGTTGCAAGGGGTCTGCACTGGCAATTCAGTAATTATTGTTAAAATATGTTAAATTCTTAATCACTGACATTTTTATGTTAAAGTTCATTTAAGTCAGTGAATTACAAGACATTTTCAAATACACACATGGAAGACAATACTGAGGATAATTTGAGTATACTTCTATTTGCAGATCATAGAAGCCCAAGATTTTTAGCATGCTACACGGTATACTCAGCTTCCAGATTATTTTTACTTTATGACAGAATACAGCCCCCCAGCATAACCTTAATTTATACAAGAATTTACCCTCAGCTTACTTCACATTCAGGAATCAGTGTTTCAAACATTTCAGCCAAGAGAAAGTTAAGTGTAAAGCTAATTTCTAGCATTGGCACTAGCATCTAGTATTTGCTAAAACATTAATAACCCCTTTCATGAAGTTCATTACAGACTTGCATTGAAGCTTTCCAGCTGCGAAAAAATAGTCGAAGTCACATCTGCAAATGCAGATTTTGTATTTACACAGGAAGTCTGAAAACATCTAGTAAGTAGATACTAAGCTTAAGTTTTTCTTTCAAAATCCAGTTTAAGAAGTTAACTTGTCACATTAGCTTTACATAATGATAGATTTATTTTTTTTTTTACATGACACCAACTCTCAAATATATTTTGGTTCTATAAATAAGGGACTTCAATCTGTTTACATGAAATTTTCTAACCTTCTGCTGGTCTTCGATCATGCCCAAAGAAAACACGGGTTGCTGAGCTGTTAATATATGGTAAAGGAAGCTGTGGTAAAGGGCCGTCAGGTGATAGCTGGGTTACATTCTGGAGCAAAGGAAGAAAACAGTGTCATGCCATTACGCAAATACATTATGTCCATGCTGTACATTACTAGTGACTGAATAATAAGGAAGCCAAGTTATAATGACTCAAAAGTTTGAACAGGTCGTATTTTTAAGATGGAATGAATCTTTTTTTTTTGATAGTTTCGTCTGGTTTGACAGTCTGAAGTAGCATTTTTCTTTCAGTAAGCGTTTAAAGTTCATTAAATCTTTAAGGAAAAAGAAGAATAATGATCTAATCATGATTGTGGCTGCATGGCTGTTACAAGATTTATCTAACTCAGAATTTGATAAACCATGTTCAACTATGCTCACTACACCACCACCACTGCACAAGACTGTCACCACAGCTAAGCTGTGGATTCAAACGCCACCCTTGAGTAAGGTCCACCATAATTTGCAAACACCACAGAATTAAAGTAATTAAAGCTGTTTACAAGCTTTAAGAGACAGTAACTAACTACATGTCTGCAAGTTGTGTGGTGATACCAGCACTAAACACCCCCTAATGTACATAGTATGCTACAATCCTGAATCACTCACAAACTTAGAGCCAACTCAATGAGTTACTTAATCTTTGAAAACCCATTATTAATGAATAAAACCCACTACAACATGGATAGAGAGTACTTTACAGTACCAGAAAAGGTGACAAAGTTAACAAGTCTTTATTAAACTTTCATTATAATGATTTTTGAGGCTTTTGATAAATTGATCAGAACATAACAGACCCAATTCCTCTAAAAGAAACAACTATCACAGACTGCCATCAGCCATAACCCTCAAAAGGAAGAGTTCACTTTACTGTAATGAAAAGACATAAAAAGAGTCACACTAATACCCATCATTGGAAGTATACTTAATACACACAAGATGCAGCATACTTGAAGCCTAAAGTAAAAAATGAAGATATCAACTAGATAAAAAAAAAAATCCCTGGAACAAAGCAGGTATGACAGAAAAATCATTTAATGACTTAATAGAAAGTTACCAGTAATAAAATTACTGATTACTCAAGGAACAAAGATAATGAAGAGACATTTACCTTATAAACATAAAGATATTCTCTTAAAAAGGCTCCTTGCTGAGCTGGAGGTTGCTTACTATCATTGATCAAAATATGCCTGAAGGCAGACACAGCATTGTCAAGCTGACGAAGTGTAAAAGACTGGCGACCAATAGTGAAGTTAATGTGGTCTTCTGCAAGGGACCAGCCTTTCCCTTTGTAAACCTGCATGGCTTGACAGTAGCAACGTAAGGCATGTTTTTTCTGCAAGAGAAAAAAAAAAAAAGTTTTTCAAATAATCCCATTAGCCACTCATAACAATAGACAGGGAAACTACTGCATGAGGAAAATTAAGGGCAGGGGAAGTACTCCTATTCTTCACATCTGTGATTTTTAACACAGAAGCCAAGAGGATAACAATATTTTCTTTGGTCCTTATAAGGATAAAAAACAAGATTGACTGGGGTGGACAAACATCCCCCAAGACCCACAGGACTTTGTTTCAAATAGAACTCTGATGGCTGGATTCTCCTGTATTACCAACTTGCAATACAAATATTTCTATCAGCTCTCTTATTTCTTGCGGCTTATCAGTAAACTGAAATTGACTGTATTCAGGTACAGCTCTATAATTGAACTCCAGTGACTAACCTCAGCAGGAATCAGGCACAAGCTATCCTTAGAGAGGCTATCCCACAACTGAAGCAGAAATAAAGCACACAAGTTATGTCCAAAAAACTTTGAGTTTATTTACTACAGTTAGAGCTGCCTGCACAGGAACGTGAATGGAAGTAAAACCAATCTGATTTGTATTGGTTTAACTGCTACGTAAGTCTAAGCAGCCATAAAGAGACCCTTTAGTTTGTCTTGTAGTAACTATTCATACACCTGTGCCTCCACTAAAAATTATGTGGTTAAGGCCCAGGAAAAGCAGATATCTAAATTTTGCTATTATAATAAATTAAGAGTTTAACAAATCCCTAACTCCTGCAACTCACTCTTATCTCAAGAGTAAAAACACTCCTTCACCCAAATAAAAAGCCTCATATTTCACTGTGTATAAGATTGAGACCAGAGACGAAAACACACGCCACTTCAGATTCAAGTCAGTGATCTTCAGCATTACTTCAAATACACAAGTAAAAGACTGTGCTGACCAATGCAGAAGTCATTTTCAGAAGAACACACAGCTGAATACTTCTGACTAATATAAAAGTGTATTTTCAGAGTAAGTATCAAATTCTAGGCATATTTTCCATGTGGAAGGATAATACTTACCTGGCCTGCTTTGCTAAACCTATGGCCAGCCAGTATCATATGAAATGCAAACTTTCTAACCATGGGACTTCTCATGTTGATAAAGCAATGTGCTGCCTGCTCCAACAGAAGTGCACTGCGAAGATCGGAATCCTATTTAAAAGCAAGAAGGAGAATTAGCCTTAAAGTTTAATACCAACATGGTAACAGTGGCCTTGTTTTAATGCTAACAAAGACAATAAGCTGTAACAGTGCTGGGAAAATGAAGATTTTTTATATACAAACATATGTATATGCGTGCATATAAAAAGCTAGAAGTATTTTTCACTGTTACATGTATAGTGTTCAATACCAAACACGCTGGTAGCTTTTTTCCAGTGAAAAGATTTATCAACCTGTTTCACTGAGAGTGACAAAAGAAGTACTTTCTGCTTTTTCAGTTACTCAGGCTACTGTTTCTAACACTTGCCATTATCTCTGAAGCACTCTGCCACTTTTTCCCCCTCCCTCCCCCTGCAGAAGTTAAGGCTAGAAATAAAAAATAAGAGCTCTGCTAGAATGACGGAAAATAGAGGGAGCAGTAGAACTTAGTGAATTTGTATCACAAGAAGCAGGATGATTCCTTAATAATGTACAATTTCCTGTTGTTACACCCTTCTCATGCCAAGGCACAGCTCTATTACTTCAACCAAACCGAACAGAATCTACTTGATTTTACCACAACTGAACTCCACGCTGTCAGCAATGTCCAAGCATGTGTCTGGACTAGATACCTAAATAGTATCCTATGAAGACTTTCCTTGCAACTGCCAAAAAGCACCACAAGCATAATATATATGATTTTAAGTTGTAAAATGATTCTTCAGAGGCAATACTATTTAACTTCCTTTATTAAATAACTCAATACCGTTCACGAAAGTTTTGGTGGAAGCTTAAGTTTAAAGGGCAAGAATGAAGCTACAAAGACACTTCAGAAAGAAACTTACAGAACTAAACAAATTTATTCAATGCTTAATCTGTCCAGGAAGAGTCTCAAAAGCATCACATTTGGTGAACCTGACCACAAAGACAGAACTAACTGCCAGTTAGACTTCCCTCTCAAGCTACACAGAAGATGCTATACTTTTATTGGTGTTAGATTTGTTTCACTCCTTTTCAAGCAAGACCCTTTCTGGGCTGTTAGAAGCTAACTTCATCCTTAATTTCCATCAATTAATATTGCAGAAGTGTTCAGACTAGCTTTCTCTTGCACAGTAAGATTCCAATGATTCATAGCAGCTCAGCTGCAATAACGCCATAGTTACTTAAACTATACAGAACTTTTGATTATATGTGTGATAGTATCCATTATGGCTCTGGCAAGCCATGCTAATACTTTTAACCCATGAGTTCTTAAACTGAAAGTACATCATACAAGAGCTAAGCAGATGTCAAAGAAAATTAGTTATAAATTCAAAGATAACAAGCACATATTTAGATTTTTAAAGAAGTCAAGCAAGCCACCTGACTAGATAAAAAAATAACAGTACTAGTTTCTTCACTGAAAGTGTAAACAGAGTTTTCTTCACTTCATGCATTACTCCAGTTCATTTGCTACCTTTGGCTAGCAAATATCACAGGACAAGAATTAGAATGTAACCTAGAAGTGCTTGGGTAAGCAAACAAAGGGGGAAGGGCAAGAGTGGAAAAAAACTGCTAAGTGTTTTACCTCACTGGTTAAACGAATCAGAAGAGCAGCTGCCTCTGAATATTTGCTTTGACTTTTTAAGATTTCAGCACTAAGCAGCACACAGCGTTCAGCCAGAACCATGTTCCTAAAGCAAAAACATAAATGTATTCATTAATATTTATCAAAATAAACCATGGAAAACTTTTCACCTCAAATCTGACAAATTCTCTCCACATCGCATCAGACCCATGTTCTGTTGTTTATCCTTCTTAAAATAAAATATGAAAGTTCATCCCCTGCAAAACAACCACATACAGATTGACACATTAAGTGTCTTACCCTGCTATAACAGCAGCTTTTCAAAAGTCAAAGCTAAAGCCATTTTTGAGGACAGTACTGTATTTGTAATACTACCAACTAAAATGATCCAACCAACTAAATGATCTGATAAATGGGAAGTCCAACAGCCAGCAACAAGTTGTGCTGGGTTGACGGGGCTGCTCTATCACACACCCTCCTCAACAAGACAGGGGGAGAAAATTAGATTAAAAAGCTCACGCGCTAAGAACAAGGAGAACTTGTTCCCAAGTTGTTCCCAACAACTCCTTGTTCCCAGGCTCAACTTTACTCCCAACTCTTCTACCTCCTCCTCCCCACAACTAGGCCAGGGGAACACCAAAAAGGAGTTGCAGTCAGTTCGTAACATTTCATCTCTGCTTCTCCTTCCTCCTCACATTATTCCCCTGCTCCAGTGTGGGGTCCCTCCCACAGATACAGTTCTTCAGGAATTGCTCCAGGGTGGGTCCTTTCCATGGGGTACACTCCTTCAGGAACAGACTGTTCCAGTGTGGGTTCCCCATGGGTCCCAGTTCCTGTCAGGAACCTGCTCTGATATAGGCTCTCCACAGGCTGCAGCTTCCTTCAAGGCACATCCACCTGCTCTGGCATTGGGTCCTCCACAAGCTGCAGTGTGGATCCCTGTTCCACTGTGGTCCTCCATGGGCTGCACGGTGACAACCTGCTTCACCATGGTCTCATCCACAGGCTGTAGAGAAGCACCTCCTCCCCCTACTTCCTCATTGACCTTAGCCTCTGCAGGGCTGTTTCTCTCATTTCTCACTCCTCTCACAGCTGTCACACAGCAATTTTTAGCCTTTAAGTATGTTATCACAGAGGCCCCACCAGCGCTGCTGACAGGCTCAGCTTTGGGCAGCAGCAATCCCATTTTGAAACTGGGTGAAAACTGGGTCTGTCCAATACGGGGGCTGCTCCTGATGTCTTCTCACAGAAGCCATCCCCGCAACCACCCCACCACCAAAATCTTGCCACACAAATCCAATACACAGGTTTAATAAGTGCCATTAAGAATGGCATAGATCCCCTTCCAGTGTTATCCTAGATAAACTAACACAACTTACTGTTTAAAAAGTTATTATCATTCTGTGATCTTTCAGTCACCTGGCCCTATCACTGTGCAGGGGAAGAAAGTTAAGCCACCGGGTCTTTCAACATTCATTGGATCAATACAAAAGCAAACAACATACTTGCAGATATCTCGGTAGGTCTGAATCGCTGTTTCCATATAGTGAGCAGGATACGGTCTAGGAGCTCCAGGCTGAAGAAAAGCTGATACTGCTGCCATTTCCTACAAGGGAAATTCAGTATTGTCACTGCAGTTTTTTCAACAAACTGTAAACCTCAAAAAGCTGAGGAACATGTTTCAGCTACTCATTTGAGATCATCCTATAATGAGTTACTGGCACACAAAAGTGTATCCAACACAGTATAATTCATAAAAGGTTTATTAAAATAGCCTATTTATGGTTCTGCTTGTAATTAACCAGACAGCAGCAAGAGTGTCATATGCCCTCACAGAAGTGTTTTCACTTGATGGCACCCCCGACACGATGCAGAAGCACTGATTCAGTACTGCCCTACAAGTCCAAGAGATAACCACCTATTGCAGGAACAATGTTTCTGATAAAGTAGCACTACCACCTATTTTAAGAGGAGGACCATTTTCTGAGTTTTGCTTAAATGAAGTTATGTTCTCAGCTTCCAAGGAAGCACTAGTAAACACTCTGAAAATTTTACTTCTTTCCTTATGGGGTGAAGATAAAACAGCAAAGTTCTTCTGCACTAAGAAAGGACTAAAACTGGTAGGTTGCAAAAATTCATAATTAAGATCTCTACAAACCATTCATTAAGAAATTAAGATAACTTTTCAGATTATCCAAATGCAGAGCAACTCTGTATTGCAAAAATACACATTCACATAAAGGTTTTACATCAAGATGGGACCGTGTCTACAAGAACACTTCCACAGCTCTACAAAGTTTCAAATTTAATCAAATTAACCAGACTAAAGCCTGCAAAACATCACTTCTAACAATTGTTGAAACAAACTTCTTATTTTTCCCCAGTGCTCCCATTTATCTTATTGAAAATTATTTTAGTCACATATCTTCACTCTCAAGAGTAATGAGGCATTTACAGTGAAGTTCAGTAGTGACATACTCGAACTGTACCACTCAAGAGTCTTAACCAAAAAGAAGGTACAATACCATATTTACAGTGACATGGTCTTGACTTCCTGGCAAATAAGTATTTTGTCGAAGTGTAAAAGAGATACTATAAAATTATTTCACACCTGTTTGAGTTATCAGGCTACAAGTTTAAACATCCATTTTGCTGGAGTTTGCATTCTAGGTATTCTCCTTTCCATATTTCACATTTTAAGAATTAAGTCTTCTTTTTTCACACCTTTACTCCCTTTATAAAACAACAGCCAAACCATTTGAGAAGACTTCAGGATTTCCTAAAGATATGCAGCAAATTTGGCAAGACCCTTACAAATTTGGAGGTGGAGGGAAGAGATTGCATTTTGTTACCTTCAGACAAGTATTAGAGATTATTAGGAAAAGTTCACAGAATGTTTATGTTATGCGAAGTACCAACCAGTGCTCCAGCTGCATAAAGCATTGCCTGATCATTTAAGAAGTCTTTCTTTGCTGTATGGTAACAGCTATAGGCAAGTTCATAGTGTTGAACCAAAAAGCACAAGTCTGCCATTTTCCGGATTTGAAGCTCTGGTGCTTCTGGTGGATACCTATAAATACAAATATTTAAATTCAAAGTCACAATTTTAATAAATAGAGCAAGACATGCTCTATAAAATCTTCCCCTCTCATCTTAATTTCTATTCACAGAGTAGGAATAAAAATTGCATTGCTTCAGCCTTACCCAAAAAACAGCTAAGAAAAGTGAAGCTGAGTCCTTTCCATCACATGTAACTTAGTTTCACTCCCTACTTTCATAGAATGGTCCAGGCCAGAGGGACCTCCAAAGGTCATCTCGGCCGACCTTCCCCCATTAATGAGATTCACTGTTCCACTAACTTTCAAAGCAAGCATTCCTCTTAGCCAAGAAATACTGAAAAAAGTATGCAGCTATCATTGAAACTGCGCAGAAAGATTGTTACAGCTAAACAGAGCTGTATGAAAAGGGAAAAAAAAAAGACTTTGACTGTTCATCTAGATGTAGTTATTTCTCCCCGATTTCTTTTGAAAGAAAGAAAATCGACTAAAAAACTATGCCTTATGCCAAGACACTGGGCAAGTTCCTCTCCTCCTCAAGCATTAATCTGTCTTTTGATTAGTCAAATACATATGAATCACTTCAGTGAAGGTCAAATACATTTTCACAGAGTTGTTAGTCAAACTTTGTAGGATGCAAACCATGTTTACAAATTCAATACAGAAAATTGAACTTAACATCTTGATTATGAAACCAAAGACACACAACAATTGAATTTAAAGTTGGAGGTAAGTGTCAGGGACATTAACTTTGGCAAACTAATATCCAAGAACTATTTAGACCTTTTCCATTACAATAAGACAGTTGAAGAGAATGCTTTTCACGATTATACGTCCTCATTTATAGAGGGAAATTACAAAGTATACAGAATAAATGTTCTGGTAAAATTTAAAACCTGTTTTTCATGTAAAATACAGGTGCAGAAAGTATGAAATTCCCCTTAATTTAGCTCTCAAACACACTTGCAAAGACAATATGCTTAACAGTCAATCAACTGCAGTAAATTACAGTAAATTACATAGTTACCTAAACAAAAATACTTATACATGGTGTTTGGCTTAAATAAGAAAAAGTTTGTACAAGTCTTGAAAAAAAAAAATCCCTTAGAGCAGACCATAGTTTCTTTTTATTACTATTACTCCTAAAACCATATGTTATTTGTAACTTAGAAAGCTTCACTGTAAATATATTGGGAAGACAGATCTAAACAATTTCTTTTATCTCCTTTTTCTTTAACTTCTGCTACCCCTTTATAGTACAGTTTTAGGCACAGTACTTTTGATGATTTCTCCAGTTAAAAGTCTTGAAATACTGCTGATTTAGTTCACCTTGCAGAACACCATCAAATAAACGCAGGCCTTCCCTCCCCAAAAAAAGAGAAGCTTATTTTCAGTTTATATCTAAAGATAAGGACTGAAATTACTTACAGCAAACCAGAAGTATTCTTCAGTTCATTTATACTTTTCTCTGGAACCTTGCTGCCACTAAACCATTTTTTAGTAGCAGAAAACAGTGATCGACTCAAGCCCTTCCTGGATATTAACTGCAAAAAGACACTAATTTAGACTACTACATTACAAGTGATATACTAATATAAGTTAAACTAATATAAAAACTCAAGCTTCATTAAGGCTTTCCAAATTCTGGGGTTTTTTTCCACTAAACAAAAATAACCAAAAATAATCAAATAAGTAAGAGCACACTCCTTCAGAATGAATCATGACATAGAAGTTGCAACTCATATATTTATTTTATGTCAGGCAGCTGAGCTTCACTATTGTTGCTGTGAACTGCAGACATCTCAGTCCTAAAAACTGAAACATTGATGTATCTGTTTGAAATCTAACATAATATCTAATTTCTGGTATCACTCCAATCTAAGAATCTAGATTAAGTGCATACTTCAAGAGAACATTCTCCCCAACACCGCCCACCTAAAGCACACTGCAAACATTGATTTCAAGTGTCAAGGGTACAGTCATACCTGCAAGCGACGTTACACAACAGTATTCTTTTAGATAATTTCCATTAATGAGGAAACTTCCACATGGAATTACTGTTCCCAAGATCTAAGGCAAACTACATCTCTTTTGGAGGATAATTTTTGAAAACGTAGTATCACGCTGTTCTTACCATGACTAGGAACGTATTACTAAATCCCTAATAGTAAGACTGTTTTCTACACTTTATGTATGCCCCTTTTTTTTTTTAATATTTCCTCATAAAATATTTCAAGTGTAAACCCAGTCAGTATATACAAACTAATCTATGTCAATTTATCTCTCCGACTGTATAAAAGAAGAGTGAAACACTAATAAAAGAAAGGACCTTACTGTGATAGAAATAACTTTAATGCATGTCCTTAACTTAACGTAGGCATAATATTAACTAACACACTTCAAAAAAAAAATCCTAGCTTGAGAGAAGAATATTCGGTTGCAAAAACTGCTGAGATCAAAACAGAATTGCACGATTTAGGGTGTCCATGCATTTCTCCCACCCTCCCATCAAGAAGTAGCAGTGGAAGTATATAGCTTTTTTGCAGACAATAATTGATGAATACACACTTAACGGTTTTGTGTGTTCTAATGTTGAAACACAAGAAGTACATTTTGTTCCTCATGCCAAAATAATTCCAGAAGCATAAAATATTAAGATTTTAGGAGTGAGGACTGATAACAATTCAGACAGGCTTTCACCAAGAAGCCACCCTGCACTGAAGCTCTGATGATACAAGTCGTTCTTTAGTTTGGTTTTTCTTAAAAGACAAATGGAGTAAAAATTACGATTTTGGCTATTTGTCTTAAATGTACTTACAGTTTTCAATAACATCATTGAATCATTAGATTCTGAGGGAAGTAACAATTTCAAAACAGACTTTTGGGTAACTGGATTTATACCCCAACTGTTTTTCCTTATTACATCACAAAGTATTTTTAAAAGTAAACTGACCTGATCATTAAGTTGCCGAATTGTCTTCTCTATATGTGGCAAAAGTCCCCTAAATGTGAATTCCTGTATGAACTGTCTAATTCGATCGTGATCTGTGAGTGTTAAACAAGCACCGTGAGGTGTTCCAGAATTTGATTTCTTTGAGTCTTGCAATGATGCAGTAGTCTTCATGTAGTCCGTACTATCCAGACTGCCGCTGGGATGATCCAGTTGAAGGGGGTGAGTCTTAAAGTTATTTGACAGGCCATCTATTGAAAGATTGAAACAAAAACCTCAGTAAGTATAAAGCTTCTTATACACTTTGGTTTTAAAATATCATTGTTATTAACCTACTTCAAAGCTTTCCTTACTCAGAACTCCGCTAAGCAAAGCTATTCACCAATTATTCTGCGCTACAGATCGATGCTGAGCAGACAGCAGCAGACCACTACCTGAGTATTACACGAATGCTGAAATTCTTCAGAAAGCTCAGGGAATTTCAGGAATGGCAACATGGCTAAATAAGTACGTTTTTGGTTCTTAACTACAGTGCAAAAGATCCCCAAGCAAAACCAAAGTCAAACGTTCATGAAAAGTTGGAAATGAAGCAATTACTACAATGGCTCCGTTGGATCCATTGGCTCTTTTCTGCTTCTGGTTAAAAAAAACCAAACTCATTTTCCATGCCCTTCCAAGCAGCCATGATGTAAAATAACCTCCTCCAAAATTCTCTTGTTTCAGTGAAAAGGGCTGCTGATGACTACTGCATCTATCTTTCCGAACTAGACTGAGATGTTTCACTCTAAAACTTAAATAGCTCTCATTAATTCCTTTCTATAAAAGAAAATCAGTTCACTTTATCTAGCCCTAGCTCGCACTGAGCAAAGATGAGATGTGAAAGCAAATCCTTAACAGATTTTACTCACAAAACGTAAAGCAGGGCATGTAAAATTCAAACAGTGGGTTGCAGACTACATCTGGGCTGTAAGGCCCTAGAAAGCCACTTTTTAGGCAACTGCAGACTCTACTATACATGCTAGGTCTCCCAAGTCATGTCTGAGGGATCTGGGCTGAGTCAGGTCAGACAGCATAGGGTACCTCTACATTTTCCCTACTTAATGAATCTGAATCCTACAGAGCTGCCTTAATTTTCAAAAAAGGCCAGGCATTAATTTGCCATCTACCGATTACCACCAATCCAGTACACTCAGCACCACAGCACTTTTCTTTGTGGACACCAGGTTACATTACTTTTGAGCATTCAGAAAATTCTCACTTTGAATTGCCT
Organism: Arenaria interpres; assembly: GCA_013399435.1. Classification (NCBI taxonomy): domain Eukaryota; kingdom Metazoa; phylum Chordata; class Aves; order Charadriiformes; family Scolopacidae; genus Arenaria; species Arenaria interpres. Next base: position 4,403 of record VXAK01006888.1, on the reverse strand, counting down.
AACAAATCACTGAAGTGATTACTGTCCAAGACATGAGACAGCTGTATAAATGCTTTCACATCAATGTTTTGATAGAAGTTATAAAAATACCTTTCATTTCACTGTCTAAGCCATCTGATATCAAGTGATCAGTATTCTTGTTTGAAATGACAGTATAAGGACAATCTTCATAGCAATCCTGTGCAAAAAAACAAAGTCAGAATTTTAAGAATACTAGAGCACACACACAAGACTCAGTCAACAGTACTTGGTAAGTTTGGTAACAGTTAACTGAATTATTAAGAGACCATGTTTGTTTGTATGTACTTCTTAAGTAGTTTTAGAGGCTCTAAGAACCTGTCCTATTGTGAAGATGAAAGTTATATTCACCAACAAACGAAGCAAGTATCTTCTGGCTTGTTCAAATAGCTTCACTGTTAACTAAAGTAAGCCACTTCAACTCTTACACAGCAATGCCTACAAGCAGTGAAAATACGCTCCCTAAAGCAACTGCTGAACAAGATTATACAAAAAAAAATATCATCTATGTTGGACTGTTGACATGGGACAGAAAAAAGAACTAATTAGTTTATGGTGAAACATTACTGGTCCTCTTAGTTTACAGAATATGAGATGTTTTGACTTTCCAGTGCCAGCTAGAATTGGTAAAGAACTATAATTCCACAAACCAACCTTTTAATCAGATGCAGTTAAAACTGAAGGTCAGTCTAAAAGCAAACTTAAGGAGGAATACTTTTAGTCCTGAAGCCAAAAATACAGATATTTATGGCAAATTGAACTCAGGATTCTGAGCTAACACACATTATCATTTGCCATCTTAGCAGATGACAAACCAGACTGGACTGCAAGAAGTTACAAGAAAAACACACATCCCCCCACAAAACACACCCACACTGTTTAGTGAAGTACAGAAGAGCTAAAAAAACCCCAAGTTTTAAGCGTGAAGAAAATTAACCAAAGTGAAGGTAGAAAGTTACTATGAATAGGACACTTCTGAGGTTACCTGTTCATCAGTGCATAAAGCACCAGTCTATTATTTCAGCGCTCCTGTCAGTCTATTTCTGACAGTCTAGAATTTCAGTGCTCCTTACTGTTGATTTAAGTAGCATAGAGGACAGTTCTTTGAGGGGGCACTCATCTTATGCTCTCACAAAAAGTCATCGCTATATTAGAAATATCTTGACTGCGTATTAGCCCATGTTGTAGAAACACATACATAACAAAGAAAAAGTTTGACACAACTAAAAAGGCCTTTCATGTCCACCTTGGGAATTGTTTTTAGAATACATTACCTGGTTCTGGATAGTGTTTTTCTGAAGATACTGACTCCAAGGATCAGGTATCTGTTCATCTGTTCCTCTATTAGACACCCGAGAATTTATTTTCAGCAAATAGCATCCCTGAGTTCCATACCTCTGCTTCATCTCTTCATAAATGGAGTCAGCTCTGAAAAAATAAAGCAACATTTATCCTGTCAAACCAATTCTATTCTAGGTGTGTACTGCAACAAGCTATTTTAGACTATTATCCATAGGGATTAAAAGGAAAATTCTGCTATTTTTAAAGCAGTTCTTATGCAAGAGTGAAACTGAGAATCTTTGAGAATTAGTTTGGTGACCTAGCAGAGAAAGCATCTACTTCAAGAAGCTAGGACTGATTCTTTCATTTTTAAAGGAACATAAGAAACCGCTCTAAAAATAATGCTTAAGGAAATCTACCTTGATAATATTCAGCCTACTAGTTAATGGATCCTGTTATATGTCTAATCTCAATGGACTTTATAAATGCAAACATCTCAGCCAAAGAGTTAATCTGTAAGTTCAGTGACGGCAGAAGGCCCACCTTTGTTCCTCTCCTGCGCTTACATCATGGAGTAACACATAGTATTTGAGTGTGTTTGGTATAAACCACTTGGGATATGAGTATTCATTACTATGCTGAATTCGATGTTGTTCTTGAGACAACTTCAGAAATTGCTCCACAGGCTCCGGTTCACTGGAAGAAACTACAAGCATACCTGAACTCAAGTTAAGGACGCTTACCAAAAGAACCCAGGAACAACCACCCATCATATAACAAAATAGGAAGCGTATAGAAAAAACATTGTACTAATCTATTTTAAGCCTATAAAACACACTAGCACAAAAGTATGTACAATTAGAATTTGGCCTTAATCTCAATAAAACACACCATTTAAATAGTCAGTTAACTAACAACTGTAACATGGTATGAAACAGGATTTTGCTCCAATTCTGACATTTAATCCAATTTTAAGATGATACATATTAGTTAATAGTTCATTTAAGTTTTCAGTTTACATATGAAATATACAACTGAAATTCACCATCAGTGTACTTTAGTTTTCAACTTCCAAGGAGAGTTGGGACTTCATGGTATCACGGAGCAACAGTAACAGCCAGTAGTCGTAAACACAGCAACATCTTCTGATTAAAAAGCAGAAGTGCCCAGATTTTTACCTTAATGCAACTACAAAATTATTAATAAGGAACATCCTGCTCTGTTACTTCTAATCACCAAATCAAAGACATTAATTCAGAAGAGCAAGAAAGCAAGTTGCACTTTTAACATTACTAACGTTTAGAAGCCCAGAATCAATATTTTGGCAACTTAATTCTGCACAAATTTGGCTACTAACATAGCTGTTCCACCGTACTGAAATGATTAAGTACAGTAAAAAGTTAGGAAGACAGTAGGTATTATGAAACCTGCAGCATTATAATTACTGTAAAGCTAAACACCAGCTACATCATGAAACAGTGCATATTTTTATTTTCCCCGTAGACAAGCAAATCAGACCTAAGTTTTGCTTAAAAAAAACCAAAAACACACAGTGAAAGCATTTAGGCACCTTTCCAGACTTCTTTTTGTCCAAAATAGCTCGAAGTTCACCAATTTTCCAAAACACCCTCGCCCAACCTCCCCCCTCCATCTGCTAGAAAAAGCTATAAAAAGCAGCAGGTGCATCCCCAAACACACCAGCCTCTGTTGTACAGAAGGGACAGTCAACAGATACCTTAAGAGCTACAGCTGAAAGTGCTTTAGGATAAGGAAGTTTAGTTTACAGGTAATAAAGTTCAGTTTGACCAAAACAAAAAGTATGATAAAAAAAAAAAAATCACTGAAGAAAGAAAACCCTGACCCCCTTATAAAGTGAGTATGTATAGTCACACGTATTGAAAAAGCTTATGTCAAATCATAATGGCAAAAACAGTTATTGCAAAATTTCCAAGTCTGCTACATCACATTTCTGCAGCCAGTTTTAATAGACTTTACAGAGATCTGTAACACTCAAAGGATACATGCAACATAGTGGTTTAAGAATTCATGATCTGATGCAGGCATGGACTGAAGAAAGCACTCTCTGTAAGACTCAAACCAAGGAGTAGTAGCTGGAATACACAATAAGATAGGACAAATTAGATTATTCAGCAAAACTTCTATTTACTCATTTATGAAAAAGAAATATGAAAGACTACACCTAAGAGCAAAGCTTGCAAACTATGACAAGGTTTGCACAGCAGGGGAAAGAAGGGGGAAACAGTCTAAGGAGAAAGCATATAAAATGCACACAAGTAGGAGAAACAGTAACATTTTGAATCAAACCCTGTGAAACTGAATAGCAGCTTAACCACCAACTTCCTCAAGATTGTAGGGTCACATGTATTCAGTCCTTGCTAGAGTAATCACTCCTTCCCAGACCTTTAAAACACATATAAGTACACACTTGGGAAAGAAAAAACAAACCAAAATTCTCCTAACAGTTATTGAATTTGCCTCAGCTAGGGATGTAAGAATTGACCAGGAAGTAAAACAATTTTTGAGTATGTAGAGGAACTAAGGATCACCAAAACCCTGTCCTGCCAACTTGCCTAAAGTTTTTTTGCCAATGTCGTGACTTGGCTTGACAGTAATCCCCTTCCTCTGCCCTGCTAAAATAAACAGCTGTCAGCTGGCAAAGCAGAGATCCAAAAAGCTAAAAGCTCAGATCCAAGTTGTGCCACTAATACCTCCCATATTCAAATGCCCACTTACAATGGGGACTTCCTTTTCCTAAGAGTAAGAAACCAAGGGAAACCAAGTATGTCTGGGACATCTAAAGAACATGTGAACTTAAAAATCTTGTCCGTTTCTTTCCACTCCAACTATCAGTCTAGCAATGAAGTAATATTTCTTCTTTCAACTATCTCAATTCTTCAACTCCTTCCCTTGAGTGCAAAAAAGACCCCAGACCAAAATCAGCCCACTTCCAATAAACTGATTTCACATAGAAGTTAGCTGGAATCCATGTAAACTCACCTGCAAACTAGAGAGCAGTAACTAGTACATAAAAAAAAAAATGCATTAATAACATTCTGAAGGTATTTATTTTCTTTTTATGGTCT
>VXAK01006887.1:126201-160088 GCA_013399435.1 Arenaria interpres | reverse complement strand
AGGTGCCCATGCCATAGAGGGGTGTCCAAGCCATAGGGATGTGCCCATACGAGAGGGTTGCCCATGCCATAGGTGTGTGTGCCTGCTATAGGTGTGCCTGTGCCATAGTTGTGCCCATGCCATGTGTGTGCCCATGCCATAGGTGTGCCTATGCCATAGGTGTGCATGTACCATAGGTACCCATGCCATGGGGAGGTGTGTGTGCCATAGGTCTACATGTGCCATGTGTGTGCCCATGCTATAGGTGTGCCCATGATACAGGTGTGCGTGTCCCATAGGTGCCAATGCCATAGGGGGATGTGTGTGCTGGAGGTGCCCGTGCCTTAGGTGTGTGCCTGTGTCACAGGTGCCCATGCCAGATGCACGTGCCATAGGTGTGTGCACGCTGTAGGTGTGTGCATTCATGCCCGAGGTGCGTTCACACGTAGGTGCGTGCCCACGAGTGCCCAACACATGTGTATCCCCGCCGTGTGCCATGGATGGCCGAGGTGTGTGTGTGGCACAGACGTGTGCCCGTGGATGGCACGGGTGAGCCCTGTGTGCCACGGACATGTGCGTGCCAGCCACGGCTTTGTGCCCATGTGTGCTGGCGGTGTGTCCGTGCCAGAGGTGCGTGTGTGCACGGCGCAGGCACACGGCCATGCCTGCTGGAGAAGCTGTGGCTGCCCCATCCCTGGAGGGGTTCAAGGCCAGGTTGGAGGGGGCTTGGAGCCACCTGGTCTGGTGGGAGGTGTCCCTGCCCAGGGAACTGCACGATCTTTAAGGTCCCTTCCAACCCAAACCATTCTGTGGTGTTTGTGCTTGGAGTGCCAAGGTGGGTGCCCACACGTGCTGTATATGGAAGCGTGTCCCTATAGGTGATGTACATCTGCAAATCCCCCCCTTCCATATAGCTCTGACAGCAACAGGACTTGTCCTCGGAAACCTTCCCATCTCTCCACAGATCGGGATGGGACAAAAGCCTGTCTTTCCCCTGCCCCACCTCTCCCCAGGGCTGTCCCCATCTCCTCTGTTTGGATTTCTCCTGTTTGTCCCCGTGTCGCTGTCACACCACGCTGCCGTCCGGCCCTGTTTGTTTTGGGAGGACAAGGTACGAGATTTGGCTGGCCAACAAAGGTTCATGTTGGGGATATTTTTTTTTTCTTATTTAGGCATTGATCCAGTTTGCACAGATGCGTGATTTTAAAACCCCAGCAAGTCCTGGTGGATTAATTGGGATTTTTCACGTGCTCTAAGACGAAAAGTGCACATAAGGGCTGGGAGGCTCGTTTTGATGTGCAGGATTCTTCTGCTGGGGGATGCTGTTTCGAAGAGGTGGTTTCTATGTCTGCTTGTCCCGGTGTGCACAAACCTCGGCCCGGCTGAGCTGGAGAAAAATAAATCTGCAAAGTTCTTAATGCTCAGAAAGCCAATAGTTTAAAATTCACTTTTAAAGGGAAACCAGTTTATTGTCAGCGAGAGCTTTAAAAGGGCCGGTCTGACTTTTGATTCCTCACTGGCGATTTCTGAGACCTTTTCTGTTGGAGCCCCAGAGCAGGTCCCGGATCGTGGCAGATCCTGGGTGAGGGACACGGGGCAAGGGACTTTCCTGTTTCCCTGCCTCAGTTTCCCCAGCACGATGTGCTGCGCTGGCCAGGGAATTTGGGATGATATAGATGATGGGAATGCATATTAATTAACTAAATAAACTGAGCCGTTAATTCTGCTTTTAAGAGGAAGCTGAAATTCTCACATAACATCAAATAGTTCTAGTTACTTGTGGCTTTCAGGCCACTGCCAGGCTTTGCTTCGAAAGCTTTTTTTATTGCTTTTAAAATAGCCAAAGCTAGCAACAATGGGTTGTGTAAACTTAGATGCAAAGCTCTGAAAAAAAAAAAATACCCAGTTGTTATTTTCCTGGCTTGTGCCCTTGTTTTCACTGTATCTGTATCGATTTCAGCTCCATAAAAAAAAAAAAAAAGAAGAAGAAAAGGTTGGAAATTTAATTTGAAACATTTGTACATTAAATCATCTCATTATCTGCAGGCTCCAGAAAGGAGAAGGTCCAATGCTAGGGAGCACGTAGTTTGGCAGAGCTGGTTTCTGTGCTGTGCTCAGGACGGCGGTTGGGGTGTGTGGTAATGCCCGAGTCTCCCTGATCCCGGGGGGAATTGTGTAAAACGTGTGGCACAGGAGACCTCACCCCGCGCTGGGAGTGAAGAGCGTGGCCGAGAGCTGTTGGTGCCAGGGACAAAGGACAACAAAGTCCCGGTGGTGATTTGCGTGAGAAGCTACAGGTCTGCTGCGACGGGAAGAAAAATTGGGTAGAAATTTGAGAAAAGCAGGGAATGGAAACGGGGAGCGAGACTAAGGGACCGAGACATTCTCGGTTGGGAATTTTTAATTATTTTTTTTTTCCTATCCCGCTGTCCTTCTCCCTCCCTTGCAGTGGCCTTTGACTTTTCCCCCTTGGAAACCCAAGGGCTCACATTTAGTGTAGTCTCTGGGCTGGACTTGTGCTGAGAAACACTCCAGTTTCGGGATGAGCTCCTTTACGGAGCAGGCAGCCGGTTGGGATGCTGGATGCTGAGCCCAGCCTGGCCGCAGTGAGGGTCTCTGGGTCTCACCACCCAGCACGTGGTGGGGCTTGGGGGTCAGCTGGGACCCCCAGATGCTCCTGGGGTACCCCCACATTTTCCTTCCAATTGAAGTAAGGGGAAGAAACTTTCTTCCTGGGAAAAATTCCTGCTGCTCGGCCTCAGCAGTGCAATGCAAGGAGTTTAGGAGAGGAGGAGGGATTGCTCAGGTGCTGGAGGCATTGCTGGGCTCTGTGTGGTTGGGACAAGCCTGTAAATGCCACCAGATCCCCTCTCCGGGTCGCTGCCGATAGCGGGGAGGTGACAAGCAGTTCCAAGGCAGCCGTCGGGTCCCCGGTGTGATTAACAGCCCCATGAGTCACCGCGGAGTGAACAGCCCGGCTTTCTTCCCGGCTCTCCCCTCCTGGAACAATCCCCCCTTGTTACCGGGAATAACGCCCGCCAGGCAGTGGGCTCGTTGCCTTCCCCCCCCTCTCCCCGCCAGCTCCCATCCCCATGGAGGGCGAAGACCAAGCGTCTTGTTTCCTTTCTCTCCGTAGACATGAAAGCACAACCAGTCTGCGTGACCAAACTGGTTTGTCAGCTGCTCTGGTATTCGCAGGGGAAAGGTTTGGCCAAGCCCAGTGTTTTTCCCTATTTTCCCCAACTGCTTTTGGGTCTCCTTGGGATAGTTTCGGCGTGTCCAGCCTATTGCCCCCCATCGCGTGGGATGCCGGGGCAAAGCTCTGCGAGCTGGTTTCAAATGCAGGAGTGAATCACCGGATTTGCTGATGAGATATTCCTGCATTTAACACAGAAGCAGAGCGATCTGCCGGCCCCGCAGGCAGGTAACGCCAAGCCCAGCGCATTTCATGGCGTTTATTTCCTTTCAAGTGATGCAATACTTACTGTTCCCGCCCCGTAGCATCCCCCCTGCCCACGCAGACAGGGAAGCGGGGAGCTGGCTCCGGTTCAACACCCCGAAAATCTGGTTTACTGACCCCAGGAGGGGTTTTAGTTAGACCTGCTGCAGCCCTGGCCTGCTTCTCAGCTCCAGAAGACCAACAGTGAAAACTAAAGGAGCTTAAAAGACGTATTTCCCCAGCTCCACATCTTCAGTGGCAAGTAGATAATTTGCTGCTAAAGCAGATTTTCAGGAGGGGTAGGTGAGAGAGGAGATTCCTTTGGGACCGGATTAGGCACAGTGGGGGAGCATCGCGGCAATGAGAGGGGGCTTGGGGTTTTAATCAGCCCCCATCATTAACATACAGAATTAGCTGACGTTTCGCTGTCTTTTCAGCGGGAGGGCGACCGAGCCCTGTACTTGCTAATCTCCCTTCTTGTGTGTCTCTGTATGTCCCTGAATATAATATTTATACGGATACTTATACACACACTTAAACAAAAGAGACGCGGGGACTCTGCCGAAGGGTTTGCGGCTGGTGGCAGGAACGTGGCTCGGGAGAGCGGAAAGAAAGGAATGTTTTTAAAGGTCTGGACACCTTCTGCAGGCAGCAACCTGATGGGCAGGAGGAGCCGTGCCAAACCGTGATCTCGGGGGGAAACAGAGGCTGAAAAGCCAGAGCTGTGGCTTTCCCTGTGTCTGTCTCGGCAGTGAAATGATGCGGGATGGAGCCTGGGGCTCCCCGGCACCGGGGCTGAGGACCTGCCTGGGCTGGCTCGCTGGGCTGCTGTTGTCTCCTGCTTAAAACCAAAAGACTTTGGAGGCGCAGCGTGCGGCCGGCATCCTCTGTAACCGCAGCACGGAACGCCTGCCCGCCCTTCGGCAGGATGGGATCGCTTCCCTCCGCTGCCGGGGCATGGAGGGGAGAGATGGGGCTTGTGTCCTGGTAGAGGAGAAGGGACCACGGTCAAGGGAGGCCAGACACGAGGTTTCTCTGATGCTTAGCCGGTGGAAAGGTGCCAGAAGCTGAGCGTCTGGAGGGGAGGGCAGGCGGGACCGGAGCCTGCTGTCTCCGCACTCTTGTTATCCCCGTTTCCAGGGAGGGAGGTCTAATTGTATTTACTGTTGGCCGCCTTCCACCTGGGATGCCTGCGGTCGGGGGCAAGGTGTTTCCTTGGCTTTAGCTCTCGGCTGAGATGATTTCTAGGGTTGTAACCAGCTCCCCATCAGGGCCCTGAGATGGGAAGGGCCCCCTTGGTCTCCCCCAGACCCTCCTCCTGCTGTCCCTGCTGGCAGCCGGACCTTTCTTCTTCTCCCTCCCTCCTGTGGAGGGGGAGCTGGGCATATTTTATCTTTATGCTTAGCTCTTGGTTTCCTGCTGTTTTTCTTTTCCCATTGTAAGGAAAAGAGCATTTCCCCATCTGGGGCAGGAGGGAGGGGGTTTTTCCAGCACGGCCAGGCTTTGCATTGCAGCCTCTGGAGAGGTTTATCGGGTTGGTGCCAGCTTCCACCCAGCCCTACCAGAGCCTGGCTGGTCTCTGGGGGGTTGTGCAGGGACGGGGAAGGTCTTGAGCATGGGTTTGGGCACAGAACACTATGGTGCAGTGCTCTTGGGTTCCCCTGTCACCCTGAAAAGTCCCTGGTCCAGAGGACTTTATATGCTCTCTGGTCTGATAAACACCTTGCACAGTGGAGGATGAGCACATCCCTCTCCTGTAGCTCTGTGTTTCCAGGACCAGCATCACCTGGAGCTCACAATAACTGTGTCTAGAGAACATCATAAAATTTCTCCTGGTGGTTTTGCAGCCTGGGTGTGAGAACCTCAAAGTGACACAGGCCAGAAACTACAGGGAAACTGCCGCTTTGGTTGGACTTGCAAAGCTCAAGGAGATCTGGAGAGGAATAATAAAGCCAGTGGCCTGTGTACGTTTTGGTGCCATTTCAGAGGAGCTGCTGTGATAACGGCTGCTGTTTTGCCTTGTACCCGGACTTGTCTGGATGGGGTTTCAAGCATTTGTGAGCTCATGGTGGGGAAAAACCATTTTCATGCTCTAAGAGTGGGATTGTGTTCGGTTACAGGAGAGGAAACAGCTTCCAGTTGTTATGATTTAGGTGCTAAGTAAGGGAAAAATTGCAGTAGAAAAGGTTTAGAGTGTGCCACGCTTTTGAGACCCGGGACTTTCTGTCCGGGTGCTTTGCAGCTCACATTTATCTGTGGTGATGTAACCGCTGGTGATTATCGCCCCGCGTCCATATATGTAGCTGGCGATTTTCTAATTCTGGAGGAGAACATTATAAAAACACATCAACTGAGGAAGAGAGCCAGATGCCTTCTCCTCTCCAGACTGCTCCCTCAGGGCTCCCAAAGCTCCCTGCTTCCCCGTCCCCGGGAGGCTCCCCTGTCCCCATATCCTCTTTCCCTGCGTGACCATCCCAAGTCGCTGCTGTATTTTGCCTCTTGGTACCCCTGTAAAGGGGAAGTTATCCCCGTACGGCCGTGGAGGTGGCATGTCCAGGCTGTACGGTCCATCCCCGGGCAGAGGTGTTGTGGCTTTTCCCGGCAGACAAGCCGATGCTCTCTCCTGCCAGCACGGCTCTTACTCACACCTGATTTAATCCTGACTCACCGGGACCGGGTGCCTCGGGATATCCTGACTCACCGAGTTGGGGTGACTCCAGCCACACTTGGGCTTCTACTGCTGCAGCCTGATGCTGCTACGAGACGCTGCCACCTCCAGCCGAGGTAGGCAGCTGGTAAATGTGTTTGGTGGGAAACACAGCCACATTTTTTGGCTGTGGCTGGGTGAGGAGCGTGTCCCGGCAGGAAGCCGTGCTGGTCCTCGCTGCACTGGAGCTGGAGGGAGATCCTCCAGGTAGAAAGGGTGTAAAAGAGGAGATCAGACTCGGCAACCGGAGGAGGTGTCCGGGAAAGGGGGTAGGGAAGGCTTGAAAAGGGGCAAGCAACAGGCGGAGAGAGCATGTGGAAGGTGCCTGCCCTGCCCGTGGGAGGTGGCGGACGCGGAGGTTGACGTGTTTGGGGATGACGTGAAGATGACTGTTACCAGCAAGCAGAGAGTTTGGGCAGGAGGAGGAGAGGGAGAGGCCCTGGCACACCCTGAGGCTGCCATTCCCAGAAACCATTCCCGAGCCTTGCCAGGCGACTGACAAAGCGCAGCCGGCTGGATGCTGCCGGTGCCCAGGGAGGGATGCTGCCGTGGGGCGCTGGGGGGCTGGTGTCAGGAGTATGTCAGCATCAAGTGCAGGTTAATGCCAACTCCCTTCTTCTCCCTGCCCTGAGATGAGCAAGGAGGGAAGAGGATTTAAAAGCAATTTAAAAGTTTTTCCGGCCGGCAGTTGTCTGGGGGCCGTCCGCGGCATTCCCGGTGCTCAGCCCCCCTCTCCTTTGGGATGCGGGAAACTGAAGCAGCCGCTTTCACTTTTTATTCTTCATGACTTGAACTCCAATTCTCTTGCACTAACAGGATGCCGGGCGGCTTGTTTGTCTCCTGCAGACGTCCCCGGCGGCGGGGAAGGCGGGTGTGGAGCATTCCTGCGACCGGGGCTATTAGCTTCTCCAAAAGCTGCGGGCGCAGGCTGGGCAGAGGGAAGCCGTTTATTTTCTTTAACGTGCACTTTATGTGCTGGAGCAAGTTCAGAGCGACAATCTCTGGCCATGTAAACGGCCGATAAGAAGAAGAATGGTTTGGCAGAGCAGATCGCCCCCGGAATGTGTCTCTGCTTCGCAGCAGCACATCCTGCGTGGGGATGGGGAGAGGCTGCAGCCTGACCCCATCTCACCCCACCCTACTCGTATCCACAGCACTTAAGCTTTATTTTAATCATTGCATTGAGCCGAGGTGATTAGAGTGTGGGTTTGGTAGCCTCTGGCTGCGGATGACATGGCAGCAGCGGGTTTTTTGATCTGTTGATAGCAACGTTTCCTCCTACGCCTCCACCATGCCATGGCCAAAACCCCAAGAGCCATCAAAAAGGGTGGGAAGGAGACATAGACCTGTGTGAGCGCAGGAGGGGCGGCTGCTTGGGGTGCAGAGATTGTAGGAAGGAAAAGAAATAACTGAGCATTTCTGCCCATCCCTGGGTTGGCAGTACTGTTTCCCCTTGCGTTTCAGTTTTTCCCCCCCATCTCCCAAGCCCAGCTGTGCAAACGCCTGCCCGTGCTCTGAGCTGCCCCTCTCCCATGTCTCTCCTTGCAGCTGTTCCTGGAGAAATACGGATATTTCGGGGAGCCGGGGGCCGGCACGCACAGCCCCGCCGAGTTCAGGGAGGCGGTGAGGTACGAGCCTTTTATTTAAAACCACAGCAGAAATGCAGCAACTCCGGCTGCATGGGAGCTGCCGGTGCTTGGGGGGCTTTTTTGCAGCTGGAGGGGTCTTTTTGCAGCTGGAGGGGTCTTTTTGCAGCCGGGGTCTCTCTCTCGCACGGTCCGATGATAAAGCACAACCGGTCCTTTTTGGAAACGCCGGTCCGTACCCAGCTCCCGCAGCTGGATGCCGGCTGCTGGCAGCCCAAGGCCTCGCTGCGCTGCTTTATTTGCCTTTTATGGCCCGGTGCTCCCCTTACAATAATATCTGCGGCGAGGCCGAGGTTGGGGAGGGCTGGGAGATGTCAGGGGGCCAAGCTGACAGCCCCCCCTCGGACTTCTCCTAATGAGATCGCATTGGCTCTGGGAGCATCCCTGGCCTGACCCTGGGGAAAGTCAAGTGCAAAGTCAAACAACTTGGGTTAAAAACTGGAAAAGGCATTTTTTACGTGCCTAATTTTGCCCTGCGAGGGGATGCCTCACTGGCCAGATGTGGTTGCAGAGGCAAATCCTTGCTTCATGTCCCGCCATCGGGAATGCACCCTGGTGATGATAAAGCAAGGATTTGGGTCAAACACAGGCACAAACATAACCGAAATCCCCGCTGGGGGGTCCGTGTGTGTGTGTGTGTGTGGTGACATCTCCCTTCCTTTTCCAGGGACTTCCAGCGGGTGACCCACCTCCCGCTCAGCGGGGTCCTGGATGCCCCCACGCTCCATCAGATGGCTCTGCCACGGTGTGGCACGGGGGACGGGGAGAGCCGCGCTGCCGGGGCTCACTGGGCATCTGCCGCCCGGCGCCGCAGACGCACCACGCAGCACGGTGAGCGCTGACACCGGGGGTCCTGGGGGGGTTTTGGGTTTCTGGGGTGCTGGGAGTCCAGCTCTTCCATCCTGGCTCCTGGAGATGCTGCCATGGACAAGAGGTGCAGCCCCCCCAGGGTGCATCCCAGGGCCCGCCTGGGCTTTACACTGCTTTATTTTTAAACCTCTTTATTTTTAGTTGTTCTGTATGGCTTGATGTCAGCAACGATTAGAGAGATGTGACTCCCACTCATGGGGAAATTCATCTCTCTGGGGTGGTTTTACTGCTGTCGAGGGAGCCAGGACATCTCCCGAGGAGCAATCAGGTCACTGTGGCCCCAGGCACAGCCATGGTGGAACGATCCAGAGGGCAGGGATTGGCACGCAGCGAGGTTCTGCTGAGCTTTGAGAATCTAACGTGTGTTAGTCACCCAGCAAAAACCACTAAAACCTGCTGGTGCTGGGCTGCCTGGCCACAGGGAGTGGTTTCACCTACATTAAAAGGTTTAACTCCGCTCCGAGCAGCTTCTCTTGCTCTTGTGTATCCAGGATTGGGCCTCCCGTCTCTCATGAGCTGCCTCCTGGGCTTGCAGATGAGTAACTGGATTCCTAGAGAGTAAGAGGGCTGTGACCAGCTGCGCTTAGGACATGGGAAAAATGAAGACGAGATTAAGAAAGGGCTCTGTGCCGTGTCAGGCTGTCTCTGCATCTGGCAGGGCTGGCGATGGATGGCCCCAGGAGACAGCCCCCTCCTCCTCCTCCTGCCTCTGGCTTTCCTTCTGAAACCCTGACACATCGTCCCTGCAGGCACCGTCCCGGTCAGAGGGTCTGCCATGCCCCGGCCAGCAGGGCCACGAGGCAGAGCCGGGAAGGACATGCAGCAGGAGATGGGTGAACATGATGCAGGAGATGCCCTGCAGCTCATGGGGTTCCTTTCTGGGGATCGCGGTTCGGAGCTGGGTGGCAAGAGACACCCAGTAGCTCTGAGCCCAGGCGGGGAAGGGCTCCGTGGGTGCTGGTTATTGCCCCGGTGGTCTGGTGCTGGCAGATCCCCCGTGGCAGCGAGCCGGGGGGCAGCTGGTGGCAGTGGGGGTGGGAGTAATGCCCTATCGGTGCCAACAGGCCGGAGGGGAGGGAGGGGGTGCCCACAGGGCTGGCGGCACCGGCCAGGAAGGCTTTGTGCTAAGTTGGCTGTTTATCCTACTTGGAGCAGGAAGCTGCTGCAGCTGAGGCAGCAAAGGGCTTTGTTATCCACCCTGCTCCCAGCAGGATCTTCGGCCATGTCCCTCATCCCACCAGCTTCAGGCAGCACTTGCACCCCTGGAGTATGGGCAGAAGCCAACCCCAGTTGAGCCTTGGCTCCCAAGCTGGTTAGCCCAGCAGCGGTGGCCAGTGCAGGGCTGGGGAGAGTGTCTGTCTGTCCTGTTGATCCCAGGCTTGGTCCCAGCCCAGCGATGGAGGTTGTCTCCCTGTGCAGGTTGGGGTCCGGCATGTCCACCCCTCTCTGCGCCTCCAGACAAAACCTCCCCTCTGGAGTCGAAGCCCAAGACTTTCTGCTTTCTGGGAAGGTTTGGGGACAGGTCCTGTTTGCCTCTGGAAAGGGACTGGGTTTGGAAATCAGGGTCTGCAGTGGAGGGCACTGGGAAGAGGACTTTCTTCTAGCTGCCTTGCTGGGCTTTACCAGGCACTGGAGCCGGCCAGGACCTCTACTGACCAGCAGGTCCTTGGCCAGACAGTGTGTCGGGCAGTGATATCCTGGATTTCCCCTCAGGGAACTCCCTGCCTGCGATTGTCCTGGGTTCAATGGCTGCGTGTGGCACCCAGCCCTCCTCTTCCCCAGAGCCAGTTGCCTTTTTCTTGCCCAGCTCTGCCCGCTGGTGCCATCCATTCTCCTCTGGTGGGAGATGCTCTGGCCAGAGCCTCCTGCTCCTACCTGCTGGTACTATCCATCCTCTTCCAATGGGGAGATGCTCTGCCTGGACCCCCCTGCCTGCTGGTGCCGTCCATCCTTCTCTGCTGGGAGATGCTCTGCCTCCGTGGAGGGAAGGACAGGATGCTGGGGCTTACCAGTGCCATGTCCCGTTGGAGTTGGAGGCTGTTGTTGCCCTGATGAGCAAGGGGGGCCAGTTCTGTCCCCGGGAGGGTTCCCAGCTGGCCCAGAGCCTCCCCTGCCATGGGCTGCTCAGAAATTGAGGGGAAGGAAGCAGAGCTGGTGCTTTCTCTTGCAAGCACCAGTGAAGGGAAGCCTGTGGCTTGGGCTGGGTGAGCTGGGATGGGATGTCTGCCAGCTTTGCTGAGAGACTTGGCTCAGACCCACAACTGAGCCCCGTTGTGCTGCCGGCTCCGTTCCCCCTGTTTTCCTGCACATCTGGAGCAGGTCTGTCGCCTCTCCCACGCCTCGGCACTGGCTCTGGCACCCACATCTCCCAGTGTGGCCCCATGGCTTCTCTCCCAGTCCTGGACACCCCCATCCAGATATAATCGTGGGGCTCTGGGGTCCCTGCAGCCGCCGAGAGTGCTGGAGGAGAAAAGGGGGCTGTGATTCTGCACGGGGTATGCAGGAGCATGTATCTTTGCTTTGTGGCGAGCTCAGGGGGACCTCACGGGCTTGTCCTCTTGTCCTCTTTGTCATTGTCACTATCTGCCCTGGTGGCACCGGGGCTGTGTCCCCTCTGAAAGGACAGGCTCGTGCTCCCTGGCCAGCTGGATGAAGCCATGGACATCTGTGGGGTCTCTGGGCATATGGTGGAGATGAGCATCATGGTGGTTGGTGCCATCCCTTCCTGGTGATGCGTTTCAAACCCAACTACTTCTCCCCTTGAGGATCGGCTCTTTTTTCCCTTTTGGCTGGTGCCCAGCTCTTGGCAGATCTGCCTTTGCCAGGTGGCAATCCCACATCCCCAGCCCCACTGTCCCGTGGTGTTCCCAAGGTGCTGCTGAGAGCCCCTCCCACTCCTTTTGCCTCTGGGCCACTTTTTTTTCGGAGGTGGCTTTGCTTTCTCTCCCTGAAAGCCACTCCTTAGGCTGCATCTTCTGGGCATGAAGTTGACATGAAGCAGGAGACCTGCAGGTCAGGTACCTGTGCTGGATATTGCCCTGGAGAGCAAGGCGAGGGGGGGAGTTCAAACTGGGTGCCCCAACCTCTCCTCTCCTCAAACAGGTTTTGGGGCCTCTCTTAGGGTTTGGTTGCAGCTCCAGCCTTGGGAATCTCTGGGGTAGGATCTGGTGGTGGCACCGTCAGAGGGATTTCATGGGTCCTGCTGCCAATGCAGGGTGCTGAGGCTGCTCATGGCATGCCCAGTTGGGCTTTCAGCTTCAGCTTGGGAAAGCTGTGGCTTTTCCTGGCACCGGGATGCCCTTCACCACCCAAGCAGCCCTCAGGTGGAAGGACAAGTCCAAGTCCCCATCGTCATGCTGAGCTTGCCTCTTTTGCAGGGGGGAGGTGGTACAAGCGGCACCTGACCTACCGGGTGGTGAACTGGCCCTCCTACCTGCCGCAGCACGAGGTGCGTCTGGCTGTGAAAGCCGCCTTCGAGCTTTGGAGCAACGTGTCCTCACTGGTCTTTTGGGAAGCGCAGGATGGCCCAGCTGACATCCGCCTGACCTTCTTCCATGGGGACCACAACGATGGACTCAACAACGCCTTCGATGGACCAGGTGCTGGTCGCTTCCCCCTCGTAAGCTTCTCTTTTACAACGTGGGCTCTTCCCCGGCAGGGAGGAGGGCTGGGGCGGCGATGGGCTGGGGGTGATGGAGGTGAGGCTCTGCCCCGGCACCACCTCCCAGTTTGCACCGGTTTGCTTTCTGATTTGGGGTCCTCGCTCCCGCTTCTGCAACTGGGGTCTGCCAGCGAGGTGGTTGAGATGCTGGTTCTAGGATCATGCTGATGGTCTTTGAGGAGCTCTCCCCACCCTGTCGGCATCCTCCAAATCTGAGCTCACTCCTTCCAGCTGAGGCTTTCTGCACGGTGCTATCGGACACGCTCAGGCTTTCTCTCTTCTTGAGCCTTTGCCCGGCGTGGGTCATTGCAGTGGCTTCGGTTCCTGGCTTGAGCCTGGGGCAAGAAACCAAACTCATAAACCACAGAGCAAATACACCCCCTCTGTGCTCAGGAGCAGAAGGCAGAACTGGTCTGGGTTACATCTGCTGTGGGAAGCTGCTGTCGTTTCTCAGATCTCCTAAAGGGCTAAAATGCTAACGGTTTGCGTATTTAAGCAAACCAGAGCTTCATGTGCCCCCCACCCCTCAGCTTGCAGCTGAGGTCTTCTCCTGCCTCACAGTCCATGATGGCTCTCATGTCCCCAGGAGGTGCCCTGGCTCACGCCTTCTTCCCCCGCCGCGGAGAAGCCCATTTTGACAGCGCCGAGCGCTGGTCCCTGCACAGCGGCAAAGGGCGCAACCTCTTCGTTGTGGTGGCACACGAGGTTGGCCACACACTAGGGCTGGAGCACTCCTCCGTCAAGAGCGCCCTGATGTCTCCCTACTACAAGAAGCTCAGCAAGGATTTCGTCCTCAGCTGGGATGACATCTTGGCCGTCCAGAACTTGTACGGTGAGCCTGGCTTCCCCGGGCATCCCTCAGTTCCTCCAGGGCTGTTCCCTGGGATGGAGAACGAGGAGCAGGGATGGGAGCAGGTCCCTGCAAGGGGAGAGGACTACATGGAAGGGGTGTGGTGGGGATGGGCCCCATACCTTTGTGGCTGGGGAGGAAGATGCAATAGGGCGTGTGGGAGGGATGCGAGGTTCTCCAGGGCAGGGGAGGTTGGACTTGCTGTCTGTTTGTTTGCAACCAAGGAAAGGCTGGTGCATGTGTTTTGGGGGTACCAAGGGACCTTTGCCACCACCTTGTAGAGGAGGACAGGAACCAGACAGTGGGACAAGGAGTGTTTGGAGCCCAGGGACAGATCCCCAGCCCTGTGCTCACACAGTGTTCTGGAGAAAGCCATTTCCCTGCCTCTTCATGACTCACCACTCCTTGCTCCATCCCAGGGAAGCCCTCCAAGGGCTTGGCCATCCAGCTCCCGGGAAGGGTCTTCACTCACTTCCAGGACTGGAGCGTGGACCTTTACGGTGGGGATCAGCAGCGGAGGAGCCTCAGCACCTATTACTGTCACTCCTTCTTTGACGCCATAACTGCTGGTGGGTGTTTTCTGGTGGAACCCTCTCTCGAACCACATACCCCCACCCCTTGCCCCACCGCTGCAGCAGCCCATCTCTGCTCTGATAAGCTTCATGGTGGGAAAGGTGGGTTTGGCTGGTCCACAGCCCTATATATGCTCCAGAGGCTGGTGGCATCACTGATGCACATCGCTGTCACAAAGTGGAGCATCCTGAGGACACAGGGATGGCTTGGTGTGTTGGGAGACATCCTAAAACTTGGGCTGTGGCAAGGCTTATTTGCTGCAGGAGCTCAGCCATGAAAGATGAGCCTTGAGAGGGAGTTGTGGTTGGCTTTTATCCTCTCCGGGCTGGAGTGGAAGCAATGAATTATGAAAGTTGAGGGGGTGGCTGAAAGGCAGAAGGGAGTGTCCAAGACCTGAGCATCCCTGAAGCGCCACAGATCTGCACGGGGAGAAGAAGGGAATCGGGGAGTGGTGGCTGGGAGGTGGGATGAGGTTTCTCACCCAGGACCTCCCTGACTCCTCCGTCTGCCCCGCAGACGCGGATCACAACCTCTACATCTTCAAGGGCAGCCACTACTGGGTGGTGCCGGCGAGTGGCAACGCCAGCGACCCGCAGCCCCTGCAGCCACGCTGGCCCGGCCTCCCCGCCGGCATCGACGCCTGCGCCTGGTCCCAGCTCAGCGGCAAGTTCTACTTCTTCAAAGGTAGGTGAGGAACAGGCAGGAGAACTCCCTTCATGGCTGCCACCGCTCCTGCCTGTGGTCTGGATGGAGCACCCTCTCCTGCCCATGTCTCCTGTCCCCTCCTGTGTCCCGTCCCAGCGCAGAGCTGGGGCATCGCTGGGTCCCAGCTGTGCGAAAACCCCCAGGAGCCCTGGGCTCGGTGCGTGCCGTGGATTAACCGTATGGCCTTGGGCATGTCGCCCTGACAGCCCGCATCACCCCCTCGTGCCTCAGTTTCCCCACTCGGGGGGGGGCAGCGCTCACCTGTGTTTGAAAATAAAACTAGATGCATCCAACTCTTTGGGGGCTCAGGGAGGACACGCACCCCCAAGAGGCACGGCCGCAGGGGAGGGAGGTGACTGCGGTGTTTTCATGGTACACACGGTTCCCTGCACCCTGCCGGGGGCTGAGCCACCACGAGGAGCTGAAAGGCCAGCTGCCAGCTGCCCGGTGACACGCCACAGCTGGATGGGTAGAGGAAGGTCAAACCAGGCAGCCGGGCTGCCAGGGTCAGCCCTGACTTTTAAACGAAACCAGTTGCTGGCTGGTCAGAAAGGGGGGCTTTGTTGCTGCTGCTGGGTGAGAGCCAGAAGCCCCTCTCCCTCCCCAGCCCTCGGCTGCTCCCTCCCTCCCCGGGGCTGGGTCAGGCCAGGGCTCGGGAGCAGAAAGGGGCTTTTGTCTGCCCGTTTCGTGGGGACAGTGACGTGGCTCTGTGGGGACAGCCGAGCGCTCGGCCCGATAGCAATTCCCGCGGCTGCAGTGCCGGTCCTGCTTGTCCCAGCCCTGGAGGGGGCTCCATCTGGGTCCATCTGTCCCTCTCGCCGTGTAGGGACAGGGGGGAGGATTTGCAAGGAAGCAGCGTGGTGGCCCTGTTCTGTCCTGGGTGGTCCCTTTCTGTGCCCTGAGCTACTGCGCCTCAGTTTCCCCCCCAGCCTTGTCCATGAACCAGCCCTGTGGTGGTTCTGGTTGGGTCACCAGTGGGATGGATGTCACAGATGCATGTCTGCCACAGTCTGCAAGGCTGACCCCGTCGCTAGGTCCTTCCACATCTCCTGTGGTGAACCCCGTTGGGGTGGTCTCTAACCCCTCTCCCCCGTCTCTTCCCAGGTGGCCGATGCTGGCGCTACACGGGCTCCACCTTGGAGGCAGGTTTCCCCCAGAAATGCAGCGCCCGTGGCCTCCCGCGGCACCCCGACACCGCGCTCTACTTCCAGCAGCTCCGGCGCCTGGTCCTCTTCAAAGGACCCAAGTACTTCGTGGTGAGTGAGGAGACCCTCGGCGTGGAACCCTACTATCCCCGCAGCCTGCGGGACTGGGAGGGATTGCCCCCCGGCACGACGGGAGCCCTCACCCACCGCGACGGCTTCGTCTACTTCTTTCGGGATGACCAGTACTGGAAATTCGACCGGGCGAAGCTCCAAGTGGTGGCCACCGGCAAATGGGCCACCCAGCTGCCTTGGATGGGCTGCTGGGATGCAAACGGTGGGCAGGACCTCTTCTGAGCAGAGCGTACTGGGATAAAACGGGGGTGGACTGAACCCCATCTTGCTTGTGCTGCCCAGATCCACCTTTCATTGACTCTGGATTCCTCTTTGGGGACAGTTTGGGCAGGGACCAGAAGGTCGGAGCTGCCTGCAGATGACCAGGGCCATGGGTTGGCGGAGCGATGCCCCAGCGCAGCAGGGATGCAGGATGGGGCAACCATCAGCCCAGGCGGGTCTGTCACAGCCAGGTGGGCTGGAAGCTTTGGGAGACACTATTTTTTTAAAAAAGACCACAAAAAAAAAAAGAAAGGTGTAAGCCATGGAGACGGTGGACGCACCTCTTTCTCTTGAAGTTCAGGATATTTTTACACATTTTTTCTTCAAACTGGGACTGGGGTTTGTTGATACTTTAGCTGTTTTTTTCCCCACGATCAGGCAAAGAAGTGCCTCGCCGTGGCTTGATCTGAGGCTTGGGTGGTTTTAAATAAGAGACTGAGGATGTTTTCTGGTTAAAACAAAAAGAAAAGAGACATTTGGACAAAAATAGGGGTCTGTGTTGAACTTGCTCCCTCTCCTGCCTCCTCCCAGGGATGGAGGGTCGACACCTTGAGGAGCTCATCTCCTGTGGGTGCTTTACTGGGCCGCGTCCACATCCCAGGTCTCTGGTGAGGCACCAGCTGGAGACACCAGCACCATGGGATTTTTGGGGAGAAAGCAGAGAGTGTTGGTCCAGGAGCCTCTATGGAGTGAAGGGAGTGGGGAGGAAAAGCTGAGCTGCTGGCCGCGTCACTGTGGGATGGTGTTGTGCAGGTCGAGGGCAGCAGGAGCATCACAGCTTGGCTTTCTGATGGGTTTGGGATGGCTGGGTGGGTTCTCTGGTGTCTAATAAGGGCTGTGCTCACCTGGCAGCCTTCCTTGTGTACAGTGTTTGTCCTCTGCTCTGTCTCTGCAAGTGATGGGATCAATGTATTTTGGAGTCCTGTGGCCCTCTGCCACAGTTGGGTGAACTGGGTTGAAAAATCACTGGGGGAGGAGGGGGAGAAGAGCAGGCGAGCAGGACAGATGGACGTGTCCGTGCATGCAGGCTCGCAAGCACAGCTCGGCTGCATATTCCTCATTCCTTTCCCAAAGTAGGCTCCCCACCTGGAAACGCCGCTGGCTCCTGTGCACCGAGTCACCGGTCACGTCTGCAAAGAGCCATCGTCTCCCACAGCCGGTGGGGGAACGTCGGGGCTCCGAGGCTTCAGTGCAGTGGCAGCAAATGCCAGCCCTCGGGGCTGAGCAAAACAGGCCTCAGCTTTCTTAAAATGTCCTTGGATTTGAGAGATTTGGGGGATTTTCACCATGCTGGGGTTGTACTTGCGTGGGGTGCTGCTTTGCTGATGGTTCTCTCAGGACTCAGATCCCAGCCCCAGGTGCCCTGCTTCAGGTCGGTGGCTTTGGCACCGGGCTGTGGCCGGTCCTGTCATGCCAGGGTGCTGTGCCAAGAGCCAACATGGGCGGTTCTGTCCATTTTCTGTGATATTTGTGAGTGAGCCCTTCCTGCGCAGACACGGACACGGGGACATCACCTGCTGGTGGCTTAAAATCTCAGGGGCTTTTCGGTGTTACCAAAGAGACAGGGCCACATCATTTTTAATCGAATGATAATAAGCCTTCCAGGGAGTCCCAAGGGCTTGGAGACCTGGTGGCAAATAAAACAAACCTCTGGATATGCGATGTTGGGATTTCTGCTTATTTTCGTGTCACGCTTTTGTATTATTTTTATTTTAAAGCCAATCTCGTGTTTCCTGAAAGGGGCTGTATTTACGGTGCGCGTGTTTGTTTGGGATTGCCGTGGGTTGGCCTGAATTTGGCCTCAGCTTTTGTGCTTGCTGGATCAAACGGGGGGGATGGATCCCACTGTATGGGAGCATGATGCTGACAATGAAGAAAACATGGAAACTCTCTTTTTCTACTTCATCCCGAATTATTGTGGTGGTCTCCCCACCTTGGGATGTGTTAATAGGTTTTTCTTCCAGCAAAAAGGATGAATTCACACTGACGGGACCCTCCAGGTCCTTCACCCCAGCCCATCGTGGTGCACTGAAGGCAGGTCCTTGCCTCCCGTGGGATGGAGAACACCCTGGAACCTTCCCTGTTGCTCCTGTTTGCTTTGCTTCATGCCGTGACACGCCGGGGTGTCCTGCCTGTGGTGCCCACTGAGCGGGCAGCGTTTTGCCTTGCAGGGAGAAGGACCCACTGGTGTCACCATGTCTGCAGAGTCGGTCCTGCCTCCGTCCCCGCTCACATCTCCCACCCAAAGCTGCATCTCTCCAGCCCTCTCGGCTGGAGCCGGCCGTGGGATCTGCAGCAGGATGGGGAGGTGGATGGAGGTGCTGGGGGGGAGGGATTGAGGAGGTTGATGGGGGGATTGATGGGAAAGGCTGGCGCTGGACAAGGTCTCGCTGTAAAGGCGTCTGGCCCGGGCACTGAGAAGGGTCAGAGGAGCAGTGTGATGGCTGGTCCACCTACTGCTTTTTGGAGATGGGAGGATTTAAGGGTCTGTCTGTACCTCAGGGGTTCAACTCTGCAGAGAGGCAGCAGGTCGTTATCCCCTTTTGTGTCCCCTTAGGAGAGAGCTGGGCATCCCTTCTGGAGGCTGAGGGTGGGATGACCTTGGATCCTCTCCCATTTTTGTGTTTTCCTTTTCCTCCCTTGTTTGTCGCGGTGTGTTTCCTGGGGCTGTGTGCTGTCGGGATGCCTTGGGGTCGTGAGCGATGCTGCCAGGACTGAGCGCAGCGTTGCTGGCAGAGATGGGTGACCGTGCTGCGTCGCCTGCACCCCACAAGTGTGGGGGGACCTGGGGGAGGTGGACTCACACTCTGAGCCAGGCGATCGGCCCCGCTGGGTGCTGCGGCTGAAAATCCTACGTCACAAGGATGCCTTTCTCCCACTGGGCTCCCTGGCAGGGCATGCCAGGCGCAGACTCCTCCAGCCAGCCTGCCAGGCATTCCCCAGCCTGGGGGAATAGCTGGGATTCTTGCATTTCCTCCCCCAAAATGACACTGGCTGGGCTGTGACCCGCAGTGAGCATCAGCAGCTGGCTCCAGGGAAAGGACGGGGTCTCCCCACGCAGCAAGAAGCCCTCCAGGCCCAGGAGAGGCTCCATTTCAGTCCCATGGTGTGGGCACATCCCTGGTAGATTTGCTTTTTTGTAGAAATACCTGGGTGCTGGGGCAGCTCTGTGAGCCCTGGGTTAGGGAGGGAGTCTCCAACATTCCCAGCAGTGCCCACTCACCCGGGTAGTTATTTTCTTAAAGCCCCAGCTCCTGAAGTCCCACCATCCATGGAGGAGCTTGGCTTTTTCCGAAGATCTTACTGTTGTGCACTATTTGGTAAGAAGTTTGCAAGGGACCATGGTGCAGAAAACCCCACAGGTGAGCATACAAACAAACCCCCGCATCCTTATTTGATTTTTTTTCCAGGAAGAGGTTTCGGGGAGAGGATTGATGGATTTGTTCTGAGATTTGCAGGTGCAGCTCCTGCATTTCCTTGGAGCTTGGGCTGAGCCCTGACACAGGCACAGTGTAGGGCTTCCCAGCTCCCAGTAAGGAGGGGAACTTGCCCTCGAGTGAAGGGGACTCTCAGCGTGTTTGGGCCTGCAATGGCACACAGTGGCATCTCAGCTGAGTGTCTGAGCCTGTAAAATGGGTGCAAAAATGTGGCTGTCTCTGGGAAATCTATTCAGGGGTACCAGTCCCTGAACGTGCACCTTGTAGGGCCCCCAGGTGACCCCACCTGCAGTGAAGGTGGGTGCAGGGATGGCAGAGAGGGGACAAAACCCCCCTCTTTCGGGGCTGTGAGTTACTTAGGATGCCAAAGAGCTGCTTTCTAACCCCCTCCTGACCCAGAGCCAGGGATCTTGGGGGAGAAAATCCACCCCTAGGGAGTCCGGGGAGGAAGGAGCAGGGCTGCTGGCAGAGGAGAAGGCGCTGAAGGGTTAATGGGGAGTGTTTGCAGCCGGTCCCTTGTCACCAAGGAGAAGGGAACAGCACTTGGGAAGGAAACAAAACACCCACTGCCCAGGAGGGTCATTTCCTTTCCCCAGGCTGCCTTACAGCCCTCGGATCTCAAGAAGGGCTCCCAGGAGGACAGTGTCACCGTCCCAGGTGACAGAGAGCAAGTGGCACCGGGTGAGTGTGGCTGCTGGGGAGGTCGGCTGGGGACACGGCCCAAGGGCAGCTCCCAATGTCCCCATCACCCTTGTCCCCATCACCGCTTTCCCTTGGTCTCACCCCCCAGTCTTATGGCAAAATGTGGGGGACACCGGGCGCTGCGGTGCGGAGCATCCGTCCCTACCGGTCCAGCGAGCAGTACCTCTACGCCATGAAGGAGGACTTGGCCGAGTGGTTGAAGGAGCTGTACGACCTGGACATCGAGGTGGGCACCTTCTTGGAGGTGCTGGAGACGGGGGCCGTGCTCTGTTCCCACGCCAACAACGTCACCCACGTGGCCGGGGAGTTTGCCCGTGCCTGCCCCGGGGTGGCCCGCCACCTCCACCTGCCCACCGCTGGCGTCACCTGCAACCCCGCGGCACAGCCGGGCACCTTCCAGGCCAGGGACAATGTCTCCAACTTCATCCAGTGGTGCAGGAAGGAGATGGATATTAAAGGTAAGATGCCAGGCTCCAGCTGTCCCATGTCCCTGCGTGCAATTCCCCTCCAGCTGCTCCCGGGGTTTTTCCCACGTCCCCAAAGCCAGTGCCACCCCGGCATCAGGCAGCACCGTGCGCATGTGTCCCTGAGCTGGCGATTCTTACACAAGTTCCTCCAGGCTTGGCAGCAGCTTTACAGGGTGCTGGCACCCAGCGGGTGTGTTTGCTTGGGTGCAAATATGCGCTGGGGGGGTGGAAATGGAAAGGGCATATGCTGCAGCATGGCCCTGATCCCAGCACGACATGATCCCGGCTGTAAGGACATCGGGAGTGGTCCTGGCTCTGAGCAAAGAGTCGGTCACCCTGACCCCACCACCACCAGAGGATGTCCAGGAAGGGCATGGGTATGGAGTGACACGTCCTCAGTGCGCCCAACCACCGGGGTTTGAGAGTTGGGATGCCATGAAACAGCCTTTCCTTGTAGATGCCCAAGGGGAAGCCTCTTCCTCTGTGAATTTATCCCAACCTTTGTTGGAACCAGCCATATTCCTAGCGGGATGGCTCCAGGGAATAGCATCCCTTCCAGTGGGTTTTGATTCCACCAGTGCCCCCCGTCCCTTTTGTCCTTGTCCCCACGTACCTGCCCTGTCTGAGTCCACCCTTGCCCTGCCCCAGACGTCCTGATGTTCGAGACAGAGGACCTGGTGCTGAGGAAGAACGAGAAGAACTTCGTGCTGTGCCTGCTGGAGCTGGCACGCCGTGCCGCCCGCTTCGGCATGCGTGCCCCAACCCTCGTGCAGATGGAAGAGGAGATCGAGGAGGAGCTCCGCCAGGAGCTGGACCTGCCTCCTGCAGACACCCCCCTGCCCCGGCACCCCAGGAAACCACGGGACCTCCACAACCTCGACCAGATGGTATGGATGGGTACGGAGCGGGATGGGGATGGGTATGAAGATGGACATGACCACCCCAGGACCCTTCCCAGGAGCTCTGGTGAGGACCCATTCCTGCTGCCCACAGGTCCAGCACCTGGTCAGCCGCTGTACCTGCCCTGTCCAGTTCCCAATGATCAAGATATCCGAGGGGAAATACCGTGTGGGTGACTCTGACACCCTCATCTTTGTCCGTGTGAGTCTGCTTCACTCCATGCTTTTGGGGCACAGGCACCCTGCTTTGCTCCCACAAAGTCTTTTCCGTAATCCGTCCCCAAAATGGGGCCAATGTGGAGTTTTTGACCTGCCCAAAGTAGGGAAGCTCGGCCTTGCAGTATGTGCTTGCATGGATGTAACCACCCGTGCCTACAGGACAAAACCTGCTGTCCCACACCAAGGGGAACAGGTCTCATCACCCAGCACTGGGATGCTCTGTCCCCGCCTGGGTCCCTCCCTAAGCCTGGCCTTCCCGAAGGGCTCAGCACCTGATGGCGGAGAGGACTTTTCCCAAAAGGCTCCCCGCCCCTCCTTGGGGTGATGAGACATGTCAGGATGGCAGCAGGAGCTGGGGCCCTCCCTGCCTTGGTGGGGCTGATCTGGGGATGAAGC
Source organism: Arenaria interpres (assembly GCA_013399435.1). Taxonomy (NCBI): domain Eukaryota; kingdom Metazoa; phylum Chordata; class Aves; order Charadriiformes; family Scolopacidae; genus Arenaria; species Arenaria interpres. The sequence continues at coordinate 138,000 of VXAK01006887.1, read as the reverse complement.
TGTCCTTTGGGAGACCTGGTGGCACTTCTAGGGCAAACTCATGGCTCTTGAGCACCAGAAGATGAAGCCTGGCTGAACGTGCCACCCCCAGGCTGCTTAAAATGGAAGTGTGTGTGTGGGGATCCCATGAATGCATCTCTCTGGACCTCATGGCATGTGGCATCCCGTGCAGATCCTGCGGGAGCACGTCATGGTGCGGGTCGGGGGTGGCTGGGACACGCTGGAGCACTACCTGGACAAGCATGACCCGTGTCGCTGCACCTCGCTCTGTGAGTCCCCGCGTCCCCAAAACCCATCGCTCTGCCCCGTGGCTGGGGTGGGGAGAGGGGTGGGGGGTCCATCCTGGGTCTCGCTGCTTCTGGGGCCATTTGCAGGAGAGGGAAGCCGTGTTACTGCAAAGCCTCGTTGCTTTGCTGGGGAATGTCTGGTTTTGGGGACTCTCTTTGGCTTTGGTGGCCACTAGAGGTCATGGCAGACTTTTGGATGGAGCTGAACCCCAAAAGCTTCTTTGCAGGGACCGCAGGTTTGCACCAAGCATCCCTCGGGGGGGGTCTGGATGGTGAGCGATGGCTGGGTGGGCTGCACTGGGGGGTGGGTGCAATGGAGAGGGGTGCTGACCCCCCTCACGCTTTTCCCCGCAGCTCACAAACAAGCCTTGAAAACCAGGAGCCCCCAGCAGCAAGTGCAGCACAAGATCCGGCTCTGCCCAGCCTCGAAGGCAGCCACCCGTGGCCAGCCCCAGCCCGCGCTGCTGGTCAGCCGCTCACAGAGCCCCCTGCCCCCCGTCACCTGGGGGTCCCGTGGCCCCCGGTCCCCTGCTACCCCCTTGCCAGAGGGCTCAGGTTGCCCACCAGGTCCTGGCCCTCACCAGGAACCCCGGAGGGTCCCTTCGGGCAGGTAAGCGGTGCAGAGATGCTTCATGCCCCAAACTGCCTGGTGTCAGAGCAGTTTTTCTCCCATCCCTGAATTTTTTCCCCTCCCTTCTGGAGCTGCCCAGGCTGGATGGAGGGGGGGACACACAGTGGCTCCCTGGCCCTTCTCTCCTCTCTCTCCTTGCAGGACACGGGAGCCACCGGCCACCCCTTCGGGGATGCAGCCACCACCGTCCAGGTCGCCTGCTCGACCCAGCTCTCCTGGTCGCACTTGTGGGGTGACATGCCGGGCACCCACCCCTTCCCGGCTGGCCTCTGGCATACGGGACAGCGTGGGGGTCCCCAAGGCACTGCGTGTGAACACCCCAGGGAAAACCCCCACGGCACCGGCACGGGGCAGGACCACGGCACCCAGCACCCGGCTGGCACCAGCACCTCCAAAAAACACCTGGCAAGGAAGCAAATCGTCCGTGGCATCTGCCAGGGCGCAGGAAAAGGGGGTCCCCGCCGTGATGGCATCCCGTGCTCCCAGCCTCAGCAAGGTCTGTGCCCCCTCCCCGCACCAGGACGCCCGGGGAGACTCACAGAGCTGGAAAAGCTCACGGGAAGGGAGCCAGGGAGCCCTTGGCCGAGTTCAACCACTGTCACCCCAAAAGTCCTCCAGCCAGACTCCAAAACACGACAGCAGTGTTAAACCCCCCACCAGCCGGCCCCCCACCCCTTCAGCTCATTTTGCAAATGGATGCAAGGGGTGTGCTGCTGGGAAGGGCCCCCGGGTGACCCAGCGGTGCCACCCAGCTACTAGCCCACAGGCTAGGGGTGCTGAGGGGCCCAGGGTGCCAGCGGATGAGCCGGGGGAAGCCTGTGACCCCGGCGGGGGGAGTGAGGGTCTCCGGGAGTGCTGGGAGCACGCACAGCCCCCCGGCTATGACAAGGTGGTGGAGGAGCTCTCCCGTGGGCACCACCCCCTGCGCCCCGTGGGGCTGGGGAGCTGGGTCCCCAAAACACCCCCACAAGCCACTGCGCAGCCCACCACCCTCCCAGCCGGGGGGGAGGCCGAGGGGCTGGGAGTGAGGGGCCAGACCCCTCAGGGACCCGGGGCCAGCAACGTCCCCAAGCCCCGGCGGTGCCTGAAGAAACCCGAACGCGTGCCTTCCATCTACAAGCTGAAGCTGCGGCCCAAGGTGCGTCCCCGGCGGGACCACCGGCCGGGCAAGCGCCCCTCGCGTATCCCCACCCCACTGGGGCACCGTCTGTTTGCCCCCCGGGGCCAGCATCGCCCCCCAGCACCCCCCCGGCAGCCCCAGCCTGGTGGCAAGCACCCGGGGACCAAGCCCTCGCCAGCCAACAGCAGCGCCTGGCTGACCGAGGATGATGAGGAGGCGTGGGTCTGACCCCCCCCCACCTCGGGTTTTGTAGGGGACAGACCCCTCCCTCGTCCAAAGGTGGGAGCGATGCTGAAGCTGGAGCTTTGGTGCCCATGGGCAGCCTGCTGGATTTGCCCCCGGGTGACTCCGGGGGTCCCCTGTTGCTCTTCAGGGCTGCTCACCCCCCCTTCCTAGTGGGCTGGATTTTTTGGACTGATAATTCTTCTCCAAAACAGGTGCTTTTGTGCTGATGTGGGTGGAAAAATCCAGCCCCAAATCGAGAGAATGGGGCACCTTCTGCAGGGAAGAGGGGTCTAGCCAGCCCCTACGGTGTGCCCCTAAAGAGGGGACACCCCACACCCGGCATCCAAGGGTGCAAACCATCTGGTACCTCAGTCTTCCCCAGCTGTACTGTGGGACTAATGATCCTCATGTCTTACAGCACCAAGAGCCTTAAGGAGCGTTTGAGTCACTCAGGTCGGGGGGTGTCACAGGAGGTGGGTGGTCTCCTTGGCGGTGATGGTCAGGGTGATGGCTGTCACCAAGGCTTCTCACAGCCACGGACCCAGCAATACTGTTTGTGCAATAGAGATGTACCAAAACCCTTCTGTTTCGGCATCGTTTCTGGGTGGGTGGGGANNNCCAAGTCCTTTCTGTTTCGCCATCGTTTGTGGGGGGGTGGGGAGGGGGGAGAGGATAATCCTGATGGTGGGGTCACGGCTGGTGAAGGGAATTTGTGTTGCCGGTCTGCTGCCTGTGTGCACAACAAACTTCCCCCCACCCCGAGAGCCCCAGAGGGGCCAGAGGAGCCCCATCGTCCAAGAGAGGATGAAGTTGGATACACACTCCCGCAAAGGCGAGCGCTGGGGCCCCGTGGATGCAAAACTTGCTTAAAAAACTACTCCTTTGGCAGGGGAGAAACAAATTCCCCCCTTCCCGAGCCACTGAAGGGCTGCGAGAGCGGCAGCGGGGTGGCGAGCAAGCCGGCACCACGGGCAAAGAGCAGCGAGGCGGGTACGGAACAAGGAGGGACAGACCTGATTTTTAATTGGATTTCAAAGAAGGGGGTGCAGGGCGTTACAGGCGGTGTAGACACCTCGGGAATCTCCGACAAGAAGTCCAGTGGGGAAAAGAAAGCCGAGTCCAGGCAACCAGGACGCTCACCGGGGCAGGAGGAGGAGGAGAGGGAAGCATCCTTGCCGGGGCTGGACCCAACCCAGGCATCACCTCCTGCGGCACCACACGCAGCGGGGCAGAAACCCGGCGCTGCCCTGGGGACAGCGGTGGGGACATCCTCAGCATCTCCCAGGCTGAGGAGAGGGGTGTTTTTAGCAGGAGCAGGGCGGCGTTGGGCGAGCAGTAACACTTTGTACTAAGGGTGCGGGCAAGCGGCAAGGAGTGGGTCGGAGGCAGCTGCTGCTGTGCTCCTGGCTGCCCTGATCCCACCATTCCTGGCCACGCTCCGGACATCCCTGCCCCACTTTCCCTGCCCGGCACCACCTACCCCCCTCCGGGGCTCTGGGGAAAGGAGCACTTTGTAGCCCTCATTTTCTCGGGAGCTGGGAAATGCTGTCGAAGCAGTGAGAGTTATTATTACTAATATAACTTTCTCTGTCTATAAAGTGCAATAGAATATAACAATTATATTTATAACCTTTGTTTTTTGGTTTTTTTTTTTTTCAAAATACTAAATAGATGCTATAAAAACCTGTAACTAATTGTGCTATAAACTGCAGGCTACAGGGTTATAACAAACAATGTATTGGCTTAGTCGTTGATATGTGTACGTCGGAGCACTTTATAAATGCTTTATTATTAGCATTTACCAAGGAGTTTCCTTCTCAAACAATTTGGAGGGATAAAGCCAGCCAGAAACCGATAATGTGGACTTACTCGTGTTAATAAATCCTGATGGGATGAAATCGGGGGGGGCTGGTGGCAAAGCCCGGTGTGTTTGCCGTGAAGGCGAGGGATGGTGACAAGTGCCACCGCCCTTCCCCGGTCGGGGGGTCTCACAGCCACCTGAGACAGTCCCTCCAGTGACTTTTATCTTTTTTGGTTTTTTTTCCTTTTTCTTTATAGGGGGGAGCAAGAGGAATGGGGTTTGGTTCCCAAAGTGGCTGCTGGGGGTGGGAAGGGAGAAGCGGGGTAACCCCCCTGGCATTGGGGCAGGGATGGGGCGGTGAAATGCACCGTGCCAGAGCTCAACTGGATCTATGCTTAATAGAAAGTGTTACCGGGAGCACAGCGGGGCTGCTGGCAGATGGAAACCCTGGCCGTGGGGGGAGAGACGGGTCTCCCTTCGCTTTACTGCCCACGTCCTCTCCTGACACCAGAAATCACTGAGATGGTTTGGCCGGAGGACGGACTGGCTTCAGATCCTGCCTCAGGGGGTGAGGATGGTGTTTCCCCGTGTCTCACGGGGAGCAGCCAAGAAGGAGGAACCACGACCCCCCCAGGTCTTCTCGACTGTGCCCGTCGCCAGCACATTGCCCCCAACACCCTTTGCTAACGCAGGCTGCGCTTTGCCACCCGCCCTGCAGGGCAAGATGGAAGCGAGCTGGAAGTCTGGTGTAAAAACGAACTGAAAGATCAAAAAAGAATGTTAAAAAAAATAAATATTGGGGGGGGGTGTGTGTCATTTTCCTAGGGATGTGCAAAGAGAGAAAAATTAAAAAAAAAAAAAGAAAAAAGAGGAATGCAACTGGAAATGAAACTCCAGCTCCCTATTGCTTCGGAGGCTGCTCACGTGGATGGGGGCGAGCATCGCGTGGGAAAGCCCGGTGGGGGTCGGACCCGACTCGTGGCACCACTGGTAGGGTGCGATGGCACCGGGGACACCGCCTGCCCGTTTGGGGGACGTCGGGGGTTTGGGTCAGAGCTGTGCAAAGCCGGTCGCCCGCTGAGCCCGGGACACGAGGTAGCAGAGGGGCGACCTGCCCAGCAAGGAGTGTTTCCAGATTATTTGGTGTTGGACAGGCTGGTGGGGGAGGAGAAGCCTTCCTTGGCCGAAGGGGGACTCAAAGCCCAGGGGAGGCAGCACCCGGCACCCTGGGGGGATGGAAGGAGCAGGATGGGATCTTAATTTATTTTTTTTCCCCCCTTTCTTACTTTGATCCAGAAATTCTGCCTGGAAATTTGACCCAACGGAGCCAAAAGAGGGCCCGTGTACCCTGGTCTCTTACCAGAGGCTGCTCTGCCCTCCAAGGGGAGAAACCCCAGCTCCACCAGGAGGAAAATGGGCCTCCCAGCTCCACCTTGCCCCAAGGATGGAGCCACCTCTGTCACATCAGGACACCGGTGCTGGACAATATTCTTCCGAGGGGCAGGTGATGGCAGGCAGCAGCAGGCATCACCCCTGCAATGCCAGGGCAGGAGCTGGCAAGGATGGACCCAACAGCCAACCTCTGGGCACCATCCGAGGTGGTGCCACGCAGTGTTTCAGGCACAGTGGAGACACAACCCCCCTGGGACATCTATGTCCCTGAGCACCAGAGGCTCAGGGAGGGCTCGGGGTTTCAGCCAAGGTCCTCCCTCACCCCTCACTACCTCCAGGCAGCCTGGCCGCACGCCCGCTCCGACCCACCGATGGCCACCGCATCACCCTGCCCAGCACCGCCCAAGGTGCAGTGTCCCCAGATGTCACCGCAGGGTGCCAGCGCTGGCGGGGAAGCAAACCCCAAGGTGCCTCTGGCACAGCTCCTACCGCAGCATCACCCCCCCCAGAGAACAATGATGCTGGCTCTAGCCAGGGAGTCGTGGTCCCCAAGGACGGGCACAGCCGGGGGGTCCGTCGGGGCAAGGGGCGGGGGGCTCACATGATGGTGCATCGGTTCCTGCGCAGGGCGCCCTGGAAGCGGATGGTGGTGTGGACGTGCTTGCAGCGGGCACAGCCCACACTCTTCAGGAGCTCGCTGAAGAGCAGCAGGATGTGCCAGTTGTACTTGGCCGAGCACTCGATGTAGCCGCACTTCCACGTCTTCTTCACCAGGTTGGAGACGTTCCAGCGTGGGATCACCCGGCCCCGCTGCAGGTCCCGCTTGTTGCCCACGATGATGATGGGTGTCTCCGAAGTGCCGATGACCCTGGGGAGGAAGGGCAGTGAGGGAGGACAGAAGGGGACAGAGCAATGATGCACCTGCCCATGGACCCCAGCCCAACCCACACTGGCTCTTGGCTTTGGCTCGCCAAAAGGGACACATCTCCTCTTGGTCTGTCCTCTTGTCCCTCTTGGTGGCCAGCCACCCGCTGTGCCAGCCCCGGTTGCTTCCCCAGGGATGGCTGCCCTCTCTCCCACAGGGGATACCTCCCCGGGGTCCTGCTCCTCCTGCCCTCAGGTCCAGTTTTGCTTTTGTTCTTGGGCTTCCAGCCCCGCAAAGGGGCTTTGCCCCAGTCTCTAATATCTCATCTCTGATGCCAAGAGCAGGGGAGCACCGGGGCGAGCTGTACCACCCCACTGGGAGCCCCACGGGATGCAACCCCCGGCAAAGCGGTCCCTACCTCGTTTCCAGGATCTGCTGGCGGATGGTTTTGATGTACTCGAAGCTGTCAAAGCAACAGATGTCATAGACCAGGATGTAGGCATGGACGCTCCGGAGCCCCCTGCAACACACGTCCGCCCACTCCTGCAAGGTGCAGAGAGGGATCAATCCTGGCTCAGTCGTCCCCCCCCCACCCAGGCCGTGCCCGGGGGATGCCCCTCACTGTTTCAGGGCTGGGCATGCCAAGGATGCTGCTACACCGGTGGGTAGCAAGGGGGCTGCAGGCTCTCCAGCCCTGACACCCAGCACCCAGCTCACTTCTGCTCTGCCCCAAGCCAGGATGCCCCAAGTCATCCCTGCGACTGCTGTGAGTACCCCCTGCAGCCCTTCAGCCCCCTCCCCCCCATCTCCGGAGATCCCTTCTCCTCCCTCGTTAATCTAGAAGAGAGATAACGGGATTTGTCAGCCCCAATTCCTCTCTTGAGGGAGGATTACAGCCTGCCTAATACACAGCGGCCCGGGGGAGAGCCGGGAGCAGGGCTGAATGCAACCCCCTGCCCTGGATGTAAAAGCTTCAGCCTCCAGAGCTACTAATTAGGTCTGTTAATTAGTGATGTACCCTGGTTTTCGGGCAGGGTGGGTGAGGAGGATGCTGAGGGTTGAGGGGGACTCAGCCCAGCCCTGGCTCCATGGGGCTGGAGGTGATGGACCAGCAGCTCCATGGGGCGGAGGGGGAAGGTGACAGCAGGGCTCTTTGGAGGGGACGTGGGGACGGGAGAGAAGCTGCTCGGGAGAGGGTTCTGTGAGAGTGAGATTGGGAGCCAGGGCAGAAGCCGTCAGGGATGGTCTCTCTATAGCCAAAATTTGGAGCTGTAAGAAATAGACGTTGTTAGGAATGCTTGGGGTTTCCAGAAATCATAGGATTTCTTTTTATTATTTTTTTTTTTCATGCCGTAGGAGTAAAAATCCATCCCACTTCCAGATATTTTCCCAGCCCAGCAGCGGTACCGAGGCTGCAGTGACACAGGGAACGGCAGCCCATGCAGGCGGCACCGCAAACCCTCCGGAGCGCCACTGGAGAGGAGAAAGATGCACCATGGAGGAAAGGCATCACTTCTCCCTGAGCAAACCTCTTCAGTACCATGAATCATCCCTTTCCGAGGTTATCACTGGAATGAGGCAAAAGAAGAAGACCTAGGACAGAAGGAAACTGGGAAAAGGAAAGTTCTGGGGTGCGGGCTCGTCTCCATCGCGGAGAGCAGCATGGGAAGGAGCTGGGAGTGGGTGGTAGGACACAGCCCCTCTCCAGTCCATTGAGGGAAGGGGATGATGTGCAGCTCCTCGGTGTCAGAGCTGCAGGCGGATGAAGCAGCAGCATCTCAGGTTACTCTGAGTCCTGATACGCCCGGGAGATAAATAAATTACCGCTATTTCACCACGCCGGGGTGCAGCTTGCCGTGGCACCGTGACATCGGGATGGTTTTCCCCACGCGGGCGCAGGTTTCCCGGGATGCTCGGGGCTGGAGGAAGGTCATGCTGCACGTCCCACCTGACCCCATGCGGGAGTGGGACGTCATGGAGCCGCCAGCCCCTGCTGCTCCCCCCGATATCACCACAAGGATGCTGCTCCCAGGCATGGAGCAGAGCCCAGTGATGCTTCCCAGGGGACAGAGACGTATCCCCCACCGCGGTCCTCTCCTTTCCCCTCGGAGCCACCCCTCTGACCATCCTCTCTTCCCTGGGAACCTCCATCTGTTCCCACCGGCCGCCTCCTCTTGGGCGCAGCGAGGCAGGGAGTTAATCGAGTATGTTAGCGTCGGCCGCCGTGTCAATAAATTACCCTTTGCTATTTCGGGCTGTCTCTCGCACTGACCTTTCGTTCTCTGCACACGCCGATTAATTTTTAAACCTCCTCCTCGCCCCCAGAGCGCTCACTTCGCCTCCTGCCCGACGGCCCAGGGGACACCTGGAGTGCTACAAGGCCCCTACAACCCTGTCCCTGCGGGGCATGGAAGCAATATAATTATATTGATTAAAAATGTAAGAGCCCAGCCCCAGGGAGGTGCTGCCGTGGGTCACAGTCCCCTCCAGGGTGGCTGTGGCCACGGCTGGGCACCTCTGGCTCCTGTGCCGTGGTGGCACAACTTGTGCCCCCGGGGTGGAGCCACGGCACAAGCTTAAAATCCTCTTTTTCCCCATTAAAACCCCCTGAAGCGGTGGGCGCTGATGGGAAGACTTTCCAACCCCACGCTGCTTTTTGGGGATGTTTTGGAAGCACCTGAGAGGAGACGGTGGGCTCAGCGCTCTGGGAACAAGCCCAGGTGATGCTGGGGAAGGTGATGGCCACCCAGGGAGGGGATGAGCAGCCCCACTCTGCCTGGCTCAGGTAGTGAGTGCTCCAGGGGCTGTCTCTCCAGGAACCCCTGTTTTTCACCTGACTGCTTTGGCCATGCTCCCCCAGCCCTTTGCTGGCCCCAGTTTTAACAGTGATGGAACCGAATCCCAGTGCTCTGGGACGCACCACCCAGCTGGACAGATCTGTGGGCATCACTGGAGCCACAGTCCTCAAAGTGGGACACCATCCCTCTCGTGTTTGCCATCATTTTAGGTGAAAAAGCTTTTAAAAGATACTTTATCCTGGGCCTGCTCAGCCGGTACCGTGAGGATGTGGTCTCTCACACCAGCTTTTAGCAAGCAAACCCTGACGTGGAAGGAGAAGCATCCTGAGAAGAGGAGGAACCGGGACCTCACAGGGTTATACAGCGAAACCCCACCGCCGTCACCAGAGACATCCCCCACCCCCCAACGTAGGGGTCCCATCACACCAAGCCGGGTGCACCCCTACCTGCAGGGTGTTGACGGGGAAGGCGGTGATGGGGGGAAAGTCCATGATCTGCAGGTCGTGGACGTGGCCGTTCATGACGACGGCGGGCAGGTAGACGCGGCGGGCCGTGGTGGGCACGCAGACCTCGCTGAACTCGTTGTAGAGGAACTGCCGGACTATGGCGCTCTTGCCCACGCCCTGGGCTCCCAGCACGGCGATCTTGAACGTTGCCACCATGCCGTCGCACGCCGGCCGCTGCCCTGCTGCTGCCCCCGCGGCACCGAGGCTGCATATTCCCGAGCAGGGGGCCTCAGCCCCATTCAGGATGCATTTCCCCTCCGGGACAGCCCGTCACTGCAAGGCCAAGGAGAAGCTGGTCAGATCCTGGAGACACCCCCGCAGACCCCATTGTTGCTTCAGGAAGTATTTTTCCAAGCAGGAACCCGTGGAAAAAAGTGATGTTCATCCTCGGGCAGCAGGAACATCCCTGAGGGCTGGGAGACACCCCCGGTGGGGACCTTAGCGCTGCGAGACCCCAGGGTGCCCCTGAGAGGCTCCCACTCTGCAGAGCCAAGGATTTGAGCAAACTTCACCCCAGGAAGGTTCTCAGGGGCACATTCAGCCCTTTGGGTACCAGAGGAAGGAAACCTCCAGGAAAGGGACTGTCTGCAGCTCCGGGTCTGCCCACCCCCGGCAGCAGCGGGGTCCCAGGCCGTGCTGGGGACTTGTTCCTCAGCACCCACAGGGACTGTCACCGGCTGCTCCATTCCGGTGCTGCCCCAAGACAGGGAATCCATCTTTCCTCCGCTTGGACAGCCAGAATTGCCTTTTCCTGGGGTGGGCGGGGGTTGGGACGGGGACGGGGAGAGTTGCTCTGTGCCTGCGAGAAACAGCTTTAATGTTTAATTTCAGGCTTTGAGCGGTTTGGCAATTAACTTGATGGAGGCTAATTTCCAAGCCAGCTGACGGGGTGAGCCCACAAGCTGCTGGCACATGTGGTGAGGCCAGAGGGGCCCCGGGGCAGGGCCATGCGTGCAGGGGGACACGGGGTGACAATCCACGCACGAGGATGCGGGAGCCGAGTCCGAGGAGCCCAAACACCCCCTGGCAGAGGGGTCCTGACTGGGAGCTGTGATGGAAACAGTGAGGGCGATGGGCTGGGTCCCACTTCTGCTCGCTCCCACTGCTAGGAAGTGGCTTGTGCTTCATCCCAAAGTGTAGATGTTTTCACCAATTTGTGATGGTCCGTTTCCCCTGAAAACCATCCCCAGAGCACAGGGCAGCGCTCCCTGAGCTGGCAGAAAGTGACGGGTTCAAACCACCCTGGCCTGCCTGCTTTGATGGGGTTTATTTGCCCCGAGGAGAGCTCAGCCACGGAGGTCCCTGCTGCGGGATGCTGTGGAGGCCGGGCTTCACGCAGTCTCCCAGGCTGGCCCATGGCTCACACCATCCTCATCCTCCTCACACCGGGGCTGGGGGCCTTCAGCAAGGCCTGATCCGGCCCCAAGGGGAGCAGGGCTGGTTTGTGGCCAGGACTGAGGGACAGGGGACAATCTGACCGCCCCTGGGGACCTGCTTGTCCCAGCCCCGGCAGCGGGAGCCTTTCTGTGCCACACACAGGGAAACATGGGGGGTGCAGGAGCCCCCACACCCAGTCCTGCCAGGGCCTTTCTCCACCAGCAGCAAGCACTGTCATCACAAGTCCCAGGGGCCACTCTGCTGCAGGGACAACCCTGTCCTCCCCAAAACCCTTCTTCCCCACAGAAATAACCCCAGCTCCTCTGTGGGGCTGGAGGGTGACACAGCCGGACACCCAGCACCCGCGGGGCCGCCCTGAACTGCGGAGCGGGCTGAGCCCTGCCGTGTCACCCCAAAAAAACCCAGTCCCCCTCCAGGGTGGCACACGGGGACGGCGCACGGGCCCCAGAAAGCAGGCTTGCACCCTGAAGCATCTCAGAGGCCAGCCCGATGGCTCCCAGCCCCACCAGCATCTCATGCCAGCAGGCCACCGTGGGAAACTGAGGCGCGGAGCGGGGATGCAGCCAGGGTGGCCCCACGGTGGGGTGGTGGAGGGGGGGGACAATCCCGAGCGGGGGGGGCTTAGGCGCTCAGCGCAAGGCCGAGCCCAGCGGGATGCAGGGCCGGGGGGAGAGGCTGGCTCCCGGGAAGGATGCCCCGGCCCCCGGCGCGACCTTGGCCACCCCGCCGCCACCCGCACTCGCCACCCCGCGGGCAGCCGGAGGTACAAGCCCTGA
>VXAK01006887.1:41891-111435 GCA_013399435.1 Arenaria interpres | reverse complement strand
CTCTAGACCCCTCACCAGCTTGGTGGCTCTCCTCTGGACACACTCCAGCACTTAGAGTCATCAGAGCTCCCCCCAGTTTATCTCGCCTCTGCCCTGGTGTGCACCACCAGCCACGTGCCACCTTGTGAGAAGTCTCCATCCATCCGTGAGGATGCTGGAAGCTCACCCCTCCACAGGGTCTGGGGCCTGGCTGATCCTTGTACACTCGGGTCTGATGCTCTTAGTACGGTCTGTACCAGAGGAGGTTATGGCTTAGATGAAATCAAGGTGAGCAGCAGACTGAGGCAGGGCTGCACTGGTAGTTAAAAATACAAGGGACTGTGACAAGGACACAAGATTTCCCTAGTTCTCCCTCCTACAAGCTGCTGGCCTGCTCCGTGCCGAAGCCCAGGTGGTCAAGGAAGGAAACGGCCGGTGCAGTCGCAAGAGGGAGGAGGTGTCGGCAGCAGAAATACAAAAACAGAAGCTTCAGCGGATGGAAGTGTTTGAAATCTGTTTATGAGACATGACCCACTTTCTCCCGTACATAAGCCAAAGAGGCTGGCAGATCCCACACACCCCCGAGCATCCCAAGTGACGGATGGTGCTCGGGAGAGGCACCGTATCCAGGGCTCCTGCTAAAGCACCGAGAGAAGCCTCTTCTGGTCTGAGCCCTGGCAACGGCTGCAGATACCTCTGCAGAGAAACCACCCGGCGTTCCCGTGCTCTCCCTGCGAGCTGGTAATGTGTTCTCTGCTGAGTCTCACCAGTTCAGGCAGGCCTGGGCGAGCAGTCTGGTCTCGAACTGGCCAACCCTCCCTGAATGAGGACTACTGCTTGTCACTTCATATTTCCTAACGTTTTATTTTGGAGTAAGCAGGGGGTATGGGCCAGTCTGCAAGATGCACCAGTGCTCATCTTCCCAGCCAAGCACACCCTTTCTCTCCCTCCAGCTCCGTCCTTCGCTAGCCGACACCAAACATGAGAAGCCACCGAGGTTTCTGATTTGAGATGGAAAGAGCTTTGGGCAGCGCGGTGAGGGCATGGCCGGGCAGAAGGCATCACCGGCATCATCACCGCAGTGCAGGGGGAGAGGCGATGCCAAGCTCGGTCGGGAGCAGAGGGAGGGCTGGGGGAGGCGCAGAGGTTGTTCTCACTGGAAACCCCACAGTGAAATCAAGTCATAAGGTCCAACAGCTGCTATTTTTTCCCCCTCTTGCAAGCTCCATCTTTTATATTCCAAAATAGTAATAATTACGGGTACAAAGAGACCCACGGCTTCTGTCTGCAATTGAAGCAAGAGGGTGTTCATTGTGTAAGAGCAGACATGAGAGAATAAAAAGGTTACAGGGTTTGTAATCAATAGGGGCACTTTTTTTTCCTCTATGAAACACAGCAGCTTTTGGTAGAACCACTTGGCTCCTGTCCAGAACCTCTTAAACAGGAGCAAAGCTGCTACTCTGGCCTCATTCTGCCTTTTTTTTTTTTTCCCCCACACTCCCTCATCCTTCAGCAGTAGTAAGGTCACACGTACAAGTAGGATGCTCATAGAGGCAACCAGACAGCTAAACACGGAGCCAAACAGGACAGAGGATGATCAAAGTGCATCGATATAGCAGCTAAAGGCAGCAGACCTAAACTCTTCTCACACGGCCTGTCAAAACGTTTCAGAGTGGTAGGGTTAACTCTGTGCAGGGTTAACTCTTTCTCAACACAGAGGAGAAAGCAGGTGCCGAAAGGTGAAGTGACTGGTCCAGGATTAAAGGTTCAAGTCAGGGCTGGAACGCCCTGCCTGAAACACGCAGTAGCAGAAGGGGATGGCTGAACAGCCCCAACACCCTATTCTGCTGGATTTAAAAGAGCAACTTTGCAGAGAAACAAAGTATAAGAGAGAAGCAAGAATACAAATTCCACAATGAAAGGAAAAAACAGAGGTAAAATCAAAAATCTGGGATTTTAGATGTGCTTTTATGGGGACCCAGCTAAAGTTTTTACTGAAACAAGCCCTAGGACCCAAGGCTGTTCTGTTCGTAAGCACAATACCCATCTATCTGTTAGCCATACAATGCTATTGGTAAGGTGATGTCTAGCGACCATACATCAAAAGTGCTCTCAGCGCGGCAGAAGTAAACTACTCACCGGCGTTCAGGTGACAGTCTTTAATCTGGAACTGAAGCTCGTTTTCGTTTGGAATATCTTTCCACGTTGCAAGGAAGACCTGGCGCTCTAGAAACGAGAAAGACAATCAGCTCTCCTGGATCCTCCCAGGGCCAAAGCGTTAATTAATTCAGCACAGAATGATACAAAGTAGAGACACAAAAGATCTTTTGGCCACATTTTGCCCTGCTGTGGTCAGATTCAGGATTTGCTCCTGTAACAACTGCAGTCTCAGTGAAAGCAGCAAAGCTTTGATGGATTTTGGAGCCCCCAAACCAGAGACTGTCTCTACCATACGAGCTGTTTACAAACCAAGAACATGAGGGATTTGACAAGAAGGAAGGAGATCCACATATTTAGGATTACGTTAGTGAAAGCTGCTTTTCAAGCAACTCCCCGGCCAATTCAAACAATTTAATAAAGCTGCCCAGGAATACACAAATTACAGTGAAAGTGGTATGGGGGCGAATCCTAGACCCATTTGAGTGAACCAAACCCTCCAAAAAAACTCCCCACAAAAAAGAGCTTCAAAGAGAACAGATCCACCCCTTGTCTGGCAGAGAGAATCAGAGCAGAGACTTGGGTTCTGGTAACTGTTAGAGTCGCAGGACAAGAGGAACAGGCTACCAAGCCACTGCACATCAATTCAGGCTGCTGAGATGCACTGGTATGAAGATGGTGGCAAAGCCCAAGTGAATCTCAGCCATGGGACAACCCACCCAGGTGGGGGCTGTGAGCACAGTCTGGCTGGGGGAAGCTGACCACAGACCTGAAAGCACTCACCCATTTTGCCATCCTCTACGAAAAGCACGTTGAGAGGAATTAGGCAGCTGAAGTAAAAGACATCAATGTTGTTTTTCACAGCCACCTGTTACAGAAGAAACAGAGGGGTTAGAGCGTCTCTCTCAGCTGGAAGTCCAAAGGGATCCCCAGATTTTGCACAGTCTCATCGCCTGCCCACGCACACTGGAGCAGAGGCCAGCTCTGAATGTGGGACCACCTGGAGAGATGTTACCGAGCTTCTGGTTAGTTTCAGACAAGGATCAGTCCCACCCCTCTGGCCTCACTCCATTTTCACTAAAAGCTGCTCAATCTTCTCCTGCGAGACTTTTACCATGCTGCTTCGGAGTCAGTTGCACTGACGGGGTCCCAACCAGCCTCCTTGCTCTTCTCTGCTCTCATTCAGCCTCTCTCTCCCATCACTTCTTCCACAACTGAGGTACATTCTCTACTATCATGTCTGTCATACCGCACACGAGCTTCTCCATCCTCCCTCTTTGCCACCTCACTCTTGCAATTCCTCAGCTCCAAGCCCCTGGGTATTCTTTATTTTCACCCCCAGCTCTCAGTCATGTCTGAACACGCAGACTCCTTGATTAGTCATATCTCAGCCCGGACACTTTCTAGAAAGCCTGAAGCTGGTCCAGAGCCTGCACCTTCCTTGCAGCATCTCCCAAATCTCCTGCCTTTACCTTCACAAACACGTGCAGGGTGTTGATTCCTGGAAGAAGCAAGCCCCGCTACAGAGCAATCAGGGCAGGTAAAAAAAGAGATCACTTGACAAAAGGCTTAATTCTCGGTGTCATTAAGCTCTGCCACCCAAGGAGACGCACTGGATTGCCTTTTATCACACGTGCTTGCCACTTTACCGACTAAACTCTGCTAACACGGAGAGCAACCTCACTTTTAGTTTTCCCCAGGCTGGGAGCTGACGGTACAGCAGGAACAGAGTGGAGGTCTGAGAAAGTGCACTGTCATAACATAGCACAGAAAAAGGTAGCTCTGGGCTTTATTTCTATGCCTCTCACGCTCTCCTCACATCATCCCGCACAGCAATAGCCTGTCATGGGAGTACAGTGCAGCAGACACCTGCCATTGCTTGCAACGAAGGAAACTTAGCCTGTAAAAGAGCCCTAAAATTGAGATTGTGTGTGAAGCCCTGGATTTCAGGAGCTGTTTGAGCTCCTGTTTCCTTTGAAAAATCCCAGAAGGAGTTCTCCAATTTGTCACCCAACTGAAACACAAACCAGACCATGCTAAATGCTGAGCCAAAGAAATTAATTTGCTGCTACAAAGATTTATGCCAAGACAAACTCCATTCCCATTAATAATTACATACATTAGTGTTCTGCTGAGAAAATCTATTGTCCTGTAGTGGGAGATTTAGAAAGACACCCCCAAATGTCAGTAAAAACAGCTGCGGATAGACAAGGGATGGGAATAAACCAGATAATTCAAACCAAGTCAGCTGATGAGACATGCATACAAGCCAGAGGACAAGTAGCAGGAGAACAAGCTCCTGAACAAACTCTTCCAGCAAGTGGGAAGGTCCAAAAAGTGCAAAGAACAGCAGAAGGGTAGATGTGACAGCCTGTGGGTTTTCTACTTTCAGCCATCATGAAAGGTAGGGGCTTATATTTAATTCCCACAGCGCAAAACAGCTTAAGAAGGGATTATTTTAAAGCCCACTAAAACCATGTAAATGATGGTGCAACCTAGGAGAAAAAAAAAAGGAAATGGTCCCCTGTAATGGGGAGGTGTCACTTGCTTCAACTGCTGGTGTCACCCTCATGAGCTGGAGCATCTGGTGTCTCAGCGAGAGGCACCGAAGCCAGAGGGGCAAAAGCAGATTGATGGATGGACCTCAGTGATTCACCTCTGCTAAATGTGATTGAACAGACTGGATGAGTAGCCAAAAATTCACCTCTGAATCTGGGGGGGAAAGAGCTGGGGAAGGGCCAGCGCTGCAGCTATTCCAGATGCTATGCCTGGATGTAAATCATGGAGACGAGCAGGAGGAGGAAAGATTTAGGCTAAACGTCTGGGAAAACTTGTCAGTGAGAATTATTAAGCAGTACAAAATTCTCCTGAGGAAGAGAGAAGCTTCAGTGCTTGGAGTATTTAAAATCAGCCTTGATGATGCTCTCAATAAGAGGAACTGTAAAAAAACAACAAAGCATAGGAGGGACTACACTGCATGACCTAAGATCTTTTCCAACTCTGATTTAATGATTAATTGCCTTGCCTTAAAACAACAAGAGATCACTTAGCTTTTGTGGCTAATCGTTGTTGCCATACAACAGCAGTTTCTCACAAGAGGGGCTGGAAAGCAGTGCCTTCTCGCCAGTCATGGTCCTAGAGGCACACTCCAAATTAATATGCTAACCCTCTCCCTGCAGTTATAAGAATGCTATAAAAAGGTATCTGCTGACCTGCTTCTCAACTCTGCAGAAACACACTGAGTAAGCTGCTT
Source organism: Arenaria interpres (assembly GCA_013399435.1). Taxonomy (NCBI): domain Eukaryota; kingdom Metazoa; phylum Chordata; class Aves; order Charadriiformes; family Scolopacidae; genus Arenaria; species Arenaria interpres. The sequence continues at coordinate 106,046 of VXAK01006887.1, read as the reverse complement.
TGGCTATACTCTGGAGAGCTACCCAATTAAGATGCTCTGAAGTGCAATTTCTTCCCAGCAAAGGAAAGCAAGCCACATGCCAGCCTTCCTCCCAGCCTGCATCATTGGGTTCAGTAATGTCATCACGTGTCACCTTGCAAGTATCTGTAATGATGCAGAAAACAGCTGTTACAAATAACTTTTCCAAACAGGAAAGGAAAAAGCTACAGTCTCCTTAAACCTATAGCACTGGGACAAGACTGGTAAGCTTCTCAAGACTTGCTTCCACCGTTGAGCATCACATACTCCCCCCAAACAGCCAGACATGCACTGATAGCGCTGTGGTCTTCAAGATGGGGTCCATGAAAGGACACCTGCAGATGCTGCGAGTTTCCCCGTGTATGTAAGAAGAGGCTAAGAGGCCCTACCAGTTGATAACAGCTTCCTAAGGTCATGCTTCAACCTCTGCACTGCCACATCAAGGAGCATCCAATGACATCTGACAGCCTGCAAAGGCCAACGCAGGCAGAAAGCAGAAAGACACCAGCAACTGTGAGAAACTGAGTGGCTAACAACAGCCACTTGCTGAAAAAGTCCAGTGTTCCTTAGGTGGGGACATAGATCTGAGACAACCCATGACATCTAAATGATACCAGTAGCAGTGAAATCTCTCCAGGTTTGACATTCTTTAAAGGAACCTCCACTTGCACCCAATAAATCCTCCAGTCCAGACTAACTTTGCCTGTGGCTTTGCAGCTTTAACCTGCCAACTGGGACACCAACTATTAAATCTTTAACAAGACCTTCAGCTTCAGACATTTGAAAGTTGAAACAGAAGCATTTTAAATAAAAATGGCTGTCCATCTGTGATCTTTTTGAAAGGAGGAAAAATAAATATATTACTACCTTGCAAATTTAGTCAAGCAGCCTACAAAGCTTCTGAGGGATAGAAGTCAAAAGGTGCCAGATTTTCATGTGATGCTTCACTACTGAAAAGGTGTGAGCCCACCAAAAATACAAACAGGGTTCCCAATCACTTACATCTTGTTCATGATCTGACTAGAGAAAGCAGCGCCTCTAGAAATAGCCCCCGGAACATATTTGCTCAGCCTGCAGCATAAGCACCCTTCCGATGTCCTTTCTGACAGTGCAACCCTCTGACAGCCACCACAATGTATTTTGGGGAAGAAGGACCTCACAAGAACAACGCTAAATTATTTTCTTCAACAGTGTAGGTTTCTGATGCTTTAAATCCCAGACTTGAGCATAAGAACCGACTTTCAAAGTCAAGTCTGAAAGCAACACAGATGCTTTCCATCAGCAGCAAGTACACAACATACCCACTTGGAATCCCATTAGCACCTACACTAAATTAAGGATTTACTTCAAGTTGGGTTTTGCTTTAGAGCCTGGTAACAGCCAAACTGTTAAGGCGAGAAGAAGTCTCCTCTGCGGAGCCTTTTTTACCTCTGCCAGCACAAGGTCATGGTTTATTCTGTGACAGTCTGCCGCTCGGGCTGTCAGATGCCCCCAGGGAGTGCTAGCTCCCTCACTTCATTTTGTTTGACAGGTAGGGTGCTCGGGATCCTACGAGCTTCTTGCCAGCCGGATGCTCTACCTGTAGGCACAAGCCTCGAGCCCTGTGTGTGCAGACAGCGAGGCTGGATCGATGCCCCCCAGCCATCAGCATCATCTCCGAGCACGTCACCGACGTCCACAGCCAGGGAACAGCCAGTTACCAGGAGGGTTACGCTCTGTTGTGCGCCTGGCTGTACTTGGAAGTTCAAAATGTACAGTTTATTAAGTGTGCAGGACCATGTGGCAGACCTGCCCTTAATCGGCAAGCCAACAGCCTTCTGCAGCCGAGCTAGGAACTGGCCGCAGACGCCAAGCTGTGATCCGAGTCCTTAATTCCAGGAGCTCCCAGGAGGGTTCTCTGCTGGAATAAGACTCGCACTAGTAGAGGCTGTTAAAAAAAATAACCCAGGCAACAAACCTAAGAAAGTACCTTCCACATCCAGCCACCCAAGGCCGTTCTGTGGTGCTTGGTCCAGTAATTTTGACAGAGCTCCCACCCAGGCAGATGTTGTGCCATTTATCAAGCAGGCTCTGAAGGGAGAACACCTGCTGGCTGGACTTGCTGCTCACACTGATTCTCAGCCTTGTTTTTATGGAGAGCTGAATGTGTGAAATCTGTTTCCGAGTACCGAGAGCTCTGCATCTGTGACCCGAGATACATTAACACTTCTGATGAATGAGAGCTCCAGGGGTTCTGCGTTGCAAGCGAGACACTGAAGAGTGGAGGAGCAGAGGTGACGAGTTACAGCAGAACTGAGCGCAGGAGGACAAATATGATCTACCGCATTAGCAAGACCAATCTCTTCTTAATGAAGAAGCTGCGCCTTCATCTGCCTTTATACAAATGTGTTGCCAAACTCGTTGGAAGAAGTAAAAACATTCTCCACCTCACACTGCTCAGCAGCAAGGGAGAGGTTCTGCGTTTCCAAGGGTCACTTTTCAGGAAGAAACGTAGCTGGCAGATCCTTCCCTTTCAACACTGGCCAGGTCCTTTCATGGGCATTTTTGGAGGCTGTGCTTCTTTCAGTTGCATGCTCAGTGTCTGCAACAAACAGCCCTGGCAGCAGGTAACACTGGGGAATGCAACACATTTATTATCAAATTCGAACATGGGTCTCAAGAGAATGGCAATACTCTGGGCTCAGGCAAACTCACTACTGCTCTGGGAGTCCCTGCAGCTTGTTTTTGATTGTATCGTCTCCTGCAAACAGTTACCATCTCACAGAAGAAATGGCCATATTCGTGCCATGACGGGCCAGGCCTGAGCTCCAAACTCCCGTAGCAGGCTGGCTCCAAGTCACCCATTTCCAGGGTTAGCGGGGCAATTCACATGGACCCAAATGGGCAAATGGGGTATTCTGATATCACAGCCCCTGAAAGGCCATTTATTAGGAACAGTGGTTCTCTTTAGCACAGAAAGGTTTTCATCCCCGCCATTCTCTTATTCCAAATTTGACTTGAAGCTGAAGAGTATCTGGAAAGAAGATTCCTCATCAATGGAAATCCCTATTTCAGAACCTATTTTCCTCTTTGAGAGCTCAAGCTCTCATACACGTGATGTCAAAGACACCTCATTAACCCTATGTCTTCCACCAGGAACAAGCCTGACAGCCTACATGCCATCAGAGGGGTTTCACTGCTCTGACTATGAAAAGGCAACTGCAGGACCCAAACAAGCCTGTACGACTACTAGAGCCATTGCCCTGGCTGGCAAATGAGTCACGGCCATCAAATTCTTGTGAAGCTCAACACAACCTCTCACACACCTTTGGGCAAGAGCTCGTTATCGCTTACGAGCACTGTGTTCTGCAGACAGAGCTCTGGGCAGGGCAACACAGCACCCAAAAGTGCCAGGCAGCCCCCGAAACGCTGACAAGGCACTGCAAGAGTGTCCCTGGCAGAAGTCAGATAACTGAATAAGATTCCCTTTAGCAATAGGCATATCCCAAAGGCATTCTGACAACAGCTTTTTAATCTGCAAGAGGTAAAAGAGAGACGAAGCAGAGGGCAGGGATGGAGCCTGTTCAGCCCCACACTGCTGTGCCCACTCTAACTCTGGCTTGCTCGACTGGGTGTTGAATCTGAGCCAACGGGTCAGATTATCAGTCAAATTATCGTCACTGCTTTGGGATGGGAGGGAGAAGCCTGCTATTCATTACCGCCAGACGCAATGTGACTGGCAAACAGAAGACTTTTCAGTTGGGAATCATAGTTATATTTTACCCAAGTAAGCCTCTGAAAATATTTCTGTCTTCCTCATCTTCCTGTAAAAATGGCTTTTTTGTTAACTTGTCAAATATTTTAGCTTCTTTCCATGATAACAAATGTTAAGATTAGACCAGCTGTATTGGGTGAAAGATTAGAAATGGTAGTAAAAATAACCTGAACAAGACTTGAATTCATTACTTCTGAAATAGTTGCCTAAGGAATGTACAACTAGTCTTTGAACTTTCTAATTAACATGACAAAAGTTGAAAGCTATCAGTTTGGTTACTTCAGGACTTATTTTTCTTGTTACTAAAACAAAAAACCCCCACCAAAAGAGGAGATGAACATAAGGTCCTCAGGTTCAAACCAGCCCTGCATCTATTTCAAAGTTCCCCAGCTCAGAAAAAACACATTAAGCAAATTCAACTTGATGAGTGTTTTGGTTCTTCAATGAATACAGGAACATTTGTATTCTCTACTCCTATATTATGCTATAAATTGTTCCCTAAGTAGGTCACCAAAACGATTTCTGAATGTTTCAAGACAGATAATTTCTACATGAACTCACCAAACAAAACCAGAGCCTTGGCTGTCAGGGCAATGACAGATCTCCATCAAACCCACTGCTGTCAAAAAAGTAAGGGGAGTGCTCTTTTTAACTTGGCATCTGCTATCGTGATTCAACTCTTTGCAGAGAAATATACTATTACTCCATATGGCAGCTTCCCCAATTGTAAAAGGGCAGCCAACTTCTATGGCAATGAGAGAGCTAGCAAATTAGCAACTGAGTCTGGCACTAATGAATGCTCTGCTGTCTCAATGTAAGGTAGCTGGAGGTTTCCTCCCATGTCTTCCCTTTGCTTTGTTCTAGCAGAAGATGCTATAAGAAACAAACCATGTTCTGATTCCTTTAGAGATTCAATAACCCAAATACTTCACTTCCTTCCTGATCAAAGGCACCAGCAACTTGAGAATGCCTCGTTGAGCGAGTCCCCGGCATTAGGGAAGCAGATCGGGACTGCCACCTCCTAGAGACTTCCAAATTTCCTTCAGAGGAGGCGGCAGATTTTACCACAGTGCTGCAACCACATCCTCACGACGTGGACGCGGAGGGAATCCAGCTTCCCCACAAGCTGGAAGGGCCCTCTGTGGAAGACAAGCACATGGGATTCGTTCCCTGTCCGCACGCTCCCCCAGTCGCATGACGGAGCTCGGAGCCGGAGTGTAGGACTGCTCGCTTGAGCGCCAAAGAAGCTATTTCGAGCTGTTTGCCCAAAGACTCATCAATAAGTCATAAGCCTCAGAATGGAAGTCAAAAGAAGGGAAAAAACAGTTGCTCAGGCAGAATAAATAGTAACTTCCATTGCATTCTCTTAATCTAAAGAGAGAATGAGCTGCTTCAAAGTATTCCCCTCTATGGGCTGCTACGCTACAGGAACCCAGCCTAGTTCCACCTCCTGGAGACTTGAGGCGAGAGAGACATGCTACGGTGCGAGTTAGCTGCACTTTTGGGATCCTGGGAAAATCACCCTGGAGGACCCAGCTACGCAGAGCGGAGGCAGGAGTCACTGACTGAGCTCAGCTCCACAGTGCCTCCCTCCAGGGAGAAGTGTCTGCCTGATGAGTTCTTCAAGACCAACATCCCCAAGGCACAGCAGGACTGACAGTCTCTGGTCCAAACCAGAGGGGACCATCTCTCTGTATCTGTCATGCCTTTATCAGTTTGGCAGCCCAATCTGATAAAAAGCCTCTTCTAGGGAATGCTGTCCCTGACACGCACCAACAGCCTCATTAATGAAACATTAGGTGCTTACGTCACTTCTCCTCTGCTTTTCCTGGAACACATTTTGTTTGCCTTGGATTAAGCTATCTGGGGCAGGGATGTGCCAATGCCTCTGTAAAGCACCCTGGAAGTTAAGAGCACTAGAGAAATATTAATCACTCAGCAGTTGCTGTCTTTCCTGCAACTCCTTTAATTGCTTCCATTCTTGCTGACAGCTCTCGCTGCCTGCTCCACCACAGACACGCGCTTTCTCTGTTCAGACCAGCTCCAGTTCAAAAGCACAACCAAAACTCATGCCCAGAAGTGTTACTGGAGCAGATAAAGACCTTAATCTACACAGATACAAACAGCGAGTCTGAGGTGCTTGAAAAGGCAAACTCACAAAATTCAAGAAGTGTCTGCTTCAGTCCTCCTGGAAGAGACCAGAAAGAGGAACAGGAAGAAGGTTTCACCAGACTCATGGCCCACATCCACGGGGTCTGCCTGCTTACCCTATACACATGGTATTTTGTTACTAGGGTCTTAACACATTGTGTTGAGCCAAACAAACTGGGCTGAGCACCTGCTGATCTTCCCCTTACCCCGAACGAGACGATCTTTACCTGGAGGTTGTTCAGAGGCTCCATTTTCATGACTGGTCCCAGGGTGTTGAGGGGCAGGGAGACATCAATACTTTGGTTTGGCATCAGAGGCGTGTGAATGGCCAGTGGGGTGCTCGGGATGACCCCGAAGCTGGGCAAGAGAAAAACAGAAGTGATGAGACAAGCACTGCATTGGCCCAACCTGTTCCCTCTTCGCCTCCCATTACTCCTGAGCTGCCCCTGCTGTTACTCCAGGGGAGGAAGACAGATCAAACCAGCAGATACTCAAAGTAGGACAAGGCACAGGAAACTCAATCAGGCCGATGTCCTTGACAACATGCACCATCCTTCCCAGGGGACCAGCATCAGGGAACTCTTCCATTACCTTCATGGCACTGGTCTACATGCTGGGCAGCAGCCGGCCCAGCAAGGAGCAGCACCTGGAGTGAGACTCAGGTCTCCTGGCTCTCTCACAGAGTTGCAGAGTTCTGTGAGTAGAGTATATCACACCCCGCATGGCTGCTATATCATTGGGAGCTCTGGAGGAAGGAACTGGAGCCAACACAGAACAAATAGTCAAGGAGGAGTACACAGTTTGTACAAGAGCACAGCAGAACAAATGAATCAATGCAGGCAGCTGTCTGGTCCCGAATGACAGCATCTGGCTCTGTTGCTTGATTTGAGACTCCTTCAACTAAGGACATTCGCCACCATGGCTAAGCAAATGTTTACTTGCCCCTTCAGATCAAGAGGCACTTAATTCCTCAGACACTTCTACTTACTGTGGAGAAGGGGAAAAGCAGCTAGAATTTAACATAACACTTCTGTACTATGTACCGGCTTCTTTCTGAAAGCAGACGGAAGCGCAGATGCACAAGAGAGTTTTGCTGGTCACTTGCGACCGCATTTCTCTTCAGCAGAATTCACGTTAGCTCAGGGGTGATAGTGCATTTACAGGAACAAAGATGCAGAGGTGTGCAGCTTTATTTTATGCACTAAAAAATTGATACTGTCTCTGCACAGAGTCAGCCGCGTGTGTATTGGGTATGTCACTTTCAGAAACCAGTAGATGCCCCGTTCTTTGTTCTCCTCAGTATTCAGCTCTTGGGAGCTGAAAAAAGAATATTCTCAGCAAGGGGCTTCGCCACGTGATTTGCCTTCTGCAGCCATTTCACCTTGGGGAACGTAAGCCCTGGTGTTTTCCCTTAGACTCAGAGGGAAAAGAAAGTTGCGTTTTGCTACTAAGTGGCTGCGATATTACAGCACACCAGAGCTCCAGCTATCTTTTTTCTTTTTAATGCTTTATCCCAAGATCGCAGTGAACGCCATTAGTAGCAGCAGGAGAGGGCGAAAAGCAATAGAAACTTCCCAGTCACAAACCTTAATATTTAAACCTAAAAAGCCAGCCCACTGCAACTCTTTCCAACGCGCCAGCCACAATGGAAAGCACCGGTGACATGAGAAAAATATTTGTAGAAGAGTAAATAGTAGTAGATTGTATAGGGAGCATGTGCCAATATGCTGCAAAAGGAGAAACTGCCGTTTTACTGTACAGTACTTAAACTTCTTATCCTCGAGAAGTACCATGTAGGTGTGGCTAAAACACAGCTTCATGTATGGGGAAAAATCACAAGCAAACCAGCTTTTTTTCAGGCCAATTTGCATGAACTATTTGCATATAGCAGCTTAGCAAAACTCTCCAGAAAATATAGCAGTCCAGGGAGAACATTTACGAAGACTTACTTAGCATAATGTCTTTTGTAAGTAAATATTATTCGTCCCAAGAAATCCCAAATTTGCAAGGCTAACAGTGATATTAAAGAGATGGTTGCAGTGGATCTTTAGCATAGAGAACCCTTCTCCAGTAAAGGGATCTTAAGAAATATGGGAAATATTTCAGGCACGAGATATTCTTTAGAGTCTTGATAAGAAGTAGCCTGGTCCTTGCTCAAGATAACATAGAGCAAACCACACGATAATCTTCTCTGACCGGGAAGGGTATTTGTGGGAAGATGCTGGGGCTGTACTGCCGTGTCATGTCTTTTGGCTGAGACGGGTTTCTGAGAACAATCTGTATGCTCTAAACATTCAAGTGGCTGCTCCTTCTGACAAAATTGTTCTGCTGCCAATTACAGGGAAAACATGTGCTATAGGCTCTTGCCTTGCAATTCCTTCATCGACAACTAGCTTTATTAATGAGACCCATACTTCCAGACAGTCTGAGGGGCAGCACAGCAATTAAGTCAGGAGGTAGAGGCATTACGGATTGATACTTGTGCAGCTCAAATGCTTGCCTGTTTACGCTCTTGTTTTCCTCAGGGCACTTACTGGCTATAAAACCACTAACCTGCCTAACAACTCATGGGGCTGCTTTAAAACTCTGCAGAGATTAAATGGGGCAGATGCTGTTTCAGAGCTTGGAGAGCAACGGGACTGTCTGCTGCCTGTTTCCTCAGATTTATCAGTCTGTATTTTCAGCCCTTTCACACAACTCTGGTGTGATGGAGAGTTCGGGCTGGATCATCCAGCTGTTTCCATGACTGCATTATGTACCTACATAAAAGCTCTCTCTCTATCTAGCCGTGTAGACACAGACTCCTTTCATAGAAGCACACAATCTTTTCAATGTAGCGGACAAAGCGTATTGATTTCTTACCTGTTCTTATTGAACTGAATGGCAAAGTCGGTCATGTGCTGCAAAGCCTTATTGGTAAAGTTCATCTCCATGTAGATGTGTCCCTGCCTGTGACTGAAGGTACCCGAGATCTCCAATCCTTTAGCCTTCACTGCAGGCAACCAAACCTTGAGCACAAGAGATGTCATTCAGCATGAGAAGTCTGGTCTGAAGATAACAAGTAAGCACAGTTTTCCAAACAACAGAAAAGTCTTGAGTTTGGAAATCCAGCTACGTTGGCACATTAAGCCCACAAATGCTAAGGAAACACTAGAGGGAAGATAGGACATGGGGTGTTGAAAGGATCAAGCTCACCAATGAGAAACAAGCTCGCTGCTCCTAATCCGTGCTCACAGCACTCACGTAAGAATTCAAATATACTATAACATTAGTGTGCACAAGAAACAGTGAAAGCTTGTGTCCATCACACTAACGCGAGACTTACCAAGTCTGCTGATGGACAGGCTTCTCCAGGATCTGCTGGGCTATTAGAGGCAGGACAATACTGAAGTTTGAACTAAATAAAATCACAGGGCTGATACGATTAGCTGTTTGGGTTCTGGATTCCCAAATTGTCTTTGTGGGAAAACCCCAGACTCAAATTTGAGTGGTGCAAAATGAAGTACTTTGCTCAAAATGACTGGGTTCTTTTGTCCTTGGTCTTATGTATGGTGTAATACTTGCAAGCAGCTGAGGACCAAAAGCTTTGTGTATGCTCTGCAGTACCTGGAGATCCTAGATTTCACAGGATGACTTTAGTTTATTCATCTATTGACTATTTAACAAGAGTGCTAATTTTTGTTTATTCCCTTTCAGGCACGAAAGGCTAATCCTGAGGTCCCCGTGGCTGCTCCACAGCCTCTTACCAGAACCACGTTCTGCATCTCATGAATCCTTCAGACTAAGCTTCAGTCAGGGCATCTGCGATCTCTGTCACTAAGAGAGCATTTATCCGCATTACACTGCGGCATGCTCATCCCAAGCACGTGATTTTATCTTCACTCTCACATTGGGTTCCTCCAAATAAAGGAATCTCCTATGAAAGTTGTAGCAAATTGTATCCTGCCCTCAGTTTCCTGGGGAAACTTGCTAAGAAGCAGGTCTCCGGGAAAGCTGCTCTGACAAAATCTAAGTTCTCATATCTTGTATAAGCCGTTCTTTAGAGTAATATTGTTACAGGCAAAATGAGGGAACTGCTAAACAAAAAAAAAAACCCATCCAGAAGTCTGTAACTAACAACTAACATGGTCTCCAACACACTGTTATTCTGCCTGGCATCCCTAAAGGGACTGAGTTGAACTAAGGTGCCTCGATAGCACCAGAGTCCCACAATAAAGGGGACAAGTGGGCAATCTCCAATTTCTTGTAGCCTAAGGGAAGGCAATATACTGAGGATGATTCCTTTTCCTTACGTACAGACTTTGGAGCCACATATCCTCCAGGAGCCATGCCTATACCAGACGAGAGCTCGAAGAGATCATTGAGTCCACTGCTCACCACTGCTGGGGTGGGTGAAGGGGCAAAGGTGGCTGGCACAGAAGAAGGAATGTAGGTCTGCCCCACCTGGAGGAGGTAGAAAGAACAGGCACTGATTAACATCACATATGAAGAACACTACTTATTAAATAAAGCATGGATTTGGGCAATATCCTAAATATTTTAAAGCCGTTTGCAGCTTCCCTGCTGAATTATCAATAGTGCTAAATAATGCATTTGGATTCCAAAGCTCTTGGCAACTAATCCCTACACTCGGCTGTCACCTCAACCATGCAATGGCTTTAACATCATTTTTATAGCTCCGGTTGTCTATTCCCACTGTAGAGGAATCTTTCTTCTTCACCTCTTCTTCTCATAAAGACAATATGCCTTGTGGATCTACACTACATAAACCCAGGGAAAAGAAAAAAATGCTTCCAATCTTCCCCCAACTATGACAGTCTTCAGGAACCTGCAAAATTTTGCATATCCAGAGATAGCAAGGGAGTCATGACCGTATTGTGTACTCCCCACCCAAAGCCAGAGCTCTTCATTCTCAGCACTATGGTCCAAAAAGTTCATTATCTGAAGGAGAACTAGTTGTCTCTGCCTGTCAGAAGACAACCTTTCTGCAAAAAGGGCAATCCTTCCCTCTCAGGACTTAAAATGAGGGCACCAAAATGGGATATTAACCTTTAGGTGCCCAGCTCCAGTTCGGACATTCACACTCAAGTTAAGCTCCCAAGTTCTCCTCTTTACTGTGAGCAGAAAGAATTACGTGCTTGAGAACAGGATTCACAGGCAGAATGATATAGGAAATACTGGTGACTGGTCTGGGTCTGAAGTCTCAGTGCTGTTCTGTGTTCAGAAAAGCACCTGAGATGTGGTGTTTCTACCAACCCTTAGGAGAGGGAAGACCAGTGGTTTTACAGAATTGTTCGGTGGGTTTCTGCTGGCCCAGAAAGGCAGAGACCTGGCTTTGCAGGGATGATCTCTACAGATTAAGAATCTCCCATGTCCTGGTGTGCGCTGCCTGGGGGCTACAGGTATACTGTACCACCGGCTCTCCTCTGCCCTCATGCTGAAGTTAGAAAGGAATGCAAGATTCACAGGGAAAGAAGGAGAAAGAATGACTGCAGCCATAACAAGGGTCTTTGAAGAGCCCTCACTCCAGAGCTGAGTATGCTTTCCTCACTGAATTACTGGCTACAGAGTCCTGGGAAGAGGGACTGGAACTTTCTCCAGGAAACTGCTTTTGTCTGTGGGTTGGAGATACACTGCCTCCTGCCCACCATGTCTCCAAGGCATCTTGCATCCTTTCCCCATGCTTTCCTGGAAGAAGCTGGTATGCATCTGAAGCCAAGGGTGCTTTGGAAGCAGCCTGAAAGTCTCCCATATCCTGGGCAAGCACTCCAGGCGCTGGGACACTCACAAAGCACAGGCACAGAGAAGGCAGCCGGTGGCAGGCAGAGTTCAGCACTGACCACGCGTAGTAGGAAAGCTCAAATCACCTGAATCTGACGTCCAGGAAAAATCTAACGTGGTTTTTGGGAGGAGAAAAGCACTGAGTTCAGACAAGCCTGTGGTGAGGCTGGGTTAGGGTTACAGCAGAACAGGCTTTGCGAGTAGAGAGATAAGCATCCTCGGCCTTTCAGCTACCAAAGCGGTTGCACAAGGACTGGGGTACTGCCCGTGTTAACACTGGTGCTCAAACTACAAGCTCTGAGAAAGAAGAGCTAAGCAGACAGAGTCAACAGCTCTGGCCCTGGCTGCTCTTAGGGAAGCCCAGGTGACAGCTGGACTCAAAGCAACATAGGGTGGGACCCGTGTGTTTTGGTTGCAGTTGTCCATTTTCAACCATCTTCAGGGATTTAAGCATCTTCCGGCACATAGTGGGTGAGGTCGCATTTAAAAAACCCTGAGCTTTGAGCAGCTTTTTAAAATCGGGGAAAAAAACGGAATGGCACTTACTGCCGGGCTTCCTCCAATGCCCCCGCCAAGGTCACTGCCAAGCTGAAAGAGAGAAGGAGAGAGAGGAGAGAAAGACCGAGTTCATTTAAGCCAAGTGTCAGATGGCGGGAGGGGAGCTCAGTTGACCGCACGGCTGCGAGCACGTCCCGCTCGCTCGCCGTGCACAGGACAGAGAGAAACGCAATGATGGGAAAGCACAGGGAACAGAGNCCCTTCAACCCACCGCCCCGGCTGCCAGCAGCCCTGAGCAGCTCCACAAAACCCAGTGGGGTAACTGTGAAATGAAATAAAAATAAAACTGACAGGAAGCTCGCTTCCCGAAAGCTTTAGATTTCTAGGGAACAGCTACGAGCTACGGGAAGACACAACGCATCTTGGCTACGTTCCTCTGACATGCGGCTCTTTTCAATGACAGGGAAGAAAGAGAACGGGCTGCGTGCCGGCTATTGCAACAGCTCACATAGGTGGGCTTTGTCTTCCCTTTGAAGATGCTCCCCTCCCTTGGACAGGAAAAAAACCACCTTCATGATCTAACGGGCCACTTAAATAGTAAAGAGACCTTACGGTGCACCAGGATATTTCAGTAACCATCTCTGCCAAGCTGCACAGCTACAGTTTGAAGCGCCCGAAATAGCCCCTGTGTACCACCCGCGCAACCCTCCACGAACACCAAATCCTCCCCGGAGCCCTTCTGCCAATCCATCCTGCAGCCCACCTAGAAGCTGTCCTACCACGAACTCCCTTTACAAAGCACCCAGACCACTTTTCTCAGTGATAAAGCCCATTTTTAAATTTGTTTTGTGTTTTTGTTTTTTTTTTTTTAAACATCCACATCATTCTACACGCTCGAGAGAATTCAGTGATCAGGACAGACTCCAAAGCTGGCTACAAGCGCTGTTTCCGAGTACAACATCACTCCTGTGAATATGTATAAAGGACTCGACAGATGACTGATAGCCGGGAGGAAACAAGCACGGATCTGCAGCGGTTACTCGCTACGGAGACCTCTCCAGGCTTATCTGTGTCCTGGGCTTTTGTTCAGAAGACCGTGGTGGTTTTTTGCCTAGTGCAGGGGTGGCTTTTTGGTCACACTCAGACCAAAGGAGGATGAAGCAAGCGCTGGGGTGAGGCAGGAGCCAGGGAAAAGGTTGGACTAACAGGCCAGAACAACACAGCTCGCCTCGTGGATGGCTTTGCTCTTCCACTTGATTAGGGTTTGGGGAGTTGGTTTGCTTTAAAAAAAAAAAAAGCATTTGACACACTGGGTCAACAAAGACTCTGGGTATGTTGTTCAAATATACACTGATGTGGTGAGATACTGAAAAAAAATGCAACATATAGCTCAAGCAGAAGCCCCCAGGAGCCCAGGTGCTTAGAGCCGAAGAGGCTCCAACCACTTCCCTCTGTCCAAAAGACTTCAAAATTTAACTTTGTTCTGGTCCCTGCCAGCCTGCTCCCCAGCGATCTCCTGGCAAATGTACTTTACACTGGTCAAGAGATACCATAAAGCTTCATACTGCGCTCCCTCAGAGCACAGATAAAAGGGATAAAATGCCTTGAGAACAGCAGTGGAGTTGCAAGGCAGTGACTTACTGGATGGTAACAAGCCATCAAAAAGCCTGCAAGATTTGACAAATCCCTGCGTTTTTCTGGATCTCCCTTCATTCCCTGGCATCTTCTGCTCCCCCTGGTCCCCATAGGAGCCACCTGATACAACATTAGCTACCGTAAGTAGGTGTTAGACAAGTACAAATCACACACAATTTGCCTTTTGTTAAGAAGCCTTAAGAGCTTTTTTTCCTGTGAGAGCCTCCGTTTATCCCTACTTGAGGCCGTGGTAGAAATCTATGGGACATCCCTGATTCTTCTGCAACAGCCACATCTTCACACAGCAACCCAAGTCCGGGTTTTCTTAGCTTACTTAAGAGATAACAGATACGAGTGAGTGATTCCAAAGTTAAAGAAGGATCAGTCACAGACCAAAGGAAGCCAGCCAGAGGATGCAAATCCAATTAATATTGAGCTTATAAAATAGGGCTTATTACGTTGTCAGGTCTCCCCCACTGAAACAGCCCGGCAGAGCAGAGTTTTGTTCTACAGACCTCTCTTCAAGCCAAGTCATGTTTCAGATTAACATAGATCATTTACATCTTGTTACTGGCTCACTGAGGAGTAATAAATGCAATTATTACACCTCATCCCTATTCATAGTCTCGCAGGCAGATGAACTTCACACTTCGTACTGACAGGCAGTGAAGTCCAGGGGAAACGAAAAAAAGGTAAATAATCCAGTTCATTTCCAGATATTATTGTATGCACGGACGATTTCTGGTACTGTTGTCTGAAGCAGAAGAAAGACTTGATAAGCAGCAAGCCTTTTACAAAGGGTATTATGGAAATGACTGAATAATTCTGCATAATCAAGCCAGATGTTAACTATTCTAGCATTTCCTACTACACTCATCATAAGAAGCTGCAGGCTAGGAACCCAGCCTTGAAGAAACCCTGTACACTGGTATCTGCATGCACTCACTGTGAAGGAGGAAAGGAATGACATATTGGGGTTCCTCAAGCTATGTAGGAGTCTTCCATTTTCCCTAGCTCTCAGGCCTTGGGGGAAAGTAGAATTTGGATTTATTGTTTGTCTTGAGTTGAGATTCCAGCTCTCACCCCCTACAAGGCGGAGAAAAAAACCTCACTGGCTCAGAGGATTTACCATGAGCCTCTTTGCATTTCTAGATTTCACCCAGTATCTCTGCTTTGTGGTGGAAAAGATGTTTTTCCAACCCTCCTCTGCTCCTCCTGAAGTCCTGCTTTACTTTTAGGAGGTGTCTGCTACTCTCTTGGCTCCTGTGCTTGGGACCCAGCGCTGCAGATGTGTGCTACAAAGCCACAGAGCAAACTCCAAGGAGTCGGCAGCTTCCCCAGGTCCCGACAGACAGAGCTGGCTCTGCCTGTGTACTGAAAAGAGAAGTGACAACATATCTAACTCCAACAGAAATTAAAGGGGGTAAAGCTAATAAAGAACTATTCAATTCCACATCAGACCCGGGGTGCAATACCCACTGCAGCAGCGCTGAAGTCCCTTTCTCCATTTTTCTTGCCTGTCACCCTCCCACAGCACCAAAGCTTTTCCCACCCAGAAACTACAGTTCTGGTTTACCCAAACCTCCTGCAAGATGCCCAAGACTTAACTTTACCCCAAACTCAAACCGATGGAAGAGACGGTAACAACCGACGTGTGTGAGTAAGAGGGAAGGAGGAAGACAGAGGGAACAGGAACCAATTACCCACGGAGTGTCCTCTCCCATCTGGAGTGACAGGCAGAGTGCAGAAGGAAAGAAGCAGATATTAGTCAGGCATGAAGCACTGCTGAACCAATTCCCCAGGGCTGGCAGCTCGAGTTAACCATTTCCATTCATCTCATGTCGGAAGGACAACGTGAACCTGCCTCACATGAGAGCAGGTAACAGCCCTGTGGTGTAGAGGACCATGTTGATATAGCTGCCAGCCCTACCCAGACTGAAATGCTCGTTATGAAGGTGGGATGGACGAGGGTTGCCACTTGATGGCTGAGGGGACCTTGTGGCACTGCAAAACCCTGATCCTGAGCCCAAAGTTGGCAGGCTTGCCCCTTGTTGAAGAGCACAAAGCTCTGTCCAGGATGAGGAGCTGCTGGCTTCAGGAGATGAGCAGGGGATGAACAGGGAGCCTTTGGCGGCCAAAGTTCTTCAAACAGGAATTCTCTTCATTCCCTCCAAACCCATCCTGCCATAACGGCACTCAAGCAACCACATGGGTTTTAAGGAAGAGGCTGAGCTTGACCCCATGTCAACAAAACTGGTATTAGCACCTCTCTTCCAAAACTGCATCAGGATCTTTACTTTGCATTAGTTGGCTTGGATGGCGTTGCGGCTGCTCTGCAGTTGAAGAGCATTTACCCTGCAATTTCAGCTCCGCTGGAAGCAGTTATGCTGACTTATGAAGTGCAGCAGTGCTGGAGTTACTGCATTAGGAGGGTTTATTTGCATCTTAACAGCAGCTTGTAATGAAGCGACTCTGCTGAAGCGTTCACGTGATCCGGAGGGGCTACAATCGCTTCTGCAACATGACGTGAGGCAGCTGGAGCTCCAAAAAATAACAGGGAGAGGGGGGGCACCAGGGACAGGAGCTGCAACAACCACCGCTCAGCAACCTGCGTGCCTGGCGTCCACAGCACACAACCACGGCTTTCGGAGCAGCTATGGATTTCATGGAGCCAGAACTCATGGGTTAACAGGAGACAATCGCTGCCTCCTCTCTCTCCCTCCCACCCCAAATGAGGAGTTAAGCAACACAGCTCCAGGAGCCAGCTGAGAGCATGCACTCAGTAACAGCAGCAAGGAACACAGGGCATTTACTGAGCAAGAATCAGGTGATGGGGCGGACTGAAATGCTGAGAGCACAGTCTCTACCAAGCCACTTGATCTGGGCTAATCCTGTTAGAGACATCTTAACTGCAGGACGGATCACACACGGTCTGCATCTTCTGCCCCCCTGCAGATACCTCCGTGCAGGCTCCACTGTGGCTCACACACAGGCTTTTTCACTACCTCATTTGCTGCCTATTTTATGTGCCTGTTTTCATGCTGCCAAGCCGGGCTTGCAGAGCAGCAGGGCTGCAGTCCAAACCAAGGACAGCTGTGTCAAAGGTGGCGGAGGACGGGTCATGCTGCCAACACCATGGCCACCAGTTTCAGGAACGCTTATTACTAATGCTTTGCCTTGCTGAACGATTTCCATCAGCAAATGAAACTAAGTACTGACAGTTTTCATCTTCTAAAGTGTACAAAGGCAGCTCTACAAAGCTCTCGCAGTCCCATTACTGTTACAGCAACAACAGCCTTTAATCGGACATGAATGAGCGACCCACCAGAAGAGCCCGATTTCCATATCAGCGCCGCTCCAGCGATGGACACATGCTCTTTGTCAGAAATCCTAACAGATGTCCTTTGTAGCTCAAAACCAGAACAGCCGAGATGAAAGGAGACGCTCAGCTCCTTGTCGGAGGCAGGAGGAGCACCCTGGGGAAGCATCGCATCCGCTGCGTAAATGGATGTCGGGGCTGACCTAAAATAGCCGCTCTCACACCGTAGTTCCAGGAAAAGGTAAATGAAGTGCCTTTATCAGGCACTCAGGACTGCGGAGCAGGCATTTCTTCCCAAAATGCCAAGTCTACAGGTGCCCAGAGCCCAGGGCACCCCATGGGAGAGGGTGAGACAGTGCTCAGCTCCCAGCCCATCACACTCGCCAAGCGCAGTGGTGGGACACAGCCCTGAACCATGCAGAAGAGACCCCTGGAGTCATACCCCTGTGTTCAGAACCCCCTGTATCCAGCCTGGTTACGTAGAGGGGCACAGCTCCACCTAGAACAGCCCAAACCAGTGGAGGAAATACCAAAATGTGTGGATATCCAGTATTTATCAAACAGCTTTACAATCCAGGACATAAATCAGTCTGACCAGCTGCCAGCCTTGAATCAATAATATTCTTGTAGATGAGCAGCTAGAGTATTAAATAAAATCCTTACATAACAGACAATCCAAGCCTGTCCATTGCTATGGATTTACTGCTCTGCCTCCAGGTTTAAAACCAGCCTCCTTGGCTCCTGGCCACAGTGCCCGGCTCGCAGTGAGCTGCACCGAGCTCTCGTGCCCGACGTGTCTTCAGAGCAAATGAACAGACAAAAAAGAGTTTTAAAGGCAAAATGGCCCTGGCTCATTCCAGCACGCATAGACATCCTACAAAGCGCTGCATCAACAGTAAACCAGGAGTTGGAGGGCTGCCTATAATCTGCATGAAGTTTAGCCACTCAGAGCCGGCTTCAAGGGGATAAAGCATCACGCGCCAGCTCTCAGCGTGCACAGCTCTGCATCCGGCAATCTGCTGCCCAAGCAAGTTTTGCTTCTTCTGTATTAGTGGCTGCTACCATTACTGTATGTTTTGGAGCTGGAGATCTCCAACAGCTTTGTAACAGTGAGACCGGTGACCATTTTACAGATAAGAAGGCAAAGAAGAGAAGAACAACATCTGCCCAGGGTGGCAAACAGGGGACAATGCGGAGCAGACTCGGTGCTGGCTCTGTTCACTAGAGAACAGCTCTCCATAAATCATATAGCGAGTCTGCTGTGGTTGTAAGCAAAGCATGTCTTGTTCTTGCACTAAAGGTCCCTTTTCTCCTTTTTTTTTTTTTATACTGCTAACACATGCTCAGCATCTGTGCCTGCACAATATGGATGTTACATTTAATAACAATTACAGGACTCACTATGGAGATAAAATAAGAGTTATTCACTAAAGAAATTAACCTATCAAGCAGCTGGAGCCTCACTGATTATAGGAATAAATATCTAGCAATGCTGAAGAAAATTCAAGTGAACAACATTAATTTGGTGTTTATCCAGTTTTACACCATGCGGTCTCTATTTAAATGCCTGGAAGAAAAAACCCCACAGTTTAAGAAATGGAAATGCAGAATGACATTTGCCATGGAAGTTAATGCTTCTGTTGATCTTTCTGGGTTAGTCCTGTTGGGACTTTCACTGCAAGAGCATCCCTCTGAAGGCAGACACCCTCTCCAAAGAAAGGGAGGCATTATCAAATACACAAGAGCTGTAATAGGTATCCCAGGGGATCAAGACAAGACACTGAATGAATGTGACAAACCAGCTGAGATCCTGCCAGCAGCCTCTTCCAGACCTTCAGCTGCCTTTGAGACACTGGCAGTACTGATGCAATCTCACCATCACAGCCACAGACCATGATTTCATGCATCAACTCAAACCTTTTTCTTCCACTGGAACAGAGAGCCTTATTTAGGTTTTTTTACATATCAAATAGTTGATTGAAAAATGGAAGTGGGGTTTAGGGTTGCTCTGTTTGGACAGTAGAGCAACTTGTGTCCCCACTCAGGTTTCGAGGTAACACCAGAGGCACGATGCAGAGAATGCGCCGCATCCAAGTATCTCGCAATCCTTTGTCTCCTCTCAGGTCACCTGAGATCCAAAAGGGATCTGCTAGTGACGAGCCAAAAACAGGGATCGGCAGTATTGGTGGTACGAACTCCATCACTGGGAGCCTTAAAAAAAATTTACACAAAACAAATCCCTGCTGGGAAAGGGTATATGTAATCCTTCCTCAGATCAGCCCCCGGCCATGCTTGGTTCCAGTACCCTTATTTAGGCTCCTAAAAGAACAGGAGGGATGGGAAAAGAAAAACTAGAGCAGCACACACAGAGGAAGACAACTGCCTTGGCATTCACAAGTGAACAGGGTCACTTTCTGGTAGCAAAAGGCTCCAAAGTGAAGCAAACTCTGTTTTGCAGAGGAGAGAGGGACTGCTCACCCCACTCCACGCTTCATGCAAGGGTATGAGAGTGTCAGTCTTCCCAACAAAGCAGGGAAGGAAAATGCATTAAAAAAGACTTCAGGAGTAGTGGAGAAGGAAACTTCAAAGCTGAATGAATCAGGCAGCAATAGAGCATAAAGAAAAGTGTGTGGATAAGGTATCTGGAGGAGAAAGAGGAAGGGATTGCTACACTGACAGCCAGGACGCCTACTGATACACCGATAGGCAGAACACTGATAAGGACAGAGGAAGAAGATTTTATTTCAGTCTCCAACCCCACTAATTGACTGCACGAGCAGCCCGAGCGACTGCCATCCCTGGCTCCTGGCTGGTTTTGATCCCTGGTGAAGGGTGAAGAACTCAGTCCTTCACAGGGGCACCTCGGGACACATCTCAGCCCCTCACCACGTACAGACGTCAGGCGTTTGAGCACCTGCAGTTTGAGACTGTGTTTTTAGCACTACACAAACGTGATTTAATATTAGCCTAAGATCCAAACACCAATCCCCTTGGCCAGCCAAGAGAGGCTGCCTAGTAATTTAGCTAATACCAGGTTAGGGTTAACTCAGCTTGATACTTGTTAAACACATGCCCACAGCAATAAACAAAGACACACATCACATTCACTCACACACTAATTAGGCTTATTAGGGAAGGAAAAGCCAGAGAAATACAGAGATTTGCCAGGAATAGGTTCACTTGTACATGTGAGGGACCAGGAGAAGACAGGGCATTTGATGCAACAGCATCAAGCAGAAAGTATTCCAGGGGAAAAAACCCAAACACCGCCATTCACGTTATTTTTTTTAGTGCTCTCTCCATCTAGTAACTCAGCTGAGACAGTGCTGGCCCACGCAGCCCCAGGGGCAGCTACTCCCCCCTCCAGACACGATCACTTTGTTAGATCACATTCCACAGTGCCATGAATTCACTTAAGGCTTGAGAAAAATAGTAAGTAAAAGCCTAGTACCAGATCAACTAACGGCTCTACTGCCAAAGCGGGTCACTAAATTAAGCCCATTAATGCCAACCTCGAGACAACCCTTTTCTCAAAACCAAGTTTTAGTCCTCCTGCTGTGTCCATTTATTTGTTTCTGACACTAATGAGAAACAAAGGGTTACTGTAAGCGGCCTGGAAGACGGAATAGACAGCAGAATTTAACTCCTAACCATTTTGAGCCACCACAGATAGCGCCATTTTCTGCAATGCCTTAACACAATTAAAAAATCCCAGTTTCTTAGCGGCACGTCTTGCAATGCAGGGCAAAGGCTGCAAAGGTCACAGCTCTGGGCTCACTGTTTGCTTTCCCAGCAACTCCAGTTTAAACCATTTCCCTAATCCCTTATCTCCCCAGCGTTAAAGCAATCTCCCTGCTAAATAAGCAAATTGCTGCTTAGATGGCACAGAGACTAAAAGCGCATCTGACCTCCGTCTCCGCCAATGCCATTAAGGGTTAGATTGTTTCCAGTTCATTAGCTCATGCAGCGCTGGAGCTGGAAATGTGTTTAATGTCTGCTTTAATAAGATTATGACAGCTTAAAAAAAAATATCTTTGACAAACAAGCTGGATGAACCCCAATGCAACAAATCCTGCCTCCCACCTCTATTATTCAGAACTTGACTCAGAACTGAAAGCGTACCTAAACCCGGCACACAGGCACCCAGCCCAGCTCACTACAAGCCAAACCTCAAACCAAA
Organism: Arenaria interpres; assembly: GCA_013399435.1. NCBI lineage: Eukaryota > Metazoa > Chordata > Aves > Charadriiformes > Scolopacidae > Arenaria > Arenaria interpres. The sequence continues at coordinate 84,710 of VXAK01006887.1, read as the reverse complement.
GCAAGACAAATCCAATGTAGGTCTGAAAAACACCCAGCTACGCTCACTGGGTAAGTCTTACTCAGGTTACATGGTGCAAATATACCTAGGTTGCTTCTTAGCCCTGTAGGTAAGTCATCAGGGTGTTAGGCATCTGTGTGCTCCACCCCATGGGAACATCTCCCAGGCTTCTCCACGCCTGGTGCCACCAGTGCAAGACCACAGCCCTAAGCTCTTCTCCACTGCTGTGGTCTCCTTGGTAAGCAATTCTCTCATTGCAGCTCATGCCCAGCTCACATCCCAGAGCTGATGTCACGTGTGATTACTCATACTCTGGAGCCTGACCCCGTTAGTACCAGAACTCCTCCTCCTGAGCAGCTGTGGCATGGGGAGGACCACAGAGTGCTTCCTTCTTGACCTAATGGCAATTAAAATGTCATCCATATTAAACCATGACATGCTCTGGAGAATATACAAATGGGATGACACGGGGCTATGGCCTGCAGCCCTGACAGTTTTGCAGTGAAATTCAATAGGTTGGGAACAGGTGGAACAAACGCCTTCTTGAAAGGAGCCAGAATCAATTACAAAGCAGTGGGACACTTTACATCCCTAAAACAACTTTTTGGTTTTCTTCTGCAGACAGAAAAAGCGCGGAACAAATACATCCGCTGACCACGGGGATTCTATAGCATGCAGCAACATTTGTTTTATAGCAGGAAAAACCTGCTGAAAGTTGGTACAACAGCACTGGTTAAATCCTCCTGGAGTTTTAGGACTCAGCACTGGGAGCTCAGCGATCAAGACTTTGCAGAGATGAGCACAGCTCCAATTTGAAATACATCAGCTGAAGCTAAAGAGGCGGCCACTTACCAAGCTGTCCAGCCCTCCTCCCAGGAGGTCCACAGCACCCATCTGCATGGAGGACACTTGGGGAACATTCACTGGGGGGCCCAGGTCCAGGTTGAGAAGGTCACCCAGAAGGTCGCCCTGCGATGGAATGACCTGCGGCTGCTCCAGGTTTGTAGTGGCCGTTGTGCCCACGGGGCTATCGCCTGCATCAGTGCTATGGGTGGGAGGAACAAGAAGCAGAAGAGAGAAATATTAGACACCTTCAGTCTCCAGCTTTAGATTCCCAGCATGGGGAAACACAGCAAGAGGTGGCTCACGAGCAGAAGCCAGTTCAAAGCTGATCCTGGCAGCTGATCTGACCTCCACGTACAAGGCACTGTGTTACAGCAAGCGGTTCTTCAACACGTGATTTGAGCACAAAGACCGTCCACGTGTTGTGCATGGTTTTCAGTTCAGAAAAGGCAATCTTCAAGGTGTGAAATCTGCCCACCTTGAGAATCACAGACCCTCCAAAATAGTGAGCCGTGAGTACTACACGGACTGCAGTACGGAAAATAATCATTTCCCAGGTTAGAAGAAACCTATAGAGACAGATTTTCAGCCCACTGGGCCTGGAGAACTACATATAAACATGGGTGGGAAAAAAAAATAAAAATCCAGGTTTCCTCAGAGACCTAACATGGATAAAACCCTTCAGCCCTCACTCTAATCAGTGCAAACTCAACCACTCCCCACAGATCTCAATTAACCACCTTCTACTGATCAGCACCAAGCTCCACAACTCTTTTCTAATTAAAGACGTCAAACTAAAATTGATTCCTCCCTTCTATCAATAATTTCCGAGTTAGCAGGCATGCTAATTACTAGTCTAGAAATGCTCATTATACAGCTTCCAAAATTTCTCATCATATGCAGTCTGGCTACCTTTTATATTCACTTGCCACTGAGTTTTACAACAAGAGAGGGGAAAGAAAAAAAAAGCAAGACTGACTGTAGCTCCTGGAGATCTCATTACAATGCATTTATTCTTTAAATCCATAGATGTTAATATTTTAGCTAACTTAAAATCTATTTTGTGTCCTGTTGCCAGCACTAACTGACAAAATTATTTCCAGCTCATATAACAGCAGATGCAGCCAACAGGTAATTGCACACAAATGCCATGGGAATTGGCATCATGACAAGGTGTTTAACACTGGGGCTCTTTTGTGAAGATTGCAGCTCCTGACTCTGAGTAGCCACGATCCTCTTCCTTGTCCTTATTCAGTTACTGAGGGAAAAGCTTTAACGACAGAGTATAAACTGCTCCCAACTTCAGTGCCAAGAGGAAAAGCTGGAGCATAAGGACTGCAGAATGAATTAGTCACCAGGCAGCGACAGAGAGGGTCAAAAGCTTCTTAGCATTAGAAGCTTTAGACCCCTAATAGTACTAATATTAGTTGTCCTTTCTGCTTCTGCCTTCAGTGGGGAGACTTCTGAGTATGCTGAAGAGCTAAGTAAAACATCTTTGAAGAGCAAGTGGTTACCGTGATCCACTCCCACCTCCAACCTGAGAAGGGGGAAGGAACAGCAGGGATGAGCAGAGGCACATTACAAGCCGGCAGTGCACACACTTGGTTCATTCCCAGCATATAATCCCTTTAACACTACACCTCTTCAACACTTACTCATCCTTCTTCTGATGGAGATAAAGTGATCCTTCAAGGTCTTGTGTAACTGCAGTTGCCCCAAAACCCAGTAAGAAATGAGGAGAGGACGAAGCTAAGTCAATTTGCATTAAAAAACAAAACACTCAGCCTTCCATTTCGTGTACAGAATGGGCCTCTTTAAAGAGATTTGTATAAACAACTTTGCATTTTCTTTGAAAGAAAAAAAATGAATAAAGGCTATGTGGGTTATAAAGGGGAAAAAAAACGTGATACAAGCTTTCTCCCTTAGAGTGTTGGGCAGTAGCTGGCAGCTGGGCTTTCCCCCTTGAGTTGGAGATGTGGCCCTCCTGTGACTTCAACCTCCAGCTGTTCCCAGATGTTGGGTGTCACAAGGGATACACAGCTTGAACCAGAACCAAAAATTTCCTGCAGCCACCTGTGTGGGCACGGGGCCTCCTGCCAGAGTCTCCTTCTCTCCCAGGGGCCCTGTAAACCTCTCCCCAGATTTCCCAGCTGCGTTACAGCTGAGCAGGGGTGGTGGGAGCCACCACACGAGGAAACACTGCCAAGCAGCAAGGAGATTTCTCCCCCACCTTTAGGATTCATCTGCAACTCTCTGACACTTGGGCTCATTGAAGACACAAGAACATCTCACCATCTGTGAGCTGTTCAATGGGTCTCCCCAACAGCTGAGAGCTGAAAGGGATCTGTCCTACCCTGCTTTCAATGAAAAAGAAATGAATCAAAATGCAACGTAGTGTATTGTGCCAACCAAAACTAACTCCTCCTAGGTCTATACCCAAAAAAGCACCACTCAACTAGCTCATTCTGCCCACCTACTCAAGGCACCGCTATCTTGACTTGCTTAAGCCACATTCATTGTGGACATCTCCATGCTTCCCCCTCTATCTCACTCTGCAACCTGAAGGAAAATCTCACTCTCCAGCAGGTGGGTCAACCGCTACAATGGTCATCACCAGAGCGCAGAACTAATGAAGGTGAATCCAAATAGCTAGGTGAGGAGGTTATCCGTCACTGAACACCCTTAACTTGCCTTAAACTGACAGATTTTCATGTAATTTTTCATTGGCAAACAAATTTCTAAGTAATCAGTAAAATCATACTGGATGCCCAAATTCAGTCTCCCCACAACCATGCTCCTGCAGAGCTGCTCACTGTAATTCTCATGGCTGAAAGTGACAATTTGGTTTGCTGTGATATGGTACAAGGAGGTCTTGGCATCAGCTTGTAAGGTTTTACTGTCCTTTTTGCTACCAGTAAAGCAGAAAACCACAATAACGGGGCCTCTTCATGAGGTGAGCTCACATTGGAGAAGCCTGGCGTGCCATTAAGTAACACCACTCTTTTTTTCTTTTTTAATTTACCAGGTCAGCTAGAGCACTGCACCAGTATGCAGCATGCTCTGCTGAGCACCCTTCAGACCTTCCCCCAGCTCCTGCTTCCTCAGCTTGCCACTGCTGATGGGGGCCTGAAGGTTTTATGTTGAAGCAACGGGTAATTTAGTAGTAAACACCACCAGGGCAACATACAATGCTGCTAGAGTCAGAAGAGATTTGAGGACAACAGACTGGCTGAGCGTTAGCTACGAGAGTCAAGCCACGTACGCAGTGTACACAAAAAGACAGTAAAAAAGACCGCTCCATGCAAAAGCTGAATTCCTTCAGCTAACTAAAACCTCCTAAAATGTGTTAGCTTCTGTAGTGACCCAAAACAACAGTGTACAGGAAGGCTGGTAGTGCCAGAGACCAAAGCTACCCCCATCCCAGCTCCTTTTGCTGTTGAGGCAAATTTCTGACTAGGAGAAGGAGCTGCAGAAAGTGTCCACTGCTTTTCTTGTCCGACTGGTAGACTTGTGCTCACTGGTCCTGGGTCAATGCAGCCAGATTTAATTTCACAGGCAGGGAGAAAACAATTTGGCTTCCCAAAGCTAGTCGTTACAGAAATAGCGTTAGTTGCTAAGAATAGCAGAGAATTGGTGTCAGAAAATAGAAAAGGAGCAGCGTTGCACGCTGATTTACCAGTGCAACAGCAAAAAATAGCACTCCAAATGTCACTTTGGGAATATTATTAAGAGGTAAGCCTGGATACTCTGCCTCCTGCTGTAAAGCACCCTTCCATTGGTAATTAATACCATTAGTGCAAATAGCACTGCTTACCTGGATGAGGAACCATGGGAACAGGCTCAACAGCAGCATCACCAGCGCTCAGGACTATTGCACTGCTTGCTCCTGCAGATCTAACCCACTTCCAGGACTGTCATCATGGGGAAGCATTAAAGCTCCAGACAATAAGCCAACACATTTCACCCCCACCCCCTACAACCCAAAGGTTACAGAGAACCGTATCAGTCTGTCTTCTCTTACGCCCAAACAGATTTCAGCGATGGGGCTTAGATGGCTTTTATCCTCCCCATTGCTTTAGAGGCACCAAGAGAGAAAGGCAGTTTTAGCAAACCTTCCCCACGTCCTATTCCAGCAGCAAAGGATCCCTGTACTTGCCTGTTCAGAAAACTGGTATTATTCTACACAAGGAGGCTTGTAAAGCTGCACTGTTGCTGAAGCAAAAGCTCTTGCAAAATCAGAGAACTGTATCCTTCGGTAAAATGCTTGTTTTTACCGCAGTCATCCTCCTCCTGGAAGTACACCCTTGCACCCAAAGCTTCTGCTTTTTTGTTCAGACTCTCACGTCAAGAGGGCTTATAGCCAATGTCTTTCCAAAAAACATTATATCTTCTCCTCACACAAGAGCTTTGATGCTTCCCCTGTCTTCTGAACCAGGAACTTAGAAACTACATACCAGGATTAAATCCTACAATGAAATGGTTCCTTGAATGACCTGCAAGCCCCTACACAATCGATAAAAAAACCAGCAGAGTGTTATAAAAGGTCCTTACGTCTTTTGGACTGCCCGTTATCACCACAGCTGCCTCAGCTTACCTTCCATGGTGAATTGGCAAGTGTTTGCGGTGGATCCCATGGCTGCCCTCCACAAAAGCGTTGGGTGGTTTGTGGTACACAGAAGCCAGAGATCCAATATGGCAGATCAGCTCATCCAGCAGAGTCGGCTCTATCAGATCGGTCTCTTCAGAAATAAGCGGCTTTTCAGAGAGGACCACTTCTTTGGCAGTCACTGGATCGGTGGAAAGAAGGCGCCAGTAGATGTAGCCACGATCCCGCAGGTCTGGGTTGTCAGAGTCCTGAGACAGAGAGATGCATCAGTCACAGGTTTGCTGGGGACTAACACCTGTAATCACTTCATTTTTCTAGCAGTGATTCCACTGGATTAAAAAGCCCAACTGTCCAGTAGCGATCAATTTCAGAATGATGTTATAAACTGCTTGTTGTGATGAACATCCCAAAATTAAAAATGAGAAACCAAATGTTAATGCCCGGCTTCCTGCCCAGCTGGTCAGGGAGCAAAAAGCCCAGGATTTACATCCCACAATTGTTCCATCCCACAGCTTGTTTTCCAAACTCTCCTGCCATTCAATATAAGTGTCAGGAGAACTTCAAGGGGTGCAGGCAGGAAGGTGAGTCAAAATGACTTTCACATACTAAGAGTAGACATGCAATACTGCAATATTACAGCAGAATGATCCGGATTTCTGGAAATATGAGGTATCCAAGGGCATTGCAGGACAAAAGAGACCCTGCAAACCTCCAGGATGGATCTTAATAAGCTGTATTCTTCATACCAAAAGAGATCTTATTTATCCTGCCTTTTAGTTATCTAATGAAGTATGGAAAGATGTTAATGATCACAGTTAGGATACTTCATCAGTTCTCCAGCTGTCAGTAATACCCTTGTTTTACTGCAGATACTTCTGACTCTGCATGAAGTGCTAATTATTTCTCCCCTTTTCCCAACAGCTCTGCCCAGAGCAGCAAAGTGAGTGGTGATAGTTTGCAGATTATGTTCTGGGGATAGGGAGGTGCTGTGGTTTTATGTTGCAGTGCAACATGTTTGAACTGTACATGGAAACAAGAGCTGGGACTTTTAATCCCCACGTCAGCAGAATATCGGGGTAAACATTTCTGAGGTTTGTCTCCCCCTCCCCTGTAAAATTCTGGCAACACATTGTACACCTCATTAGCCTCCCTCCCTGGCATTTCTTTCCCTCTTCTGTGATCTCATCCACACTGCTGCTGACCTGCTATAACCTGTCTCTCTGCCCTCTGTCTCAAGACATTCTCAAGCACACGGCAAAAACCTCTATTTGTAATGAGACTGAGCACACTAAGCTCATTTTGCTCGTAAGGACCTAGATACAATGTCTGGGTCAACTAATAGATTTCTCTGCAGTGCTGTTTTTCAGTTTGATGGTGAAGTTGCAGACTCTTTACACCCTTCGCCCTTAACAATTCCTACAAGAATCTCCGCATCCTGCCTGCAGCGCAGTTCAAGATCAGGCAGGGCTCCTGCAAGGGCAGACATGAAACACCACATGCTCCTACTTGCAGGCACATACAGATTCGAGACTGACTGTTTCTTCCAAATAAACAGACTTGAAACTTTAGTAAATCTACTGGAACAATAGGCTCAGATCTTCCCTTCCCACATTTCTCCCAATTCTCTGCTCTCTGGGGTCTGCACAGACACCTGCAGTGCATACCAATGAACCCACGCCAGCTCCATTACCCACCACACCAGACACAACAGCGATGGAGAGGCTCTGTGCCATCCATTGGGTTATGGGCTTGCGAGGGACCTTGATCGCTGCGACACATCTGTGTCCCTCCATCCCCAGCTGCTTCATTACTATTTTTACCAGTGTTGGCTGGATTAAGCTGGCTCCTTCCCCAATCCCACCTGCAGTTTGCTGGGCAGACAAACCCTAAGAGACACTCAAAGTGCAACAATACCTATGCTGGGGAAAGAAACACACGTGTAATTACTCTCCCACTCAAGCGAAAAACAGTATCTCTACCTAGAAATCAGACCTTGAAGTGTAAGGCTTTTTAGTGTTTTACAGCCAGTTATCCTACATTGACTTATTATTCATATAAAATACAAGAAGCCAGTCTGAATCAACAATTGTGACAAACAGAGAAAAAACAGACGCCTATTATATTCCTAAGGTGCCATTAAGTGTTTTGTGACTCAGCATAGTGGGTTTTAACACTTAGTACCTTTCTTTTGGTGGCTCAGACAAACGATACAGCTTGCCCTTGGCCCACCCCTCTCTAAAGAAGAGCTGAGCGCCTGCCTAATAGCAGGTTTTGAAGCAAGAAGAGCAGGCCACAGATTTCTTGCCACTGACCAATGCAACACCCACAAAGGAAAGAATAAAAGTTTTAAGTATTAGTAAGTCCACAGCCATGACTTCCTGCAGCAAAGAGAACCAAAAAGGCCAGCTGATGACTGACTCCAGGTTTTCTGCTCAGAAACAACTGCAGCCCATTCAGAACAGCTGGGGGAGTATTGTCATCACTTGACACAGCAGGTCTACAGAGAAACTGGTCTTTTTGGACTACACCGTCACACAGATGACCCAGACATTACAGCCAGGGAGTGTAGGAGGATCAGCTGAGGTCTCACCCACTCCAGCCACCAGGACATCTCCACTTCTGCCCTCCAGATCTACAGCACTTCTGTCTGTCAGCTCAAGCCCAGCCCTGCCTGCAGTGATCTGAGCTCATAACTCAGCATCTCATGCATAATGAATCCTGGATCTTAACCCATTGTTACAGCCTCCAGCAAAGCTGCTACATCGGTTGACAGCATCCAAGTACAAAGGAAAAAAACCCCAAACCTCAAATCTTTCTTTTCCATAGCACTGTTTAAGCTTTGCTGTTCACGGAACAAAGTCTTTGCCAGGCCCTATCCCTTGGTTATAGCTCCAGATGTTTTAACTGCAAGTCACCTTCAAGCAGAAAGCGTTTTGGTTTCTGTCCCTAACATTTAATTTGGTGGGGGAACAGGGAAGGAATTAGGATGAAAGCAGGAGCTAAGAAGGAGAAAGCAGATACCCAAATGGCATGGAAACAGGCACAGAGCAGCTCTTAAACGGAGTCAATCCCTCCTCTTTGGGCAGAGGGCAAAGTGCTCGAATTCTGTCTGCTGCACAGCAATACTGCTGGCCTGGCAGATGGGAGACATCACACAGGCCAGCACTGTCTCTGGAGGGCTCTGGTTCACTGGGTATCTCGGCTTACCTGCGTGGCCAGGCTGAGGACCTGCTGAACCAGCTCCTGCGTCTCGGAAGGCTTTTTTAGGAACAGCTTCACTATAGCAGTCAGTAGGGTGAGCTGCACCTAAGAGAAGGGGACACAGCAGAGATTAGAAAATTCATCCACGCTTTAGCAACTTCTCCCAAGCCTGAACATCCTTTACTGATAGGAAATGCAAGTCCTACGCTGTACAACAGTATTACACTACTCTTTGCTAGTAAAACCGGTAACAATGAGACTCAAGCTCTTGCCTGCTCCAAAACATTTTTGCAGACAAGTCCCTGATCAGCACACTGAGATTTATGTCATACCTATATGCATTTCATCACTATTCTGTATGTTCTGGTACCTAGTAGGGCTATTCCCCAAGAAGTATGCAACATCTAAAAACCCCTTATCCTTCCAAGAAGAGAAGTTTGGGAGATACAGACAACAGAGCAAGTCTACAGACTCCCAAGAGTTTTATTTTAGCCAAATATTGACATTTTAATTAGGAGATATTTTCTAACCACTACAATAATATTTACTGTCTGTCCCATACATACATTGCATGAAACACCGCAGATAAAGATGCGTAACGCAATTTTTACCTGAGTGCTTTCATCATGGAAGCCCTCCAAAAAGCTCTCCAACAGCTCATCTGCATTGTCAATTCTTTCTGCGTATTCGCCCACTATCCAGATCATGGCAGCTCTGGCATCTGGTTCATCCAGGGAATCCAGGTTCTCGCACAGGGTGGCAATGATGCTCTCATACCTGGTTTGTCAGAGCAAAAGTGGATTACTGGGGTAAGTTCAACTCGTGTTACTCCATCTCTGCCCACATCATTCTGCAGAGAATCCTGTACTGAATTACAATGTCTTGTATTTCTACACAACAAGCAGCATTTTAACTCGGGTACAGAAGAGATTCCTAGGCTTTTTCTTTTTCCAAGCTGAGCACTAACATCTCACAGGGTCCTCAAGAGCTTTGCAGTTGCGTTAATCAGCGAGACCACCCAGATATGGAATTCAAGACAGAGCTGCCTCGCTCTGTTTTGCTGAAGGGAACATTTGATCCAACAGTTCAAACCATGAGTCTGTATCAGATCCCACAGCCTTGCTGGCATCTTCAGACTGGTAACTCTAAACTGGATGTTACACTCCCCCAAAGGCTTTGCTGTAAAACTGACAATACCCTACAGTAATTATTTAGCTTTCCCTATTCCCATGCGTGGGTATCCCTCTCATAAACACGCAATCTATCTTGTAACTGACAGCAGAAATTGCCAGAGAGGCCTGCAGATGTCCCATATTACTTTTTAGGTGATCATGAAGTCTCTGCTGAAAGACATCGCTTCAGCTGTGTAGCTGAAGAGACAAAACCGTGTTGCAGAAACAGCTTAAAAGAAGCCGAGTACTGCCAAGGCCAGAGAGAATGCTCGATAGAGAAAGCCAAGAGCGTTTTGTTCAGCACAATCTGACTGGGATCTCAGACCATGAGAGCTATGAATTTTGTATGGAAGCCTTCTAGAGGAGACTAGCAAAACCAGGGGCCTGATGCGGTAAACTTGGTCTAATTTTCCTTCTGGCATTCTCTGTAAGAGCTTTACTACCTTTTGATAAAGGCTCATACTCGGCATCAATATGGAGCAGTGGGGAAGAAAAAGCTTTCAATTCAAACCAACAACGTGTCAGGCTGATACCTCATCTAGAGCCACATGTAGATCCACATCCTACATCTAGAGTCACATCCTACTGTACTAGGAGCCAGAATCAGAACAGACACTGCTTTTCAGAAAAACAGCCCTGGTAAGCTACACCAAGTTGTGCAAGTTGTGCATTGCTCTGTTCTGATGCCAGGAGACAAGGACTTCTGAAAGCCTTGTATTACTTTCACGTACTTGTTGGGGTACTTGCGGAAGATGTCCCTGATGACAACGATGGCCTCCTGGACCACATAGTTGACCTTGGTCTGGATGAGGTCCAGCAGTGTGCTTACACAGCGCTCCGCAGATTGCTGGAGAGAAGAACAGAACAATACAATTAAAACAAGGTGAAGAAACACTCCTTCCTAGCCCACAGCATGCGCTGAGGAATGAGGCGTGCGTATGAGAAAAGAACCAGAGGGGAAAAGCAAAAGGACGACAGCTATCCACTCATACGCGTGTGTCTAGAAAAACCCACAGGGTGAGAAGTGTATTACAGTGGAAACACCAGCTGACTCCAGCTCCTGCAAAAAGTAATGGCTGAAGCAACCATCCAGCCGACAGACATTAAGAACACTGCCTGCATTACTATTTTATCACCCTCTTGCTGGCCAACAGTTGAAACGGGCCACTGAATGAGCTGTCTTGGACTTGTCCAAGCTGTGGCCATCAGGGCTGGGAGAATTTTGACAGGGACTGCTGAAAGGTGCCTGGGGAAGCTAGAAGGCAGGAGAAAACCATGCATGTTCATCACGTTGCAAAAAAGCAGCTCACACCAGCAACAGGTTCAGTATTATTGGGGTGAGGTCACTAGCAACATGTGAAGATACAGCTATAAATAGAAACCCAGCTGTTGCAAACGCAGCTTTCACATTAATTAGTTCAAAATTCCCAGCCACAGGCACTGTAAGATAACAAACACTGGACACTGGCACACTCCAGGAAGCAGAACTGGAGTTAGATGCAAACAATTCTGGGAGGTCTATTCCCAAATAGCACAGTGAGGCAGGAGATCACAGGAGAGTCTCAAATAAGGACAGCGATTTGGTGATTAGCAGAGCACATATGAAGCCTCATTACACAGCTGGTGATTAATGTGAGAAGCAGACTGCTCACGACATTGCTTTATGAATGCTCTGATGGGGACTGCCGAGGCATTCAGGATCGAGCCAAACATCGTAGGGCACAAACAATAGCAACGTAGGTGGATTTTTCAATTCAAGTGAGCTAATAGTCTCCTTTGCTTTCAGAGCACTTGAAGGTTGGGCAGGAGGAGGAGGCATGAAGTGGCATTTAAGTCACAGGAGTCAGTTTTTTTAGAATGGGCAAAAATCTCAAGGACAAATCTCAGGATTTGTAAAGCTGAATCTGGGACAAGCAGAGACTAAAACCTCTTGGTGATTTCTTGCCCTCATGACTCTCGCTGTGGTCTCTTACAAACACAGCCTACAAGCAGTGGCAATGCAGGCACGGGCATCAGCCAAGAGAGAAACACTATAAACCAGAATTTCTTCTGTCTTTGCAAACTGGGACTCAAGGCCATAAGACTCTCCCCTGTAATTCACATCAAACAGGGAAAAAGTCCAATACAATTGGTATCAGAGTAAGGAGAGGTATCGCATAAAATTATACGATTGAGATCATATTTTTTTATGATAACTCTCCCCCCTTAGCACAGCTTTACGGGTACTATGCCACGACAGAGGCAGTGAAATGGCAATCTGAGCGTGTCCTGCTCTGATCTCTTCTGCTCATGAAGAGATTTGAGGCCTGTGACCTGGAAGACTCTTCCGTTTCATGGAGACTGACCATGGCCCTGGCTCAACACAGATTGACATTGCTCACGGTGAACCCCACTCAAAGTCCCTGCACACTAGATGCTTCAGAGCTTGCAATTTCATCTCTTGCCAGTTTATCAACACCTTTCACTAGATGTTTCAGCCAGTGGCCTTAAGGGCACTTGGGGTAAATCTGTCCTAAGTCAACTCTACTCTACAGAACCTACAGCTTCAGCCACTGTTGGCAACACGCAGTCCAGCCCTACCACAGCCTACAAGTGGTAAAGCTTTAAGAGCTGCAGAATTCAAGGAAAAAGCAAATTAAGGTTTATTTTTCTTTAGACACTCCAAAGTGGGATTTTTCCAGGAAGAGCCCAACATCCACTTTGAAACATGCAGTATTGATTTTTAGCTTAAGAGTCCCTTGGAAAGTGAGCAGTCATGTGGGCACATGCACAGTACAGCAGTCCCTCTAACAAAATTTCCCTGTAACAAAATACATCTCAGCTCACCCCATCCCTTGTAAACACATTGCTATTTGAAGGTGGACATCCCTGGGGACTGCAGCGCTTTGTGAACTGATGAAAGAGTGCCCCGACCAAAACAGCTCTCAAGATGGTTGGCTGTCCTTCCTCACTCCAACATCAAACTTGCTTTGTTTTTCTGTAGAAACCAAATGAAAGCCTGCAAGATTACTGAAATCCATACCATGCTCACAGCCGTAAGCCTCAATGATTTCTACGAACCAGGCTGCTGGCAGAATCTCCTGGAACTGAGACAGATCCCCCTCAAACATGACCCCTGCTTCTCCTTTGCTCCAGAGGACTCACTATTCTTACTGTATCCACTTCATTTCCTTTTCCCATAGGAGTGGTACTTTATTTCCTTACAATCAAAAGCACCAGATGACTTCTTCATCTTGTGCTGCCACTGGAGCAAACCACTGCATAGCCCACTCGCCTCATGCTATCAAGTCTGGCTACACCACACCGTTTGCTGTGGACTCAAGCTAACTCTGAGCCCAGCTGGTCCAGCCACATAAAATGATGTTCTGACATCCCTCAAACCTCTACAACTGGAAAAGCCTGGGCAAAATCCATCTGCCTTGCAATTCACCGTGGGCACTGCTTACACTTCCGAAACAAGCGCTATCTCTGCTGTTAGCACCATGCACTGCTGCCCAGCAAAGGTAACGCCACACTTGCTCTATGGTGCACGTCACAGCAGACAGATTTATTACTGTCTTACTCTTCTAGGAGAGACAATTAGACAAAAGTAGGATCCTTGAAGGCAGAGCTGAGGTTCCCTGTGAATACTCATTCATCAACAGCTCCCGCCGGCTGTGCCCTATGTCAAAAAGCAGATTTCTAAGCTTTGGGAACTTGGACACTGATGGCTGTAAAAACGCTCTTCCATTAGTCATAACTCACAGTGCAAACAGCCTCTAGTAAGCACAGATGCACTGGGGACAGGGATTAACCTAGAGATGAGGACACTGTAATGAGGTGTTCTATATTTGCCCTCTTTAAATCTGGCTCTAGTCAGAGGAGTAAACAGACCTCACCTTTAGCAGCAGTGTCTTCAAAGGAGCGTTGCTAAAAATCAAGGTTAACAGTACTTACTGAGACACACACAATTACACAGTTAGAGGGTCACCGCCGATTTGCTGGGACGTTATTATTTGCATATTGAATACAACTGTCACGGTATCAGGGATGGGAAGAAAGAGTGCAGGGGATGAGGACAGGAAAGAATAAAAACTTCTGATAACGTCCTGATACCCCAGGAATACACCACCTTCCACATGAAACTAGGACAGACACACGGCCAAGTCCTAGTGTGAAAGTCCCCACTGAGAGCTAAAGCAAGCTCCCGCTCCCCAGCACAAGCACTGCTACAAAAAGGGCTGCCACCAGCTTCTTTTTAGTTCTCAGTAGCCCTCTTCTATTCTCCAGAGCATTTTGTACTGTCACTGCTGTGGCTCCATCCAGACAACCTCCTGCCTGCACCACCACGGAAGGAGCACGACAGTATTTTGAACCACAGACTTGAAAGGCAAACAGTGATCACCCGCTCTACTGGGCCCTGCTTAGAAGAAAATCCATGGTAGTGATAAGCCTTTAAGAGTTGAAGGAAGGAAGAGAAGGCTGCCTGGATGGTCAATTCTCTCAAAAGTATGGAAGTTGGTGTCCTTTTTACACAGACTTACAGTAGTTGAGCTGCAACAAGGGAAACCTGTGCACTGACACTACACTCAGCCAGGCATGATTAGGTTTTTATTTAAATCTGCTGTCAGGCAATGCTCCTGGGAACACACTTTAGCAAAAGCTAAATGAGCTGAGCTGAAATTAGACCACTTATGTGACATTTTGCACTCAGTTATCAGTTTACTGAAAAGTACCAACACGGCAGCATAAGTCTTCTCTCTCTTCAAAGGCTGAGCTCCTGTCAAGCGTACCAGATTCATTTACAGGGAAATTAGCAGGGACATCACTAAAAAAAATTAATATTCTATTACGAGCATTTTGGTGGATATTCACCCAGCAGAGGACATTTCAGACTGCTGTTTTGGATAACTGCAGAAGTTCTTGGGAACTTATTTGCATAAGTATCTAGGCTGAAGAGAGCACACTCCAAATGAAGCTACAAGCTGTATGGGCCTTTAACACTAGACAAGCAGATAGGGTCACTCTACCTTCGTGCAAATTGCACTTAAGTGCTCCAGATCTCTGTAATTCCTTATGTGCTATTCAGCTGAAATAGGGGGGACAAAACATATTTCATAGTATTCAGTTCCTCTGCACAACCTCTCCTCCTTCCCCCTTCAAAAGGTCAGGCCACAGCTATTACAGGAGGTCCTCGTGGGTAAGTTGTCATTGTTCCACTGAAGCCAGTACACTGAAATACTCCATCAAGGATGATTTAGCTGCCTTGCTCTGTCTGCAAGCTGAGGTCCGAGAGGAGCACACCACCCTCCTGTGATGTACTCAGCCAGAGCTCTCAAGCCCTACTGGGGCTTTGCCCATGAGGATGACACATCCAGGTAATTTGACTGCCAACACAGGAGCAAAGAGAGTTTGTGTGATGTGGGAACAAGATGGCAAAGCCCATCACTGTTTTTGAAGACACAGAGCCACAGAAAACCTCAAGTTTCAGATACTTGCCTCAACCTTGATGGCACAGCGCCCAATTGCTCGCACAGCCTTGCGCACAAAGTCCACGTCCACCTCAGTAGCATATTCCTTGAGCTCTGCCAGGACCTGCAGAGAAAGGGCATTGATGTGAGTGTCTGGGGTCACACAGAGAACATCCCATGCTGACAAGTGATGCTACTTGAATACCAGAACATGAGCAGGATGTATTCTTCCACACACTTTCAAACCTTACGCAGTCAAACTCTGCAATCAATCTCTATCTCAAACCCACTGGCTTAGATTAGGCAGCAAGACTTGGTTTAGGCTGGTCGAAGCCAAAGGATGGCTCAGTCTAGGTTATTTTCAAATTCCCCTGAACAAAAGCTGGGGACAAAGTCAGTCCTGCCTAACTTAAATATAGCTATTCCTTCTTTCACTGAAAATACAGCGCAATAGGGGTCACATCCACACATGCAGATGTTATGTACAGTTTATTGTACTTATTGTTCTACATCTGCTGTATGCAAAGCTCTCAGCAACAACCATTTTTGGTCTCTCCTCTTCCTGTGCTGAGATGAACCTCTAGATCCCTACTGGATCCAAAAGGAGGATGCAGAGGATATCTGAGGACACCCAGCAACACCTATACAGAGATTAATAACAGTGTGAAGATATTTCCCCTCTTAAGAATAAGATACTATTTGTCTCAGGTTTTTTGCTAATGGAAACTGAATAAGGGCTTAAACCAGGACCTGCTGGGATGTTACAGACCACTAACTAAAAAGCTGCTTTGTCTTAAACAAATCACTTCGCTTAGGACAAAAATATTAAAAAAAAAAAAAGACCTTATGCAGTTTATATTCCCTCAAAATCTCATTTGTTTCAGTTTCTCATGTCAAACATGACATCAGGGATTTCATCGTGATGTCACAAATAGATCGAGAGGGAGAGGTGAACAGCATAAAGCCAGACAGTTGTTTGAAAAATCTTTAGTTGATGCCAATTGCTCAGAACAATGACAAGATAAAGAGGCCTTGAAGGGCCAGACTGCAGACAAATAAATCTGCAAGGAGTAGACAGGACATCTGTGTTTTGAAGTTTTATTATTTCCTTGGATGATCTACGCTGCACAGTACTTAGAGCACCCTGGTTTAGTAGCTTATGTTTTTCAAATACTGCCCAATTCAACTGCTCTGTTGCCTTGGTCTAGAACGGGCTCGGAGGTGAAACACCTCGACAAGCAGCACAGGGAGGATGGGGGTAGAAGCTTGCTCAGGTCTTGTTTCAGGGCACATTTTCTGATAAAGCTTGGGTTGGTTTTAGGAATGTCTCTTTAGAACCAGGAAGAGATTAATTCATTGTATTAGCCTGCAGATCCCAGTCCCAGACTTTGCCCTCCAGACACCGCTGCCTTTCATCCAACTAATGGACTATCTAAACATTATGCATTAAAATTGGTATGGAGCCTCCAAGAGTAAACACAAAATTCTGAATACATTCTCATGGAAACTGATTTTTAAAATGTTTTCCATGTCTCCAGTACAAAAGGGGCATGAATTTCATTGCTCTGTTCCATAAAAACATCAGAGGAGAGAGCTGAAGACAGCTGCTTAAAAAATGTCACATTAAATGAAATTGATTTGTGACAATTAGGATAGGACAATAATAGCACTAACCAGAGGCATTAATCATTCTGCATTAGTGTTAGGTCTTGTGGCCAGGGTGGCACTTGAGAACACTTCCTTTTAAGAAAGGAATTTGGATTAAAAGTGTATCAAATCCATGAAGAATCTACACTGTAAAGCAGTCTCAATTCAGTTTAGCTTTAGCTTTGTGCAATTTCCACTCTGGAAGTAAGTTAGGCAAAGTAAAGGTTATTTTAGCTCTGAAGAGTGCCTGTGCAAGGGTCTAACAATTTATCTAATACACTTGAAATTCACGCTTCAGTAATCTTTGGCCTTTCTGAATGCCTCCATTACAGGCACACCTCTCACTCGAAACAAGCCTCTCATTCCAACCTCAGCACCAGCAGTGACTCATTTGACAGGAGACATCAGCTCTCCTCCTGGAATTGTAATCTGTAAAACAAGATCTACCTAACGGTCACGATGCAAGGCACGCCACGCTATTAACATTTAAATTATGGAGGAAATTCCAAAATCTCCCATTAAGTAGCTGCAAAGAGCGCTATACCAGGGACAGTGATGCCTAAATGCCAGGACAAAGCTAGCAGTAGTTGTGTACGTCCTCATAAAAGGACCATGAGAGAGTTTTCCATCCCCACACCACAAGCAGAACCCATCAGAAGTTCCTCAGCTGACCTGGGCGATGTTTGCTTGAGAAGCCAGGCGGATCATGATGTCCAGCTTCTCCAGTTTGACATAGATGGGGTCGTTGTACTTCACAAAGAACACCTTGATTTCCTGCTTCAGGATTTCAGGCCTGGAGGGAGCATAATATTGTTTCACTCAAGACAGGCAAAACCAATGAGCTCTATCCTAACCAAAGGTATCTTTTGCTTAGAAATCTACCTAAACGTTCATGGGGAAACAGAATGGCATCACTTTGCACCCAGGACATGCAAACAAACATAGGAGAACGACAATTTGAAGGAAGTTAGAAGGCTAGAGAAAAAAATTATTTAGATAGAAAATGCCGAATTCAAATATCTTTAACTATACCTACAGCTGTACTTCCTCCATGTCAACCGCTGAGCCAACCGCTGCAGTCAGCCAAGGAAGACAGTGTTTTCAGTGAAAGGGTAACATCCTTATCTTAATGCAAAACCCACCTACAAACTCATTTTCTACTTTCACTTGGAGGATGCCAGTGCACAGTAACTCTGCCCCGAATACAATCACAAAGTGCTATCCAATCTATCCCACCTTTCCAGCAAGTATTTAAACATGCCCGTGGGAGTGAAATAGTGAAAAAAACCAACCCACTGTACATCAGTATGTCACCAGCCTGGTTCTTCTATGCTGAAGAGAAAAGTACAGGCACACTGAGTTTCTACAGGTCGCTATGAACTGTAGAGTTACACCCTCCTTCCTACTTGCAATCTGATTTATAGTCAAATGTCAGGCAGTTCTTAATGCTCTGAGGAAGGTGGTGAAGAAAGAGGCAGGTAAAGAAATATTGTATGATACTGGCATCACAAGTATGCCGTAAAGAAAATTAATTCAGGCTACCAGAGTCATGAGACTGCTTAATCCACCCCTTGAGGGATCTGACCCCAGATTAAACAAAGTACTGTGCACGTGGAAGTATCTGAAGGCCTGAGATAACAAGATGCCCTTCAATGACCCAGGAACAACGTCCCCGTGAGGCTTTACCTTTTCTGCACAATCAGGTTGATGTTCCTCAGGGCAACATACTGAACCTCAGGCTCTCCAGACAACAGGGTCACCAGTGGAGGGGCGAGTTTCTTCAGCAGCATGTTGTAATAGTCAGAGTCCTTGGGAAGAAGTTCCAGGAACTTCATCAAGACCTTCACCGCTGACAGCACCACTGCCGAGTTGGCGTGAGACAGCCGAGGGGTCACCCGTTCACAAATACTGGAGACAGGGGAGGAAGAAAGGGTTCACATGCGTTTTAGAAAGTCAAATATTTCAGATCTGAATTTAGCAGACCGTACAAGGCTGAAGACAGCTTCTCAGACACTACTTTGATTTGGTTTTGTTCACAAAGAACAGACAAAGTCCTGCTTTCACGAACACAGCAGGAGGCAAACAAGAACTTCTCTCACAGCTTCAAGTTCCTCTCCTGCCCCAGTTAACTCGGGAACTCTTCTAGCTCTCACCATTACAGTCCCAACGCATGTTCAGTTATGAGTACTTTCTGCCTTTGCCTGGTGCTATTCTCTATTTCTGTGATCATGTCTGTCACTTACAAACATAACTTTAACAAAACTGCTATGAGAGAAACACTTCAGCCCCCATATAATCATTTGAAGGTTAAATTCACTTCTGGCTTGCTTGGGGTGGTTGCTGCCATTTCAACCTTTTGCTTCTGCAAAAAGAGGTTTGTGTTAATCTGGAGATATAGGAAAAGAGTGACCTAAATACCCGCCCAAATCTCAGCTTCACCACTTGCCTGAGTGGATCCTATAATCAACAGCATCCTAAACAATCCATCCCAAGCAGAAAGGAAGTTTGGGTTCATATGGTCTTTCTTACAGCATCTGTCAAGTTTCTTGCCACCCCCTCCTGCATATTGCTAACCCAGAACAATCTTATTCCCATCTGTGCCTCATGAAGTTTCTTTCCCTAAAAGATTTACTTTCAGCCACCCTGGAAGGGAAGCAGCATCGCTACGTGAAGAGCAGAGCAGCCTGAATCAGAGCTGGGGTCAGTTCCCAGCTGCTTCTGCCCGAGGTCACCTGATGTCCCAAAGCTCCTCGATCATCAAAGCTTCTGCCTCAGCTTCTCCACTCAAAGGGACAATGACATCACCCTTGCTGTAAAGGACACCATATAAAACTAGGTGCTGTCATTTTCCTACCCAGAATAAAGCAGGCTCCAAGAGTCAGACTCCACACAAAGAAGTAGTTACTGCCCATGCAGTTTGACACACCACTCTTCAGAGGAATTACGGACAAGGAACTGGGACACGTTCACAGTTGTTCAAACTAGCGGTCCCTTTCTGGCAAAGCTCGGATAATACTGGCCTGACACCCTGGAGATCTCTGCAGGTTTTAGCACTCATTAATAGCTGTTTCTGGCACAGAAACAGAGCACAGACAAAAAGGAGGTGGGGAAAAAAAAATAATCAGCAAGACTACTGGCAGGCTTTTTTTTAAAAAAAAAAAAAAAGTGCATTATCTGTTGTGCCTCAGAAAACAGTAAATGAAGAAACCCATCAAATTCAAAAAGGCCTGCCAGGATTTTGTGTGTGGGCTTGTGCCCCTTCCTCCCCCTCCACCCCCATCACCCACATGAAACACATCAGGTCTGAGAATCCCCATTCCAAGTCATTTCCCTTGTTGGTTCTTTGTTCTCTTGGGTATAGAATCTGACGTTTTGTGATTCTGGACACAGATGAGGAGGAGGCTTGAAGTGCACAAATTAAAACCCCACTACCTAAACCCTAAGGTCTTTGTATTTAAGTTTAGTTATTGCAGCTAAAGGTAGAATCACAAGGGTGAATTTGGAGTGATAAGAAAAATCATTTCTTACCTTTATTTTCAGTTCTATCATATCGCAGACTAGTTTTTAGTTGGAAAAATATTCCAGTCTCAGACCTGCAGGACTTTGGAAGCCCACAAACCTATAACCTTTGAGAGGCTTCTTGTCTCTCAAAGTAGCAAAACCGGATTTGATAGCTCTGCTTTAAAATAGAAAATCCTCCAAACAATGCCTCCAGATGGGTCAGCCATTGTTACAGGTTTGGTCTTGGGCTGATCCCTTCTCAGCAGTGCCAGTTCCCATAAGAACTAGCCTTTTAAATGGAAAAAAGTAAAAAAAAAGAAAAAGCTAACAATAAACAGAGAAAGTGGTTCTGCAAAGGGTAGGGGCAGGTTTCCAGCATCAGCCCAAACTACCCAAAGTTGCCTTTACTTCAAACCTCTTTTACTTAAAGTCTGATGTTACAGACCTGAACAGAGACCCCTGATAGCACAAGCCCTTTTTCAGGGTTGCAACACTGCCAGGAGCCTGCAAGTGCCCTGCTCCCAAACAACCTTTCGTGGCCCGTGCGAAGCGCAGGAACAAGCGTACCTCTGAGCTTCACGATCATCCTTTGGGTTGTAGTTGGACAGACAGTCCAGGATGAAGATCTGGCCCCACTCCGTGCACTCGTTTAAGGCTGTCAGCAGCTTGTTAATGTTCTGAGGGTTCAGATCCAGCAGGTTGCTGTTGGGATGAGATTCACTGATTTCCGACAAGGCAGCCACAGCGTTTGCCACCACCTGGGAGAAGAGACAAGGAGATGTGTCTTTGCTAACGTGGCACCAGTGGCTTGGCAGGGATTAATTTGGGCTGAGCGTGGGTTACACACAGGAAAAAAAACACAGAGATCCTGGTGTGTGCTACCAGGTCCTCAGCAACAGCCACCATATCAGTCGTCCAAGCCTTCAGGGACCCAGTACAACCTCACAACCAACCTGGAGAGCCCAAAGCTTGACTGTAACCTTGCTCTTTGCCGGAATTTGAAGAGTCTCTTGGGGAGGAAGTGAAATAGCAGCAGCACAGCAGGAGAAGGCTCCTGACACACACAGGAAACATGAAAAGCCAGTATGGGTGTAAAGAGCATTTTGCTAGAGAAATCACAACTGGAAAGCATTTTTGTTGAAGATAAACAAAAGTTAAAGTCGCCTCTGGACAGAACGGAGACCTGGGACCAGGACCTCACAAAAGACTTTACTCTGGAGGGAGCCTGAGATGGCATCAGAGAGTGCTCACACAGAACAAGAACATCTCACCTTCCTCCAGGCTCCAGACTTCCATCCTGGCTTGCTTCAAGTAGGCATCATCTCCCCCGACTTTGTGGAGATGCTCAACTGGTATAGTCAAAGTCTCAAAGCCTCTAATTGCCCTACTCATTCAGGAATGGATGCCTCTTGCCTCATTTCCCCCTGGCAGTCCCATGGCACGTTGCTAAATGCCATCTGAGAAACGAGAAGAACCATCTCCTCGGGAAGAGGAGGTATCAGGTGCCAGGCTGCCTTCAGCTCCGTACAAAGCTGTCAAGTCACCCAGTTTGAAAGCAAACACACAGTTTCCCTAAAATGGACAACTCCTCTAAATTTGTAATAACACATATTTCAATTTCAAATTGAATTTGGAACCCAGAGTGTCCATTTTTCTGCTTTATGGAGTCCTCCTAAAGCAAGCACTCCAGCACAACTCATCACTGAAAATATTGTTGCTACATTTAAGACTATGTAAGGTCTTCTCTTTTCTAAGCATGGATGAAAGGGAGCAAAGAGGAGGTCCAGGGTCAAGCCTGACAAGAGTGAGAAGTGGGAGTGCAACACAAATTTCTAATTCTTAGTTCCATACTCAAGTTCAACCATTATTCTAACAGATGCCACGTGAAGATTTTAAAAATAGAAGAGTTGCAGAATATACAGACAAAAATAGAAAACGCAGACGAGACAACGGTCGTATTTTTCTAACTAACTAGAAAATGGATTTAAGCCTGAGTCTGACACAAAAACTGATATACCCTATAAAAAGATATTTTCAGGATATTTTGCAACATATATCATGTCCAGCCCAACTCACAATTCATACTCAGTACAATGAAGATTTATAGCATTGTCTTCTATGGGATTAAGGCAAAGAAACATCTTATCTAAAATCATCTGATTCTCTGGATGACTAAAGATGCTTTTGATGCAGCACACTGAAAACAAGAACAGCATGACCAGAAAATTCTCTGCATTGTTCCCATCACTGCTTGTCATTAAACCAATATATTCCAAAGTCATTGCACAAGCGATGTTGATTGTTTTGCATTTCACACCTAGAGGTCAGAGAGAGAATTTTGATCCAAGATTTTATGAATTTCATTAGTTGAATGAGCCTTCTGTCACCAAAATTATTAGCAATCAGAACTGCTGTCGTCTTGTACTGTTTTAATGAGTATCTTATTAAGATATGCTGCTTATTCTTCCTATTATTTAATTTGCCTAATTCCTGAATGGTTAATGTGACACAGCATAAAACTGAAGTAAATTACGGTTTTAATTTCATTATGTTTTGGAAGTTTAGAAGTGAAGACAAATCATAAATGCAACCAAAAAGTTCAAAACCATTGTGAAAAAGCACTTATAAAATGAAATAAGGACTCTGGAAAAGAAATTTGAAGTGATAAAAAAAAGTGACAGAGCCAAAGCATGGCAGAAAGGTACCCGTCACTTGTGCTAAGGAACAGGGCTGAGCTTCGGGAGACGTACTCACACTGCGAGGCACTACCTTCGTCGCAGTAATTGGGCCATGTGGATATCGAAACCCTGGGGCAAGTACAAGTCAAAGCAGCTGCGCTTAAGTTTCTCTCCTTGCAGAGCCAGTGAATTTGACCACTTTGAGTTTGCCACAGGCAACGGAAACGCTGTTTCCTTGGCCTGCCTGGTACATGGTAGCTCCAACCCACGGACCCAACTGTAAATGAGGTCTTGCTTTTAGGATCTTGCTGTGGTCTTTTCAGGAAGGAGCACGCCACCGTAAATGCAAGTGTCCAAATCAAAGCTGAGGATGGGATACTCCACGGCAACCCTATAGATGTCACATCTCCATTAAAACCATCCCTGAGAAAGAGTGTCAGATGGCAAGATGCATTTTGGGTGTTACAAAAAGGAAAAAGGACTGGAAAGGTCTGTGAAACATTTGGTGGCAGCTCAGTTCTGCCAGATGGGATGGGACATACAACCTCCTAGTCCACAGTTACAACTGGCCCTCACCCACCTTAGCGGAACGGTGTTGCTGCCAGCTTGTTGACAAGAAGATCAACGAAGCAAAAAGGGGTATGGGAAGGGATGGGGAGTATCTTCAAACTTTAAGCAACATTTATTAAAAAAAAGTCCTTGCTGGCGATTCACACCGAACATATTGATATGTTACGGTATGCCAACAAAAATAATTAGCATCTTCAAGGCTTTTTACACAGCCGCAGCACAGTTGAAATGAAAACAGATTTCAGGAACCAGTCCAACATAAACACTGGTTCAAGTATGCACGCTCACCTCTCTTCATTGGCTTCATTGCCACTGGCTTCATTACGAGACAGGAACATAGAGCAACACAAGCCAGCCCCGCATGGTTTCATTCTAGTACACAGCGACTCCTGCTTTGCCAACAGCTCTCACTAAGGGATGGCTCAGGCAACACATAAACAAAGATTGAAGCTAAGAGTTATCACTCAGGTATGGAAAAAAGGTCCACTAAGAACCAGTCAACACCAATTCATGTGTTACTTCACCTGGTAATCTAGTATATACTTTGGCAGTCACATGAGAGTCATTGGAAATATTTAGAAAGATGCTTTGGTCAAAGAAAATCTAAAACATCAAAGCTGAATGAACCTTAAGTCTTCAACCCGGTTGATACTTCTTCCTTAGCAGAGCAACAGAAGATAGTGAAGCCCAAACAGCAAGTAGAAGGTATAAAATGATAAAAAGTTAGTGATAAAAAACAACAGGTTGGGTTTTTTTACCTTGAAAATAAATGGCAATGATGATGTACTTGCTGGGGGACATATTAAAAGTAAAGCTAAAGCTTTAGAAGTGGTATAGAACAAAGCCCTCCATGGAACTGAAGAAGCTCCACAGCCAATGCCATACCTTCACTCAGGAAAAAAAAAAGCCAAAAGCTTCTTTAGCAAACAAAGTATTCTCTGCTTTTCAAAAGATGCAACAAGTTCATTTTGATGAGTAACCAACCAGAAGTAGGATAACTTATTTCACAGGTTGGAAGGAGACTAAAAGTAGAAGAAACTAACATCTAGTACAGTCTTTAGTTGTCAAAAATATAGTTAAATAGACTGAGGTCCACCCACTAGCCAAAGATATGTGAGCCCAAAGAACTAATGAACAGGAAATGCTTTTAAGACCTTAAACAACTTCATAGCAAAATGCCCCACCTGACTTGCAATTAAGAATACCATCTTCAAGCTAACAGCTACCAACCAATGAGAATCAGCCCAAAAAAACCACCTAGAAAGTACAAATGCAGAGCGCATTGAAGATTTAATAATAATGGGCCCCTGGCTTGCTGATTTAAATCAGTTCACCCTGGGTACACTTCAACATTATTCAAACGCAGTCACAGCAACAGCCCCTTAGAGCAAAGTGGAGCCGAATGACAATAAACCTGCTTTTTGGCTGGAATTTCCCGACAAATCTGGACTCTCAGAGAAGCGTCATTGGGATGAGGATAACTAAATCTCACAGGCTGTTATTAAAAAAAAAAAAATAATATAATTCCAGCACTTCAAATTACACTACAGATTTAACAAGAACCCAACGTTTTTAAACCCACCTACAGACAAACCCTCTCTGTAGCCAGAGAGACCAGATCCGACCTCACGGAGAGCTGCAGAGGTAGGAACACTGATTTGCCAGTTATTCCTTCTGGCAGCTCAAACCTTTAGCTCAGAGAAAATGGTATAAAATACATTAACAAGGAGGAAAGGGGGTGGGTGAAAACCTGAGTGTCTGCCTATCAACCCACACGGAAAAGCTTTGCAGGGGGTGGGGGGGACAGGAGGGAAGCAAGGCGGATCTAGAACACCAAACACTCAAAGCAATCAGATTATTTTGTTAGCATCCCAGGCTAATTGGAAATTAAACCAAGTGTGTAATGGAGTTAATGAAATACAACATTCTGCTGCTTAAAACAGGAACCTCTGGCTCTCCATCCCATTAAAACGAGGAGAAAAATGAAGAAAAGGCAGAAAAATTAAGAGGCTCTGAAGAGATGCTGAGGAAAGGCAGCCTTCCCCACGTAGCTGGAGGCTCCTACCCCCGAGAGAGCCAGGCACCACGTGATGTTTTCCAGACTGGAGAGGTGCTGACATTTCCGAAGAGCACGTTGAACTTGCATGATACGTTCATGTCATTAAGCACAGACACCCATATGGGTTATCAGGGGCATCCGCATGGATGCGTATTTCACTGGGCCACTCCTTTTCACGGCCACAGATGATGCCGTGAGCCTGAAAGGTCCCTAACAAGTCACCAACACAGACCCGCTCTCTCTCCGGAGTTCATGGCCCCTACTTCTGTTCTTGTTAATTATATCTTACATCTACAAGCCCCCCTTTACTTTGCTTCCCTAGAAATGCTCTATGAACTATTAAAATGGCCCAAGCAGGCAGGTCAGTGAGCCTATGTGAACCTCTCACACAGTTAATGCACGTAACATGGATCGCTTTAAATTAAAACTCTGCAAGACTAACACATCTCCAGTCTATGTATAAGTCCTGGAAAGTAACAGCTCACCTGCTCAGCCTTAATTGTGACAGATTTCCAGGGCTCTGGGTAAGTCATTCATCTTCCACTAATTCCATTGCAGGAGGTTGTACTTTAACACCTAGAAGTCTGGAACCGAGCTGCTGGATACGTGATCAGCTCCTGACCACGTCTCAAAAATTGCTTGAGTGGGGAAGACCCCCTGCTTGCTTTTTGCAAGTGGGATGAATGCTTTCTGGAGGTGGCAATGAAAGGGAAGTCAAAGTGTTAGGCTTCCCACAGCGTGCTTGCCCTAACTGGTTTTTGCAATTCTCTGCACCTCCCCTGTACTGCAAAAAAATACCACTTTGTGGCAGATTAAAACATCGCTCCTGCTCTCACGTCCTTGCAAAACTAGAATGTGTTAGTTGTAAGACAGGAAACCATCCTTCCCCCAACAGGTGAACCTCTTATGGTAGGTGGGCAAGACGCCATTCAGGGATGGTTCCAACACAAGGGGTTTCTCCTTGGCACAGCTGAGCCCCTCAGTGCAGAACACCAAGGGTCTGCGACCCTCTCTGCTTCTTCCACAAATCACTGTGGTCTGATCCCAGCCTGGATCAGGCACCTAACACATGCCAGGAAGGTTTCTTTTGTGTTTTGGGGTTTTTTTTTGTAAGGCCCTGTGCCATTTTCCTTGCAGACGTTCTCACTGGCACCATCCAGTGGCAATCAGCTGTCTCAGATCCAAGCTGCTATTTAGAAGAAAAGCACCAGCTAAACATCAACAAAAACTTTATGTAGCTCTAAAAAGGAGGGGTGCAGAGTTACAAAACATCACAGCTACGGCGTTTGGTGACAAATGGTGCTTGTCAACAGCTAAAGTGCCTGCTCCGATTCAAAATGTAACATCTAGACACATGTCAACAAAACTCCCCAGCACCCTGATTGATATTAGAGATCCTGGGATGATCTATTCAGCAAGACTAACACTTTGGAAATTAGACACATGCTGGTAGGAGTAATTGGAAGGAGACGGGTCTCTGATGGATGAATTTGTCAATTAAGCTTTATAAATGAGGGGTCTGGGAGTACAGAGTCTGCGGAGTTATAGAAACGCATGCATTATCATACAAACTCATTGCATGTCTCTGCCAGAGCGCCAGCAGTCAAAAGGCAGGGGAAAGCAGAGCTTCCACGGGAACCGCTCAAGACCAGCATCCCTCATCCACAGCCACAACCAAACAAGAAAAAAAAACAAACAAAACCCAGAAATAAGGTCCTGTTTACAGGCTTGAAATTCCCTCAGACCTGTTTAGGATGAAAACCTGGACAAAACCAGCTACTTGGGAAGTCAGACTCCATCCTTCCTCTGGAGAAGCAGTTGCAGGGACTCAGCCCAAAGCCCAGGACAGGTTTCCATGGGCAGAGGAAGCCGGATGAGGATGGCAAACCAGAAGCCGTGCCATCCATCACAGACAGCAACAATCCCTTCTCCCCGAGCTGCTGCAGCACAGACACACAGCCTGGTTTCTGAACTCCCCTGGCAATCTCCCACATTGCCACTTTTAAGCATCCCACCACATACATTAACATTAGCACAGCCACTGTTTTACACAGACTCCTCCACAACTTCTACCTATTTAATTTCCAGCTTGCTGCTGCTGGCTGGCTGCTTACTTTGCAGAAAGTGTTGCTCTCCCTCCTGGGCAGCCTCATGTAAACAGCAGGAATGCCCTATAAAAAGCCCCAAAGTGAAGCCACTATTCTTCATCAGCGCAATGGTCTCAATCTCTGTAATAAATCCAACACTGGGTAAACAAATTCCACCTACCGATGCCTACAAATGCCATCAGGTGTCTCCCAGAAGGAAATATTATCTTCACCTGCAGCACAAACAGATTGAAAAAACCCAAACCACACATAGGACCAACACAGACATGGTTGGGGGACTGCAACACCTCGGTTGAAAAGAACATTTTATGGCCGGTGAGGCAGCCGGGGTATCTCAGAGGCAGCTCCAGGCTGACAACATGCTGCAGAGCCACAGCCCACAGCTCCCAGCAATACTCAGCTCCATACTGGGATGTGAATTTTTAAGTTCTTACCAACCTTCATGAGCAAGAATCATGAACCCATCCAGGAGTGGTGGTTCACTCCTTGTACTAAATGAAACATCAGCTGCAGAGGGGAGAAAACACAGCTGTGAGAAGTCCAAGTTCCCCATGAGGAAAAAGTGCCCTCCTGTCCCCATGAAGAAGGTGGTGTTCCACTTCCTGTCATACAACAGACATCCCACGTTCCAGACTGCCTCCCACAAAGTCCTTCGGGGGCTCAAAGGACCACCAACAGTTTCTCAGCAAGGGGCTCATTTCTCAGCTTTATTACACAAGCAGAGAGGAATAAAATTCCTGTAAAGTATGCAGCAGAAGACAGCCCAGGAGACAAAAGCTGCTTCTGTTTCTAAACAGACTCATACCTCAGGGTGCTGTCTCAAAGACGTATTGCTTGCCAGCTAGTGGGAAAAAAACAAAACACCAAAACGAGGACCTTCTTCCTACATAACATTGGCCAGGAAGCCCAAATGTACACCCTAAAGTTGCAGCTGGCAGAGAAGGCACCTACATGGCCTGCAGTCACAGCAGGAGAGACAAGAGAGCACTGTGCTCTCTATCCCTAGGTTTTTAGCCTAGTCTGTGAAGTACAGAAACTCAATACTGCCAGAGGGAATTCTGATTAGATCAAAATGGACTTTGTCACCTCTAGTTGTCAGATCTCAATAGATTCCCTTCCTAGTGCAGGCTATTGAATGCTAAAGGCAAAAAAAAAGCCCCACACAAGAGAGTTTAATTATATTCTACACACTTGGTATATTTACTAATCAGCTTCTTATGCAATCTCAGTTTAGTCCGTATTGATTCACAATAGTGTCTCTCCCAATAAACTGTGAGGTGTAGATGGTGTAAAACATAATGTATTATTGGACAGCACATAAATGTTATGTCTATATAGCCCCTGAAAACACAGGAGCAGAAGAGCCACACCAGAGAAAGCTTTGATCCAACACATCACAGTGATCAAGCAGAATATGGGGATGAAGAAACGCTACAAGAAGGAATTAAAAACCCAACAGCACCTCAAAAAGAACTGGGAGAAGGTGACATCATCCTAACTTAATCCACGTGGATAACAGGTAGACTGACAAGAAAACTATCCCACAGGTTAAAAGTTACCCAAGAAGGTCGAGGATCCAAAAATATTTGGAGAGAGAGGTTGTTCCATTCAGATACTGAAAGACCAGTAAGGCTTAAGATGGATTTCATCTTATGTTTTTCTGTTAATATTTACATTCCTGAAGAAAACCAAGGGCAGTGATAAATGCCAGGAGGGATGTAGTTACAAAATAAGGTCTCTAACCATCAACATCTCTGGTTCTGCTTTAAACTGCTGCCATCTCGTGGTCTTGCTCTGCATCACCAGGGGTCAGCACTTGACAATAGTCTAACAATGAGCAACCAGTCAGTAGGTCCGATTCAGAACAAGACAGTATCAGGAAAAACAGAAAAAAAAAAGTCTGTCCAAGACTTCAGAGAGCCTCAGCAAGTGTGTAACAGACCCACCTCATTATTATCTACTGCTGTTGCTGGGTGGGAACAGCATTCTGCAGTAAACTGCCATCCTGTGTACGAGTACAAGCACAGAAAAATCCTTGGCTGTTATACTGAAACTGCATTTTGGTAGAAAGCAAGGTTTGTGTGTGTTAGAAAACACATTTTCTGAGTTGCACTATACCAAAGCTGCCAGAAAGAAAGGCCCTCAGGACTGAACAAGCCCAGCAGCACACAGACAGCCCAAAGGAGCCAGGCCCTAGGCTTATATTCCATCTAGAATATGGTCCATCTATGGTTCTGCTGAGCTTTACACGAGGAAACACAGAGCAAAAAAGGAGAATTGATTGCCTTAAGACAGCTCTGAGAAGAAATGAAGGTTCTCTCTATGGAGGGAAACTCTTTGGCAGGATCCCAAGTGACAAAGGGCAGCCAGAAGCACTTTAGGTCCATCTGTAAAATGAGATTAAAGACTTCGTCCACAATCAAGCTTCTGCAGTGTTACCACCCAGTAACTGAACCGTGCCCTTGTACGTGTTACTGGCCCGTTGCCTGCACAAGGTAAGACATCTCAGATAGCTCAGATGAAATGCAGTAAGCCACCAACCCATCTGGCAACTTGCTATATATATATGTGTATATATATCTCTCCATATCAATACATATGCAATTAGAAGTTTTAATTAATTCATCCAGGAGAAACTGCAAAGCTACCAGAGATTTTTCAGAAAAAGGGAGCTACTAGACTCAGGTGTCAGTCCTTTAGTCACGACTACAGCCGGCTCGTCTGGAAGGGTACAATCCTGCACCTCTTCAAAAGTTCACTCTATGACTGTATTTGAACAAAGGCAAGATCCTGACAACAAAAAGCCCAGATAAAGGGGAAAAGCACCTTGGCTGTGCAGCTACAGCACCTCAATAGGACTTCAAAGCAATGCCCTGAACACCCTCCATCTCTGTTCACAGGATTCTATGATAATAAACTAATAGTCCAAAAATATGGCCAAAAAAAAAATCAAACCAAAATGTTTCTCACAAGGTCACCTCCAACTTTGTCATCTTTATGAGAAGGGTGATTTGAGCTGATAAAAACATGCACCCTGATCTCTGCACAATTACGAGGCAATTAGCCAGCCACAGATGGAGTTGTTACTCTACTCAGCACCCAGCTAGAATGGTTAGGACTTGCTCATGTGCTAGAGACAGCCAATTACAAAACCGTAACAAACCCTTCTTAAAGACTATTTTTCAACAGGAGTTTTTTAGCTCCTGCTCAAAAACCTCATTTCTCAGAAGAGAGAACAAGTGTGGATTTCCCATCTAAAAAATTCTGCTTCATTAAGTGTCTAACGTTGCCTATTTCCACAAGTCATGAAAAGAGGAGAAACATTTATAATAATATAAATATGAATGAGTTTAGATAACAGGTTGCAATGATTGAGATGCACCATTTACAGAGGAATAGGCCATAAGGATACATCCATCTGTACCATTCTTTCCAGTACTCTTTTGATACCAGATACTGATACATAGATTTTACTTAAAAAGAGCTTCCAGGCAGGGCTG
Organism: Arenaria interpres; assembly: GCA_013399435.1. Classification (NCBI taxonomy): domain Eukaryota; kingdom Metazoa; phylum Chordata; class Aves; order Charadriiformes; family Scolopacidae; genus Arenaria; species Arenaria interpres. Next base: position 53,375 of record VXAK01006887.1, on the reverse strand, counting down.
CACTCCACCTGATGATGGAGAAATGCTTTAATAAATATCAGCTTAAATATAAATATATAACTTATTTGGCAAGCACAACTCCTGGTCATCAGGAACCCCCACTGGAATTTCACATAGAAAAAGCAGCAACAAGCTGAAGGGTCTGACTGGGAAGATGAACCTTAATTAGGGGTGGATAGATCCAACTGTTCCACAAAGGCGTGAATTTCAAAGGGGACCAAAGTAATAAACCTAACGAAGGAATGTCTGTATCTACTAAAAATTGTAACCGGATTAAATATTGTATTAAGTCAGCAGCTATAAAAGCTCAAAACCTGATACAATTTCTCCCCATGCACCCTTAAAAAACAAGAATATAACGCCCTGTCTACAGTTAAAACCTGGGAAACAGTACACTGAACACCAGCCACGTGATCCTCTCAAAGCTGCAGATCTGAAAACACACCATAGGCCTCTCCCTCATCCCTATCTCTCCTCCAAATTGCATTCTCCTGCTGGGAATCCTCAGCTTCAGGAAGAGCAGGCGAGTGCGACACGAGGCAGGTTCTGTGATCCTACACGGATTCAGGAGCTGCAGAGCCACCAGCAATTGCAGCAGCTGCAGAGGTTTCCCTGTCCCAGCCCATCCTCATTATCACCAAGGAGCTCATTAGTTGCACCAATGTTTTATTAGGAATCCCTGTGCTACTTTTGGTGGTTTATTTAGCAAATGGAGCATATGCTGCCCTTTGGTATTTCTCTTCTCTCCATTCATTTAAGTCAGTATTAAGTTAATGTGCTTTTGAAATAGGTATCGGTGCTCTCATAACGGCCAATGGTTCATTTACCAAAACAGTTAGTTCCATAGAGATCAATGAGCAGAAAGGGCAAGCAAAACCTTATTAATTTCTCCTGAAGTACCACATCTTTTCAGCCTGAGCTCCTCAACTCATATCCACGTGGCTGTAATAAGCGGAGGAAAATTAAAAGAGTTGGAACCAAGGCTAGAAGAAAAACAGGTTATATCCCTTTCCCCAGCACACTCCATCGCTGCCTGGGAGCTAGTGAATGCCAGGGGCCAGCATTTAAGTGGAACTAAAGCAGCCCAATCAAGTCCTTTCAGAGGCTGCAAGGCACAACCTCAATATTACATTTAAAAAAGCAGGTGTTCCCCTACATGCTTCAAAATTGCCCAGACAGCAAGAGTATCTTCAAGTAGTCATCAATATTCATGCAGAAACCTGGCATAAAAAAAATAATCAGGGAGGCATACGAAAATAACAGCTTGTAGAAGAGCCAGATATCAGAGGCAACAGGCAACTATATGTTCTGATGGGCATCAGCGCTCACAGAGTTATGCCTGGGGAAGTCAGACACCTTTAGTTTTACTGGCTCTAGAAAGCTGAAAGAAAAGCAATCAGCAGCCTTCGCTCTCCTCCTAAAGGGGACAGCACCTTACCACCTGCACTTGGCTTATCCAAACCTTCCCATGAGACAGCTACAACAGGACAGCAATTTGCTTTATGTGGCTTGATTCATGCAGCATAGAAAAAGCTGTTAGACCTGCCCTAAAAATGTGAAATTATGTCTTTAAGCAGAGTCAAATCAGATCCGTGCTCTGGAAGACCTAAACAAGTAGCAGTCACGTCCTTAAACGCCGAGTTAAACCAAGCTGCAGAAGTTTCCTTCCCTGCAAGGAGTTATGGTATGGGTAAACTCCCTGGATTCCGGTAGATCACACGAAAAAATATTGAATTAAAAGATTATGCAGCAGGGCACTTCAATCCATTGTCCACCATCTTTTAGATGCAAAATAATAGTGGAAGATGCCTGGTGTGGAAATGGACCCTTCATCAACCCTATGAAATAGTGATTTAGTAGGTAATTTACTCCGGTGAAATTCTTGATCTCCACCTCTGCTCTGACAACTCATTTACCTTTATTAAAAACATAAGCATTGATTTTCTCCACTCATTACAGGCCAGTGGATTTATCTGCATTAGTGAATTAATTCATCTAACCTCTTACTCCAAGAAGACCCAGAGCCTGCAGGAAAGCAACAGCTACAAGCTGTCACCAAGGCAGCAGCATCGAGTATTTGCTCTTCTGATTCATCTGACGGGGAAGTTAAACTTTTGCTGCAGCACTCAAGATAGGCAAAAGCCCAAACACATCTCAGAATAGAAGGCATTTTTCCTATTTTCTGAGGCAACAAGTGTTTTCTACCCAACGCGTTCATCGGGGTGCACCAGTTGCAATTAAAAAGCCCTGATGTTTCTGATTAACTGCCCATTACAAACTCAAGCAATGTGCTGGAAGGACATATACATTACCATGGGATTGGAGTCCGCAATCAGGTCACGCAGGGAATCCAGAAATCCTTGATCCTCCACCATCTGGGCGTTGATGTCATGCAGCTTCGCCACACAGACGGCCGCGGTCTTTCGTACGTAAGGGTCTTCATCCTTCAGACACTTGCGAAGAGGCTCACACAAATACTCTGTGATCTTGTCCACCCTGATGCATCCCATGGTACGGACGGCCAGAGCACGGATGAGAGGGTTTGGGTCTTCACAGTCCTGCAAGGGGACAGAATATGCGGTAAACAAATCCGCATCACTAACCACCAATATCCTCAGGCTGTTCTTATTTCAAACAAAAAGCACTTTCTCTGATTACATGCTAAAAAAAGGCAATTATTTCAAATGAGGGATAAAAGGTGGAACTCTCTGATTCACAGAAACATTGTACACCATCTCAAGATGTTTTCAGGCTATGACAGCTTGTAAAATAGTAAAACTGTGATCTTGGTTCTCCCCAGGCAAAGCTTCTTTCAACACGATCTAGCGGCCAAATCTGAAGTACAGCTAAGCTAGAGAGGCAGCTCTCACCACCCAAAAGCTAGCCACAGGCAGCTTTTAGATAGAATAAAATACTGGTTTCCAGCCTTACTGGCTTAAAGGAGAAAGAGAATATAATGGGGAAAGTCAACAATTAAACACAATGCAAAAGTCATCAAGGTCTATTTCTCACAGGCCATCAGTTTCAGACACAAGCACCCTTTAATATGCAACAAACGAAGCAGTAGGCAAAGGCTAAATTACCAAAGAGAAGGGAATCTAACACTTTATACTCCAAGCCTACATAATTTTTCATGCATCCAATCCATCAGTCTCTGAGCAACACTCCTCCCAAAACAGCCTTTAAAAGGATGGGTGCAGGACAACCCACAATAAGCATGAGGTACATTTACCTTTCACAGTTTAAATTTCCTACTGCTGAAAAAAACACCTGAATGCATCACTTTTCGCCTACACAAGAGAAGTGACGTCTCTTACCAGTGCATTCAACACCTTGAACTGTGAACTGCGTGTGAAGTGCTGAGCTAGTGCACACTAGTGTCAACACTTTCTCTTTACTAACACTTGTCCCTCAACTTGCCAAAAGGGATGTCAGATATTTCCTTGCACAGAAAAGCACGAAGCTGGAAAATACCATGTTTGTTTGTTAGTCCATTCTAACAGAATTCCACTAAAGATATGACAGACAACAATATTCTTTCCTGAGAGGAAGACAGGGCCATCTTCTCTGGCCAGAAGAGCAAACCAGCTCTCAACCTCAGTTCTTCTCACCTCTTTCAGCCTCAGGCACTATAATAGAAACTTAAAACACGATCAGATTCCCCAGTGTCTCAGATTTTATAATAATCTCTAGGAGTCTCAAAGTTTTTCTAAGCGCTAGATTTTAACTTACATAACGTGGGACTGAAATAACATTTCCTAGATAAGGAGAGGCAACTTGACAACAGAATTCAATGCAATACAGTGATCAGGCAGTTATTTTTTCCAGTGGACTGTCTTTCAGTTTCACCAAAGATAAAGGTTTTCCACACAGAGCACAGCTAAAACATTCAAACAAGAATTAGATAGTCATATGACAGAGATACTACAAAGGTTGGAAGACAAACAATATAAAATCTGATATCTAATACCAGAAGTTGGTCTTTAATGATAAGTAAGATGAGAGGCAGCTTTGCCTTGAGCAGGCTCTCTCATAATCATTAACAGGGGTGCTTACGTCATCTCTGCAATAACTAGCAGTAGGAAGTGAGAGAGAGGACCCAGAAGTGTTGGATTCAGGATGCCAACTCCTTATTTTCTCCTCCTCTACAAGCTTGCCAGCCCAGAGGCTCCAGTACACAAGCCGAGGTAAACAATGGCTCAGAACGGTGAACAAAGGAGATGTGGTGACAGCCACAGCCACTGCACTGAATCTGATGAGCTGCGGGAGCAAATTACCTTCACGAAGCTGTTGACAGCCATAATGGCCATATCGGGCTGGCTTTTGGCGTAGTTCATCAGGTACAGGTAGACCAGCTTCTTCAACTCCAAGTTGTCGGTCTGCATGCAGTTCACAACGTCAGGGAAGAGCGAGCTGGACAGACAAAGGACAGAGAAAAAGCAGTGAGGTTACATGATATGCAAAGGGGTAGTAACAACACCAAGGAAGCCAGGAAAACTGGAGTTTCACTCCAGCTACCCTGCTGTCTAATGAGAGGTCAACCTCCCTCCCAAAACACTTTGCAATGGCTTTCATAATAGCTTTATCATTTGAACTCTTCTAGGGCTTTAACATCAGGAAGTTCTGGAACAGCCAAAAGCCAATGCAACTTCCTGAAAGCGTTTTAATCGGGGAGTTCACCAAACGAGAAAACTCTACCATGTCAAGCCTGGAAATGAGCCCACAAGAAAAAAAGCTGCTTAAAAATGTTCTGGTAATGCAGGACGTTTACAAAGAACCTGCCAAATTTCAGACTAGTAAACTCTAGAGTGATTAGGAGCTTTAACACTGACAAGCCAAATTTCACTCAAATCCCAAGTGGCAATCTGTAAAGAACACAGGGTATCTGCAGTTCCCAGGTATTTATGCTGTAGAGATCGAAAGGTGAAGGGCAAATGCTGTTGGCTAAAAGATTATTTTCCCTTCCTCCCAGTTTATCTGTTCCTTCATTCTCCAATGAAGTCATGATGCTAAATTTGCAACCTTATATTAATTTCCGTGGCAACAGACCACACTGCCACAAATCCAGGACTACTGCCACTTTATGGTAGACTCCAGTAGCAGAAGCTGGAAGGAAGAAAACATTCACTCAAGCAAGTTTCTCTGGTCGTCTCAAAGACAGAAAAAAGTATGGGGGTCAATGCTGCAGAAGGTAAATACCTGTTTCCTTTAGTCACGATGAGGTAAAGTTTCAGTTTAAAAACCACCACTCATTTTAAAGTGTAGCTTAAATTTATCCTATGACAAGTAAGGCTAAGAAAAACCACTTGGAATTACCTTTCTAACACTAAAACCCAGGCCAGCAAAACCAGCGAGAAAGCATTATCTAAAGTGACATATAAAATAGCTGAATTCTGGATGGGTTTTTAAAAAAGGGCTGAAAACGGTTGTTTCTTTTGCTTTCAGTAACAGGAAGGAGCTTGAGAAACCTGTGACTTAAGCACAGCACAGGCAAGGACACAACCAGCCTCACTACCCAGCCAAGATGACAAACTCAGAGCTGTTCCACGGGGATGTGTGCCGCTACACCCAACTGAGTCTCCAGAGAACCAGAGCTGCTACAGGTGAAAGAAAAGTTGCTTTTACCTGACATCCTTCCCCACGGTCATGGCTGCAATAACCTTCTTTACAGCTTCTTTCCTCTTCTCTTTCTTTTCATTATTGAGTTCAGCCTTCAGTTCAAAAATCTCTCCTGGGAGAAGACAAAAGAGATTGAGCCTTTTGGGAGAAGAAAAGGGTCAGGCTCAGAAGTGACTTTTTACTTTCCCAGCCTGTTGTTCTCATAAAACCAGTACAGCAGCACGTGGAAGCTGCCAGACCTTAAGGAGAACGTGTCTCACTGAGAAGCAAAGCTGCAACACCCAGGGAATGATATGGGCTACACCTCACTAACGAAAAAGCGGTTAACAAGAACCACGCTGCATGTTGCAGCTCTTCCACTTCCAGAACATTAAATCACATCCCTGTAGCATCTGTTTCTCAGAGGCAACTATTATACAACCAGGATGAAAAGATACTTGGAAATGACAGATTAGCACCAGCAAGAAAAAAATAAAAAAAACCCACTAACTTAGCTAGGAATTTTGCCCAGACTTCTTAACTTTTGCTCATCATCGCCTGCTTTCTGCAAACGCAATGAGCAAACAAGCAGACTGCAGGGTAGCCCAAATGCCGTGATACACAGTGGCAGAAATGGGAAAGCACAAATTTAGTCCAGTGGGATAAATTCCTTCCGAGCCAGAAGGACAGAGCTACTACTAATAAAAGTAACACAGCTCGCCTGCATTCTGAGGTTGCCAGAGCAGCCTTTCCATGACACTAACTCTTCCAGATATCACTGACCGGGAAGTCAGTTCGGGCTGGATCACAGAAGTAGAAAAGCAAGTTTGCAAAATAAAGCAACACGTGCAAAAGACAGCTTATCAGGCCTGTTCCAGACAGAGCAAGTAGCGTGAGAAGGATAACACTCCCAACCGACAGACAGCTTTCCCCAGGAAGGACAACGAGCAGTATTCTTACTGAAAGCCACAGCCTGAGGACACGTTATAAATATTAAAATATCCCTGGCAAAATACATTTTAGCCCCTAACCTTCGATTCCTACACAGGAATGCTGCTTTGTCAGATCAGCAGCACTAATTACAGCAGAGCCTGGCAGAAGGAGACTAACAAGTACTTCAAAAAAAAAAAAAAGAAGAGAAGGTACTGTTCTGATGCAGTGACCGCTCATCGTACCTCCTGCCTGAGAAAGAGACGCTCGAGTTACTCACACGGAGACGGCTGCCCTCTCGCAGCCATCCCAGAAAAACCTGCCTGATGCCTTGGGACTGAACTTACAGATAGAGTAGCTCCTTAGAAAGCCATGAACTGCATTTGCTTAATTGATGAGCTCATTCTGAAGCTTAATGAAACATAAATAGATCAACGCTGTAGGTTTTTTTTTTCCCCCCTGGTAAGTGTTCATCAGAAACATTCAGCCATTCCGAAAAGGAGAGGTTAATGCGAACCATTTTCTACATCTACTGGAGAAAGATGAGCAACATCAGGCTTAAACCGTAGCCAGCAAGAGCTGGGATAAACGCTGTATATTCAGCGGAACCCTCTGCTGAAACAGATAAATGGGTAAAACATCCCCCAAAGGTCCTTCCCATCTTCCTACTTTTAACGGTAGCAGTTTGTCCTGAGGTTAGGTGACCACCTACAGTAAAGCCAAGGGAAAGTCAAACGGAGCACTGCAGCTCTGGAGGAAACAGCAATAGGAAATCCCATCATCTTTGCAACAGCTGGATGTAGAAATACACATTTATACCTTAAATATTAAATGTCTCTCAATCAACTTAATCCTGGGATGCCCAACGGAACAACCATCCTCAGTCTTGAGCTTATTAGTCCATAACTAAAACTGTCTCTGACCAGATCTGTGCTCAAGTCCCAACGTTTTTTTCTCTGATCCTTGAAAAAGCAGCAATTTGGGTCATTTTGTGCATCACAAAACTTTAAAAAACATCAGTTTTGTCTTTTGTCACCATGTGGCCTACTTTGGAAGTTTCTCCCTGGATGATTAAGATGAGAAACAGGGACAGAGCCAACAGAAAAGCACAAGTTCTTCTACATGAAGTTAAAAAAGCAGTGTAAAAATAGCCACCCACCACCTCCAATTTACTGCACCAGCTCAACACTAACCTTTTTTATTGGTCGTGAAGTATTTGGAGTCCGTCATGGTTCCAGTTCCTTAGAACACCTGGGAATAACAATAAGAAAAGAACAAGCAGTCAAACAGCATTCGGAGCTGACAACACCCAGTTTGCGAGGCAGGAACTCGGAGAAAGGAGGGTTGGTGAGTGCGTAACGTAAGGGAAGCAGCAAATGCTTGACATCCACAGGCATGAGTTTCACAATCTTCATTCTGCACCTGCTGCTGCTATTACTCGGCAAAAACAGGGATTTAGAGAGCTCAGAAGAACCATGCGAGTGAAAACACAACGGCCTGAGGCAGACAGGCTGGGAAAGCAGTGGTGCTCAGCCCAGCTTTTTAAACTCTCAGTCACGGAAGGGAAAAGGCGGTTTTTAACTCCTTATAATCAGCAGAGCTTGACATGTTCTGCGGCTGTCTTTCCCCTGGGGAACACAATTTTGTTTTCCAAAAAAAAGCACTGCACATTTAATATCTCCACTGGAAGCGAGAAGTCCATGTTGCAGACAAAGGAAACTCAACTCCCCCTAACGATACTTTCCTGTGTTGCATCTTGACGGAAGCAACAATTAACCCGACTTGCAATATCCACCCCGAGGCCCTTTCATTTCTTTCCCTTCTTTTGTTCCCGGGAGACGCAAAGCAGTTTTGTGCAAAGAAAAGCCATGACTTTTCAGTTCTCTCAAGCTTGAAACTGAAATCTTTCTCTGCCAAGATCTGACACCCCACCTCTGACACACACACGAGCTTATTATTTCAGTGTTACTCTGCATTTTTATGGACAGGATGGAAAAATGCTGCTGGGCCAGCAAGTGCTGAAGAGAGTTAAGAGAATGGTCTCACCAGCACTTTTCTTGCTCTGCAGAACCAAATTATTAATACCTTAGAATACAGGGATTGCCCAAACATATGGGGATATCCATCATTTCATTCTTACAATTGCCAGCTCTGTGACAAACGTGACTCAAACAGTTTTCAATTACTGGCTGAAAAACAAGCATGAAAGTCGGCAGTCTGTTTTTGAAAAAACAGTCTGCATCAGCACTAAGAACCTATGACCCTAAAACCACCTCCAAAAAGGGTTTTCCTACCTCTTTCATCCTTTTTCAATTCCCCTCCCCCCCCAGTTCCCCTTCTCTTGTACATAACCTTAAATCTACCAGCAAAGCAGCATGTCATCTGTTCCCTCAACGCTGCCTGTCTGGCCTCTAAACCTCGAAGGTCTTGCTGGCTCAGCAACAAAAGGACAAGCTTAGCTTTGAACTTCAAGACCCTGCCCAGCAGAGCAACCGGCTCGCTGTTTCTTAACGCTTTCCTTCCTCATCCCTTAACCAACCCCATACCATTCTTCCCCCACCACCACCATCCACCTTGATCGATTTAATACCCCACGGGTTAAGTTCCCATCAGCAGCAGCTGAGGGGTAATGCCCCAATTTCTACCACCTTCAACGCGCTCTACAGCACGGCAGTGCAGAGCAGTTGTAATCTTGTCCAACTGCCAAGCAATCAGATGAGAAACAACCTGTTGCTTTGCCCAGTTCCCCAGAGCTCCAGCCCTGGCCTGTGCGGTTATTGCCTCATCCCAATTAGGCAGACTGGTTTTGGTTTGATTCCTCTCCCTTTCTGCTCTTGCCAAGCTGGAGACCAAACCATGCTCGAGGACAGCTCTGGAAACACATTCCTCCTCCTGAAGGAGAGGTTTGCCCTCCTTCCAAAACAGAGGCTGGGTCGGGAAAGCCCACAAGAGCCACAACGTTGCAATCTTTCCAGCAAGAAAATCACGGCACCACAAAAGAAAAAAAAAAAAGCTGTCGTGGGTCTCATTTTGTAATTAAAAACACAGCCCGTGGTCAGCTGCAACGCTATCGCTGACATAGTCCTTCAGATTTCAGCCCAGCTTAGGAGATGATTTAAATGTTTTCCTCTAGGAGAGTACTTGGCACGATGCCACGCCAAAGGCATTGAACATAGCCTTGCTGTTCTTTGTTTGCATTATTTGTGGATTTGTCAGCATGGGTCACACCTCCCAGCTGAGCCGGTCCAATATTGTTTTAACAGTGGCCAGAACAGCAGATTCTAGAGAAAATCCAGAAGAAAAAAAACCCAAACCACTGCACCATACACATCATCCCAGTTGCATAAACCTACTTACACAGAGGGAGAAACCTTGCTGAATTTCAGAGATGATCTTTAAACCCCAAAGCAGGACATTTCACCTTTTTTCTAACTTCAGATCACATACTTGGAAAGATGAAGAATCCTAGAAACACTCAGACAAGGCTATGCACAGCATATGTCTTTACAACCTGTTTTGACAGATGTGGATAAGATCTGACTGGGGTCAAAAAGCAAACTACCATATTCCAAGTGCGACACACAGGAGAAAGCTCCTTTTCTTATCAGCTCGCAGATTTTTTGCTTCATGAATGTCAGAGCTTGCTTTGCATGTTGTTCAGAGACAGCTTGCGAGCAGAGCTGAGCATTATCTCATCCACCAAGCAAACTCAGCATGGTTTACAGCAAGTCCCAGATGAAGGCCAAAACCAAAACAGCCCAGATATACAAATAGCAATGTTTTAAATAACTCAAGAAAATGCCAGCTTCTTGTACATAAATCAAAATTGAAGAGAGCCAAGATGAATTATGACAACATCGTGAACATCCTTGTATTTTTGGAAGAAAATCTACATCAGATTGCTCCGTCCTTACTGTCGTTCTGTGTCCAGCACCTGCTAAGGTGGGAAAAGGGAAAAGGTGTTTAAGCTGACGGCAAAAGGCTCCTGTCCCAACCCCAGAAAACAAGAAGAGATGAAATAGGGGAATTTCTCCAGAAGTTCTGGCAGTGCTTAATGCTGTAAGTATTGGGTTGTCATTTAAATGTAGACTGAACCAAAACCATGATTAAATGAAAAGGCTAAGGAACCATCATAACCAGAAAGATAAGCCTCCTAAACCCAAAACCACACAGAAAACTGCACCCTACGTTTGACCAACACCTTCTCTGCCCAACACCTGACTCCAACAACAGCCTGACCAGCTCCCCACACTGATTTCACATAGCTGTAAACAAGAAGGTGCCAGGTTTAAGGCCTCAGTACTGATCCAAGCTCCCTAGCATTGAAAGAATCCAGAGCCGAACCCCTAAATCTCTAAGGTGATCACCAGTTTAACCCGGCTCTACCTGTCAGCTGGTGCCACCACCTCTTATCTGTAACCGTTTCACCTGCAAAGCCAGTGAGTAGCCACACGATAGCCCGAAGGTGGCTCAGGGCCGATGGAGCATCAGAAAACCAGAGCGACCAAACGTGGATGGCAAAGGGAAAGCAGCACCTCAGCTTCAGAAACCCAGAGCCCTAACCACGCGTGCTAGGGGCAGGTAATTCGTTTCCATCTTGGGGAGCAAACACCCCTTTGGTGCTCCCCACCTCACTCTCAAATGCCTTGCAGTTCCTATCACCAGCCTTCCCCCCTCCCCAGTGTCCCCCAGCACCCTCCAGTTGCAAGAGTATCCCCCATCAATCCCAGCTCCCCTTCCCAGCGTTCCCAGCTCCAGCAATGCCCCAGCCCTCACCCCTGCCCAGTCCCACCAGTATCCCAGTAGCTCGCTCTGCTCATTCCCATCCCACCCCCTAGCACCCCCATCCCAGTTCCACCAGTATCCCAGTAGCTTGCTCTGCTCATTCCCATCCCCGCCCAGTTCCACCAGTATCCCAGCACCTCACTCTGCTAATTCCCATCCCATCCCACCTCC
>VXAK01006887.1:0-41207 GCA_013399435.1 Arenaria interpres | reverse complement strand
CCCCGGCCCCACTCACGGCGGCGGGATGGACACACCGCTGCGGGGGAGGCGGCGGCGGAACCGGAAGCGGAGCGAGACTAAACCCTCCCCTGCCTAGAGCGGCCGCGCCCCCGCTACCATAGAGGAGGGGGAGAGGAGACAGAGCGGCCGCACTTCCGGGGGTGTGTGGGACGCTCGGTGGTGTTCCGCGACGGTACCCGACGGCGGCGGTAGGGGCTGGGGTGGGCGCCCCCTGGCGGCGGGGCGAGGCGCAGCGCAGCCGGCGCCATGGCGGAGCTCGGCGCCCACCTCACGACCGCCTCGGCCGGCGACGACCGGCCCTCCATCTTCGAGGCGGTGGCCCAGGACAGCCTGATGGCCGCCCTGAAACCCGCCCTGCAGCACCTGGTCAAGGTAAGGGCGAGGGGAGGAGAGGAAGGGCCTGCCGACCTCCTCCTCCTCCTCCCTGCAGGCCTCTGCGCTGTGGGGAGCAGGACGCTGAGGTAAACTGTCCTGAGGGTGAATATTCTGTGAGGAAAGTGCTGCAGAAAGGGATCCTGGAGAGCCGGCACAGCTCTGTGGCGAGGAAAATTTTACCTCTGGCCACACTCACAAGCCAGCCTAAGTGTTTTGAGCCACCAGGCTCACTCTTGGAACGGGAGGCACGATTTATACCTGCTGTAACTTAGCACATTGCTCTGCTTTCAGTTCCTTCTTTTTTTTCTCCCTTTCAATAGGTGCTGGCCGAGTCTAACCCTGGCCGATACGGCTTCCTTTGGCGCTGGTTTGATGAGATCTACGTCCTGCTGGATTTGCTGCTCCAGCAGCACTACCTGGCCAGGTGCAGCGCCTCCTTTTCGGAAAACTTCTACAGCTTAAAGAGGATACCGACAGGAGATCACAGGCAGCAACCTCTGGCCACTGCTGGCCTGCCAAAGCGGCAGCACTGGAAGTCTCTCCTCTTGCTGGTTCTTGTTCCTTACCTCAAAGGAAAGCTAGAGAAGCTGGTGTCCAGCCTGAGGGAAGAGGACGAGTACTCCATCCACCCGCCATCGTCATCCTGGAAGCGCTTTTACAGAGCCTTTCTAGCTGCCTACCCCTTTGTAAACATGACCTGGGAGGGCTGGTTTCTTATCCAGCAACTGTGCTATATCCTCGGGAAAGCTCAGCATCATTCACCCCTGCTGAGGCTGGCTGGCGTTCGCCTGGTCAGACTGACTCCAGAGGATATCGAGGCCCTGGAGAAGAAATTGGCTGGAGCCACCTCAAGTCCAACACGCAGGTATGTCAGAACATGGCTCAGCAGCTGCTTTCTAGAAGGTTCTGCGGATGTGTTAATCTGCAGGTGATGCTGCAAAGAAAACTGCCTTGTTCTCCAGAATTTCTTCAGGATGAAGTTTACCTCTGGCAAAATGTGCTCCAAAAGGGTATATCATTAGTGTAAATAAGGAAACAAGTAGCAGGGATTAGCTTCACAGGATTTTGTGGTAATAAAATTGCAAAGTTGGAGGGCGGTTGGCACTCCAGCCTTTATCCTGTTCAATTTTCACTGGCACTTTTCTAACAAGGGAATTAGACTGCAACAATATTGCTAAAAGGACTGAAACTTGGCTCTTTGATCTTTCTGAGCAGCAGCTAGTCACGTTTAATGTCCTGTAAAATGATGATCCATGAGTGAAACGCTCTGTGATCCAGGTCTCCTCAGTCCAAACTCTTCCAATTTAAACTTCTGAACAAAACAGAACTTGAAGCTTTCTTAAAATACACAGAATCTGAGACAAACATCCTAGTAGATGCCTCATTACAAACATGGGATACATTGACCAACCTCCTTAACATTAAGAAGCTGTATAAAGCAGTGATTTACTTGCCAAGTCCTTTTCACTTTGGTTTGTAGATGGGTAAATGTGCAGTAGTAATGATTTCTCCATATCTTCTCTCTTTTACAGCATTAAAACACAAGTGCAGTCAGCGGTGAGGAAAGCGTTAGGCGGCATTGCCTTCTCCCTGTCCACCGGGCTGTCCGTCAGCGTGTTCTTCCTCCAGTTCCTGGACTGGTGGTACTCCTCAGAAAACCAGGAGACGATCAAATCTCTGACAGCTCTCCCCACTCCTCCGCCCCCCGTGCACCTCGACCACGGGGCCGGCTCAGCTCTCTTACCCAAACTGAAGACCGTCTGCCCTCTGTGCCGCAAAATTCGCGTCAACGCCACGGCCCTGGCCACCTCCGGCTTTGTGTTTTGCTACCGCTGCGCGTACAATTACGTGAAGGCTCACCAGTGCTGCCCCATCACGGGCTACGCCACAGAACTGCAGCACCTTGTCAAACTCTACTCTCCCGAGAGCTGAAAGGCTTACCCTGTGCTTTCAGAGGTACAGCTCTGCGGCTGGGTAGCAGGGAGCCTAAATTCACCCCTTACATCCCATAGAAGGCTTTCGACCGCCGCAGCTCCATCAGTGAGCTCTAAAGCTCCTTTGAACTTGGCGGTTCCATCAGAGTTTTGCTGCCTTTGCGAATTCTGGTAAGGCTGTCCCCTTGGTTTGTTAGCTGTTCCCAACACCCTGTGACAGTTTCAGAGGGATCGGACAGCCACAGGCTGTCAGCCGGCACAGAAATGCCTTCAGAGACCAACCAAAAGGCAAGGAATATTGATTTGGATAAAAAAGAATGCAGATGTGAGGATCAAAGAGCATCACTGGTAAAAGTGCTGCTCCAGGGTACGAGCCAGCAAATTAAAGGGGTAGGGAATAGTCTCTAGGGGAGTTATTCCCCCTTTAGCAGCTTCCCAGGCGCTGATGCTGCCCAGTGCTCGCTCTGGCACTAGGGCTTGGCAAAGAGGCAGTGGCAGGCTCTGATCATGTTATTCTTAAGAGTTTCCCTTCATTTGCAGGCCACTCACCTTTGAATTGAGAACATCACACCCCTAATTCCCATCAACAGTTCTAAATTAAGGCTTTTGACTCTTTAAAGGAACAAGAGGTGGTGTGTACAAGCAAGGATACAAGAGGGAGATCACATTTTCTGCACAAGGGAGAAAAACGACAAACCAGATTAAAGCAGCAACTATGCCAAATGATGAGAGTTGGTTTTTGTTAAAAAAAAGTCTTTGAAACTGTTATTATCTGCTTTTATAAAGCAAAATTCTTTTCTTGAGTGAGAGCCTAACTTATTTCTTCTCTGGGTATTGGAAAAAAACTGAGTTTGTTGTTCCTCTAGGGGCTCTGTTTACACAAAGGAGACTAGGCTAAAGCTGCTTTCATCTCTGCAGATGATGATAACGGGTGTAAGATTAGCATTTTCCAGGTGGGGAATCTTTAACATCTATGTTTAAGTATTACATCGCAATTCTTCCAGCCCCAACCACGTAGCACATTCATAACGTAACAAAGCATCCTTTCACTGAACGGAGGGGAAAAGAGAACGTGTGTGACATTATGGCTGGTTCTTCCTCCACACCTGATTTTTCATGATGGAAGGGGTTTTTTTTCCTGACTCGGCTGCAGGGAGCAGCAGTTTGTTACTCCAGACGTCCCAGGGAACGCTTAGAGGATACGAAGAGCAAAGCTGGCTGCCCAAAGTGCAGGGTCTCTCCAGATTAAGAGATATATGTTCTAACATTTAACCCACTGAACCGGTCAACTCATTTTCCCCCCACTTTAGCTCTGCTTCAGAAGATAAAAATCTCTAATATCCTCCCTCAAGATAACAAGGTTATTGAATAATGTGGGAAAAGACAGTAATTTGCATTCTCCCAGAGATGCTCTGGAAAAACTTACTGTAACAAATGAGATTTGTCCCCAGTGCTTGTCTTATTATCTTTCTTCCAGACCCTTCTACCTCTGCCACTATGGAATAATAATAAAAACTGTCTCATTTCTCCTTTTTCAGTAGTTATGGGTTCCATAAAGACACTTCTCTTCCTTTAGAAAGCCAGTAAGAACGCACACACCTTGCTGGAAAAGAAATCACATCAAGCTGCAAGATTCTTCCGAGATTTCAAATCACTTTCAACCCAGCTGGCTTCAGGCTGGATATTAATTCACATCACTTGCTACATCAGTTTTGCTTCATGCACAGAGATCATCATCTCCGTGAAAAGCCAGAATCCCAGATGCTCCGCTGCTGCTGCTGCGCGGTCTTAAAATAATGTCTGATTAGACAGACCTGGGCTTGATTGTCCCATTGACTCCAGTGCGACCAGTCATTTAAATAAAGGCTGAGGGATTTGACTGACAGTTATTTCAGGATAGGTTGGTTTCCATCTAGCCTTCCTGTACTTCCATCTGCTGCTCAGCAAGAAGTTTGGGCAGAGCTGGGACAGAAGAGTGACCGATGCTGACTCCTAGGGTTAATCTCTCTTCCTTTCTCCAGAACGGCCACCAGATGCCCACCTGCCAGGCCCTGGCTGCCTTCCACTCCAGCTCTCCAGCGCTGCACAACACCCTGTCCCTCCCAAACTCGGATTTGGCCAACTCCAAGACCTCCACTGACCCACCCACATCTAAGCCCCACAATTCTGAACAGCTGTAATTACTCTTGAATGTTAGATTGCTCTTTAATGCCTAGCTGGCTAACAGGCATTAAGCCCACAACGGTGACAGGCTCAGCAGTTACCTGCCAGATTGTGTTAGTGTTCCTGCAGATGGCTGCAGGAGACCGACTTGGATTTGACAGCTTCTTCTAACCTTCCCGACCTTAGTAACCAAATAAATATCCATTTATCGGGTTTGTTGCTCTAAAACAAAGCTACAAAACTCATTCACGTGATACAAACATTCCCATTTATCTGCTTTTTGACTGTAATAGTGTTATTAAACCCATGATGGTCTAAAGATAAACAAGAAAAGATTTTTTTCAAGGAACACCAACTTTATTAAACCAACCTTTGGACTTCCATGACCGTAGAGAAGTCACAAGTTCGTATGTATCATACATGCATTCAAGATGCTTTGTTGTGTTGCAACAGCAGCAGCACTGGAGTTGCCCAATACATTACTGCCAGAACTTGACTTTGCAAGTCTTTTAAAAAACGTTTAGTGACCCTCAGCCACATTCACAACTCATCTAGATGCTCTGAAAAAATTAATGCATTAACAACTGAGTTACTTTCCCTCCTTTCTTAACAGAAACCATGTGGCTTCTCCTGTTCAAAGAAAACCACCATAACTATACTCCCCATAGAAGCTTCCTTCTCCACAGGAACGGAGAAATGAACATAAAGGTGTCAGCAAGACCTGGAAGAGAATAAAAACTAGATTAAAGAATAGCTCCGTATCTTTTCCTGTACTTGCTTGATTAGCCCAGCCTTTCCCCACCCCTGTGAAAGGGCTGCACTTCATCCAGAGCCAGGCCCCACAGCCAGGCCCCACACCACAACTCACTTCCAAAAATATTCCTGCCTCTGTGTTGGCAATCACTAGATGAGAAGCCAGCTGAACCAACTGCTGATGGGGTGTCTACAGGAGAGACAGCTCAGACTCCACCTTACAGAGTCTGTGTTACATTTACAGAGAAGATACAGCGGCAAATTATCTGGAGTTTCGTAGGCCACGTCACATACAGGAGAAAAAAACGCAAGAAACCCCTCTCATTGCAAGCTCACAACTAGACCCAGCATTGCAGCAAGATACACAAATCCAAACAAGTATTCGCACTACTTGTTTTTCAAATCAACATTATTCTGCCGTTAAAAAAATAAAAAAAAAAGCTAAAAATTCTTAACATTTTTTCAGTATTTTTTAGGGTGCATCAAAAGGAAGCCAAGCTGTTTACTCTAGATGAGCTTAGCTTAAATAAGCTCAGAGAGAAGATTACGTGATCATGCCCTGGTCAGAGCAAAGACACAAAGTCTCAGCAATACCAGTTCAGAGTCTACTTCGCTCATCATTGCTCCGGGCAAATCTAGTTCCATTCAGTAAGGAGCTTGCCCCCAGGTCAGGAATTGGAACAGAAAAGGGTTTTTCTTCTAGAAGAAAAAACACATACCTCCTCACCCCAAATTAACACAGATTTAAATTGGGCTCTGGGTAAATACTTTTCGGGATCACATGGCTTTCTACAGGACAGTTTGCAGTCAGTTAACACTGACCTGGGGAAGATGAAACAGGGATGGCTGTTACAAGCCTAAAAAAGCAGTGGCCTTTTCTACCTTCTTGAACCCACCTCTGTCAGAGAGCACCAGGGAGGAGGAGGTGGTACTTCGCACCATCAGCACAGATGTGGTCTCTCCACACAGAGCTCGGGTGTTCAGCTGTGTGCATGAGAAAGCCACACAGGTTGAGCAACACAGACAAAAACTTCCCATGTTCTCTTCCAAACCATTATTTGCTAAGCCAGCAAAACCTCTCTTTTTTCCTCCTGACATACCCATAGACACACTGCCACCCCACAAGGCAGAAGAGACTCCAAACTGGCATCAATTAAAGCTTTGGCTGATCTGCAAGCATGCAACAGAAAAAAAAAGGAGTTGGTTTTAAGTTTAATGCTCATCCATGAATTAAGAGTGTGTTTTTTTTCACCTTATCACTTTCTACTGTTACAGAAAACAAGAGGATGAAGCGCATTTAGCAGGGGAGGAAGGGAGGGGGCTGACATCTCTGATAGACCCAAGCTGGAGCTAGGGAAGATAGGTCGTGAGTTGGGATTCCAAGGTCAAGGAGAGCCAGTATGAAGCAAAAACAAGGGGGGGAAAAACTGTCATACCTATAAATACTGCTGAAGTCAGTGAGTGGCTCTCGAAGGATCCAGAGGCCTATTTCGATCTAACCCTTCCCTCATGCCACCCGTTTGCACCCTGTTTCCCGTCTCCTTCCCTGCATTGACCCCTCCACACGCACACACAGACGNCAGATGCCCTACATCGGTCGGGTTCGTCCCCCTCAGCCAGCCCCGCCAGACCCTGAGCCTCTCTAGCGCCACCGCCCCACACCCCAACCCCTCAGCTTCCCTACTCGGATCGTCTCAGCCCCCACATTCCTCAGCTCCCAAGCCCCTCAGGTCCTGTATCCCCCGGCCGCCATGTTACCCTCACCCCCCGGGCCGCCCACCGCTCACGCAGGCCCAGACACGCCGAGGCGGAGCTGCCCGCCTTTGTCCCACCCCCTTGGTGGCCAACAGCCAATGGCAGCGCGCAGTACTGCCTGCAGCCAATAGGAAGGCGCTTTAGCAGGGCTCGGGCCGGCGCGAGCGTTTCCCGCCCTGAGGAGAGCTGAGGGGGCGGAGGGCGGGAGCGGTCAGGCCTTTCTCTGGGGCTACCGCCGCCGAAGCTGTTTAGCTTTCTCCTTTCCATTTCCTCAGCGACACGGCTTGCAGACCCGAGGGAGAAGGTGGTGATAAATCACTGCCTCAAAACGCCGTCCGGCCCTGAAGGGCCGGCTCTGCCGGCTGCATGCTGTGTAGCGATGGCTCCACGACCGAGGGGCAGCATGACGAGTGTGGTATCGCCGTGAAAACAACTGAGGTTAAAAAGTACAAAAAGGCCGACAGAAAATCGTGGGAGAAATAAAAATATTCCAACAGTTGAATAGAAGGCGCTTTGGAAGGAAAAGTATTATGATTTAATATAGTGGTTATAATAAAACGCTTGCCTGTTTAAGGTCAGGTGGGTAGCTGCATCCTGTGGGTTTAAAGCAGTAACTCTCGATGGGCAGCAGTTTGTAAGAAATTCCAGCACTACACACGTTTTCCTGGGGAGGGGTCCCTGCCCTTGCCGGGGCCTTTCTGTGTGGAATCAGGAGGAGGATCCAATCTGAGGGGCAATGACAGCCCCGCGACGCACTAAGAATGTAGGGAGACTTGGAATTCAAGAAATAAAAGCTTTTTAATCCATCCATGCATCTCTGGGTTTCATTCTGACTCTGCACAGCTCACAGAGTCATCTGTGAGGAAGGCAGGGAACTCCTCAGTAACCGCTGGTGGGCACCGTGAAAAATTCAACTGGGAAAAACTGCTTTGTAATGAATAATACACCGGCTCCTGCCAAGGAGGCTGAGCAGGAGACTCTCTTTTATACACGGTATGGAATCAAAAGCTAAAAAGCATTTTTACTTTGTACGTGAAGCAGTAATCCTGCTCGCAGAATGTTTCTATTTCCTTCCTGTTCTGCAAGCAATTTTCCAGAGTCAAGCACCACCTTGCTCTTTTTCCACATTATTTCATTGTCTCTCATCTCCCTTCAAAAAATACACAACTTTGTTGAGCGGATACCTAGGACACTCTCATCCACTGCTGCACGAGGCTTCCCAAGGCTTTGCAGTCAAGCCCGCATCCTCCCTTGTTCTCAGTCCCCTCACTATTCCCCAAACTCAGTGCCTTTGCCGGAATTTTGCCCCAAGGAGGGAGGTGACACTGAGGATGCTCCAAAGTGGCCCCTTGCATGGATCACTTCCATGGGGAAAAGTTATGAGACAATTTTAAGCCATAACACTAATTATTTCAGCTGAAAGTTGTATATGGGCATGATTTAAGTGTAAAATTATTAGCGTCAGTGCGCTTTGTCAGTACAAAAAGGTAAGAAAATTGAATCTCATCTTGCAAGCGTTGCAAATGAAGATAATACAAAGCGTATCTTCTGCACAGGACTTTATAGCTCGTTATCCTGCTTCCCAGCTTCCAGACGGTATCCCTGACTTTGCAGCTCTAGAGGTGTAACAGAACACCAACTTTTCAGTCTAAACAAACAATGACATATGTGAATGCTGTAAGTTGGGGGATTGCTTCTATTTTTTTTTTTTGTCTGTTTCCTCCTACGGACTTTGGCCCTTTTGAAAGTGCTAAGGGGAGGGACGTAGCAGCCCCGGACGACTGGGCTCCCAGCAAAAACTGCTTTTGAACATCAGATAGAGCTAGAAAGATCCAGTGAAGTCTGTGGACGCTGGTGCTTCACCACAGGAAACAGGGAGAAGAAAACAAAACTGGCAGAGAAGAACTGAAACCAGCAACAAAGCATGTTTCGTTTCTGTTAAGTATTACTAGAAGGAGGGGCCAGTGGAGAAAACAGGTAACACACTCTGCATGTTTTGTACTCCGTTTCTGCTGCGCATCATTCTGGGACTTAAATATTTAAGGATTTAAAATTGATATTTCAAATATTGACATTTTAGCCCAGAGCTAAGAAGAAGAGGTGGGGCAAGCCCTTTTCCCCAGGGGCGTCTGAGATCCCAGCAGTCAGCCAGGCAGTTCCTATTGCAGGAAGCTAGAGGGGAGGTCGTGGAACTGGATGGGAAAATTCCTCTATCTGGAAGAGGAATTAGCCCACACAAACGTCCTTGCTGCTTTAGCTGCACCATAAATCAAAGCTACGAGGAGCAGAGCAACTTTCCTCAGCAGAGCTAACCCAGAGGAGAGGCAGACGAGGCGGGAAACTTGTCTCCCATATCAGATCTGGATAAGCACATGGGAGGTTTTGCGCCCTGCAGCTCTCTGGCTTAATACTTGGTCACGCAGAAGGCACATCTGTGCTACTGGAGATAAGCTGCGCTTCTGTCACAGGTGAGGCACACTTTCATTTATTTCCAGGTGCTTTTGTACCTCAGATATGTTTTGTAGGATGGGGGCTGGATTTCATTTTGAGGAATTGGCTTAAATGTGACACAGATGCCGTTTGCCACCATTTCAAAGAATTTGCCAGCAGTCTGAGCGCCAAGTGGCAATCAGCCAAGATTCAGCCGCTTTGCTAGCAATGGTGGCCAAATAGAGCTGAAAGTAGAAGGCTCAGTTGTTATTATTTATTCATTATTCATCAATAAGATTACTGGATTCTTAAGATTGAGGTGAGGTTTTGGCACAGCCTTTTCTGAGTCATTACAGGAGAGGAGGAGGGGGCACGCAGTCCAGGAATACGCACGGGGATGGTGCTGAAGGGAATAATAAGTCTGGCTGTGGAGAAACTATTTGAGGCTGTTTCTGTGTTCGGAGAGAGGGGACAGATGGCAGCACGGTCCCTACATGCCCTCATGCGCAAGGACGGAGAAATATACATCTGGGCATAAACTTGAGTTTTCAGCAAGCACTCTGTTTTGGAAGTGGAGGAAAATCCCTGTTGCTCTCATATCTGTGACTCAGTGTATTTATTGTTCAAAGGACAGGCATTGTTTAGCTAATGTTTTTGGAAGTCTTTGGAAGATTGATGTTTCAGCATAAATAGTAACTATTTTTTTTACAATTCTTTCAGTCCCAGAATGGCTTTTGAAGAGGATCAACAACAGCAGAAAGTCTGGGTTAATTTAGCAACCAAGTATCCTGAAGTAGTTTTGTGTGTTGGAAAAATATGTTTTGGTGAAAAGGCAAGAAAAAAGATGCCAAAAGATTCAAAACAAGATCAAAAATACACCCTTGCCCGTGCCGTGTGTGCCTTGCTGAACTCTGGAGGAGGTATCGTAAAAGCAGAGATTGAAAACGAAAACTACAACTTAGAGAGAGATCAGATTGGACTAGATTTAGAAGAGACTTTACGGTCTCTTGTTTTGTTTCCAGACTGGAGAAAATACCTGGACTTTGAACAGCGAGATAATTACATTTTGATTTTTATTAAAACCTGGAGTAATGAAAACCCATCCTTAAAATCTGCGACTGCAAACCCACGTCTGTGTAGCCTGAGTACTGGGTTGTACGCAAAATGTGGTGCTTTTCTTTCTCACATGAATCCTACCGAAGCTTTTTTGTTCCTTAAAGAAAAGCAAGATGAAGTCAGGAGAGAGCTTAGCCCAGGACCTCGTGCTAAAAAAAGGATGACAAGGGCTGTTGAAGGAGACATGGATATTATAAATAACACTGTTGCCGAGTTGTATGGTAGGGGCCAACTGCAACGTGGAGAGACATTGACTTTCACTGAGTCAGGAAATGTGGAATTTAAGCACTATCCAACTGAAAAAAAATTAACTCGTGTCGAAAAGATATTACCTCAGTATATCGCTGGATTTGCAAACACAACCGGCGGGTATTTGTGGATCGGCGTGGATGATCACGGCAGAGTGCAGGGATTCAGTAGTGATGATGAGGAACTTAAAAAATTAAGTCACATAATCGATTCCATTCAAAGCAAATTAACCCTTTTCCATTTCTGCGGGAGTGGACGTACACACAACATAAGCTACGAATACAAAATCTTCAAAGTTTACGATGAGGCTGGAGATCACTGTGGCTATGTCTGCGCTGTGAAGATTCAGCCATTTACTTGTGTCGTGTTTTCTGAAGACCCAGACTCGTGGCTGGTGGAAGGCAGCATCGTGAGGAGACCGAAAGCGGACGAGTGGGCTGCGTGGATGACTGCTGCTGATCCAGGTCCAAAAGAGCCAGGACGATCCCTTTCCATTTTCAATATCTCCTTTTATTTTCTTGCTCCTGATCTGGGAGTGTTGTTTGCCTTAGATAATCTTACCTGCTTTTCAGTGTTCTTTGAGTGCTTGACCAACCGGTTTGACTGTTTCAGGTCCTTGATAAATATCTGTCTTTCTGCTGCTTAAGTTCTTTAATGCTTGCTTTGGGCTGCAGCAGGTCCTGGTGCCTAGCAGGTTGTTAATGCCAATGTTAGTGCCTGCTTTTGCAGCATGACCTCTCCGTGCCTCAAGGTGACCACTTTTGAGGTTATACTCCCAGTGTACGTGTTTTTTTACATAATTGCCATACTCCGTGGCAATTGCCATTTGCCTTCAGGCTTAATCTATACTTTTCCTCCTGCTTTTTTAGGGGCATTCTCCGCTGCTACCGCCAGTCTAATAAGCGGACAGCTATGGACAGCTAAATTGTTCGTTGGCCAATTCTTGGGCAGTGAAAAGGGTATCACTAACAGAGTTAGAGGTCATAACAGCAGCTAATGAGATAAGGAAACCAAGAGCAGCTCCATGGTCCAAGGCCTGAACCCGTTCTGCTGCTCTTCAGGTGCTGTCCACATGAGTTGCAAGGTTTCTGTCTATGCATTGTACTTATTATTTTAAAGAAGAGCAAAACACAGCATGAGGATAGCTCGTGGCTCTTGCACTGAGGGACAGCAAATGCTCATGGTGTTTCATATGTTTTTATTTCTTTTTTTCCAGATCTTTCAAAGTTTTCTGAGACCTTTAGGCTAGAGCTCAGTCTGAAAGAGGGACCACCTCTTGCCAAGCCAGTTTATTCACACCAGGGCCTCGACAACGTTGATGACCTTTGCAAGCAACTGTTTCCAGGTAGGTCTGCACATTACTTTGACTGTCTGGTGGGTTTACAACATGAATCTCAAGGGCAGGGTCAAGGTCAAAGATGAGTTTGAAGACATTCTTTAAGCAGGTGTTAAGAGATGGAAATCATTTGCAGATCTGACAGCAACATTGCATTCAAATGCCTGATGACCCCCTTCTCCAAGGACTGATCTTCTGCCAGATGTACACATGTACATCATGGAACTTAGCTAGATGAACTCCTCTGGGGACCAATCACAGCCATGTCAATGTCTTTTCACAATCCAGGGAAAAATGGGAAATACGGGAGGAGAAGGTCACTTGGAATCAGCCCGATGTAAATACATGAAGTGACTGGGGCTGGGCCCTGAGCGGACAGTCTGCTGCTTGTTACAGTCCAACGTTTCTGTGGCACTGCAAGATCAGCCAGCTGTCCTGGGGCTTTTCTATTGAGCTGTTTGTTTCTCTGTTTACTCGCCAGGTCTCCAGAACAGGGCTGGCATTTTTGACAGGGTTGACATTAGTCCTGTGCTGGCATTTTTAGCAAAGGGACTGAGACCCGGGCAGGAGATGAGGATTGCGTCCCCTGAGGAAGCAGTCTTTGCAAAAGAATCTGGAAACACATGGATTGGTTAGGGAAAATTTTGAAGAAGTAAAATAAAGTATTTCAGGCAGCTACAATCTGTATTTGCAGCCTTTCAGTTCCCACAGAATGATTTCAGAGGGCTGAGTTTCCATGTCTTATACTAACACTAGCTGTTTCTTCTGCTTTGCTTTGTTAGCGAAATCCCACAGAATAATATATACTCCAGAAAAACTCAGCAAAGATCTCTTCCAAGAGCATCCCGGGTTGGATATTTTAATAGAAGATCAATTGAAGCAGCTTTCTGAGGGAGTTCTGATATTTTCCAGAAGCTGGGCTGTTGAGGTCGGCTTGCCAGAAAACCAAGACATAATTTGTGATGTTCTCCTAATAGCCAAGGACCAGCCACCCATCCTCTATACAATCTGTGAGCATTACATCTCACGGGATTTGTTTGAATACTCAAGACGCATAGCCTGGAGGCTAAAGGAAAAATTAGTCAACACTGGGGGCTATATTCACAAATTGTGTATAATACCAAAGCTGCTGATTTTGCCTCCCGAAATTAACTGTGGAAAAGAATGGGATCTGAATATTCAAGAAATGTATCCCCAAAACTACAGCCTAATCAAGAGCAACAACTTCAAGGCCCTCTTACATGCTCTCACAGTAGTTCTGCTGAGTTTCAAGTCCTTTTTAAGTGACCGTGTTGGTTCTGAGTTTTTGAACCTCTTGACCATCAAACAATACCAGCTGCTGTCGGAAAATCTTCACAAAATGAAGAAGCTGTACATTTATGGACTACCAGGAACAGGAAAAACTGTAATGGCCCTGAAGATCATAGAGAAAATAAGAACTATGCTGCAGTGCAAACAAGAGGAAGTTCTTTATGTATGCGAGAACAAGCCTCTGAGAGATTTTGTGTCGTAAGCATTTCCTCCTCCAGCTATTCAATTCAACATCCTGTTATTTAACCAGCATTTTTAAACAGCAGAGTACTGATTAGTATATTTGGTATGCTATTTGGTCCACCATCATTGCAGGTTTTGAAGTATGTAGTCGGGATGCATTTTTTAGTAAGGCTCAAATTCTTTTCTTGACATCCTGAGCATCTATTCATAGATATGACTTTAATATCATCGTGTTCACTTTGTTCTGATCAAATATAACCAGTAGTTTGCAATGCAGAGATTGTTTTTAACCTGCTTGTATCTCTTCCACAGGAGGAAAAACATTTGCCAAGCTGTGACAAGAGTATCCTTTTTGAAGAGAAAGTTTGATTACGTGAAGCACATAATAATTGACGAAGCACAGAATTTCCAAGGTGGGGAAGGCGATTGGTACAAGAAAGCCTTGGCTCTAACTTCATCACCAGATCTCCCTGAGCCTGGCTTTTTCTGGATTTTCTTGGACTACTTACAGACAAGTCACTGCTTCCCAACCGGTCTTCCAGAAGCAAAATGGCATGATCCCCTCGAGTCACTAACCAAAGTGGTTCGTAATGCTAATGATATCTATAGCTATCTAAAACGAAAAATGGAAACAATTGTAGAATGCTCTACCCTAAATATTCCCAAAGAACGTTTGGCAGAGTTGTTACACAGAACCACATGCGCTCATGCTGTGAAAGGCCGTATCGAAATAGTAACAAAACTTAGAGACAGAGATGAAATAGCAAAGTACGTGGCAGAACACTGTCATATGTATCTTAAAAAGGGTTACTCTGAGAAAGATATTGCTATCCTGTGCTACAGAGATGAAGAAGTAAAAGCATACAGTGGAATACTAGCATCAGAAATGAAGAAGTCGAAGTCGAGGTCAAGTATAACATTAAGAAACACAGAGGAAGGACTAGAAGAGCAAGCTATTCTTGACAGCGTCCGTCGTTTCTCTGGCTTAGAAAGAAGCATTGTGTTTGGAATTATTCCTCAATCCTTTCCATTTCAGGAAAAAATTTTAAGCAATATATTGGTCTGTGTAGCATCCAGAGCTAATTTAAATCTACACTTGTTATTTGATAACTGAGAATAGGTAACCACGTAGGATCCCAACAAGGCCCATATAGGTCGATGATTATGTATATTTGAAATTTTTTTTACTCTGTTTCTGAAGTAGAAGGATTTCCTTCATAACGGTCCTCTCTAAAAGCCCAGACATTCTTGGGAAGCCTCTACAGTCCCTTTAAAATCAAATGTAAGGTTTCAATAATGCAGAGAGAAGAGATACTTTGAATGTCAGCAGAATGACATCACTCCCCGAAGGCTCCTTACAAGGACTTGCTAAACCTGACGCTCAGCCTTTGACCGCAGGCAGGTGCGTTGCCAAGTCAAAGCCACTGTGCCAAGACAGGAGACAGGAAGACTTTCTGACTTTCACCAGCTCACTCCTACACTCATATACTGCTCAGAAACAAATAGCATAGGCATCCAGGGTCAGAAGCCATTTTTTAAAACACAGCCTCTATTCAGGTATCTAGGAAAGTGAAAACGAGGCCTTCTGTCCATGTTTTAGCCAAGAAGTACAAATAAATGGCTTTTACAGGAGCTTGCTCACTCCATTTCAGCAACAGTCAGCATAGATTGGAACCCAGTTGCTCCTAGAGGAGCACCAGTGGGAGAAGGAAAACTTTGCACAACCACCCTTAGATACCAATGGCCCTTTTTGTCTTGGTTTCAGACACGCTGGTTAGATAAAACCCTCTCTACGGAGTTAGACGCAAAGTACTTTTGAAAGACAGATCCAAAATTCCTAAAACTGAGTGTCTGAAGTTGAAGACGGGTTGAAAACAAACCATATTGTTTTCCCCCACAGAACGACCTGTGGTTTGTTTGATTTGGAAGAACGGTCCGATACCCTCCTGGTGTGATTATAAAGCACCAGTGATTTAATGGAACGTGGTTACAGTAAGGAGAAGACATTGTACGCAGCTGCAATCACCCTCTAAGTAAGTTTACCTTATAGCTTAAAAATTCTTGCTTTTCTAACTTCAGGAAGCTTAGGCACTTTTCTTTTTTTTTTTTGTTTGCCAATATACAAGGAAAGATTATGCACTTGGTTCCTTTCATAACCCCAAACCTCAATGCTTAATCATGCCGTGCCTTATCATGTGAGAATCACTGACTTTTAGTACAATCAGAAATATTTTAATGCGCTTGAATTCACATTTAAATAATTGCTGAGTAAGATTATATTTACTATGTGCTTGGCTTTCATTTCCGCTAAATCTGTGATTTTTTGTGTCGTCCATAGCTTGCATAAAGAATCTGTGATCAAATAAAAACATTTAATATAAGAAAATTTAATGTGATGACCAACTGGTGTTTGCTTCTCATTCCATTTCTTCCATAAACGAGATATTTTCAGCATTCCCTGTGGAACTAAACACTGTGCGCTGGTGTGAACCTCAGCGTAGCCCATTGGTGCCACCTCCTCACACAGCCTTTCACAGTGGCTTTGCAGCTTCATTTCAGCATCACTGGACAGTTTGCAAGTGGTGAAAATTCAGCCTGTGCTACCGCTTCCTCCAGTTTCCTGGGTACGATGCAAGGCTCGAAGTGGGAGTTGTCTTAGATTCTGCATTTGCTGCGTAAAAGCAGGACAGGAATTCCACATGGAACAAAGTAGTGAGTTTATTAATTCATCCCACCATCCTCTCACTTGGGCACACCACCAAAAACAGTTTAAAAATATCACAAAAAAGCACACAGCTAAAACCCAGCCTGTTTTCTGACTACAGCACAGAAGGCGTTTAAGCCTCCCTGTCCCACCATCACTAGGAATTCCAGAAGTACCAGGAGCTGTAGATGGTTGCACAAGAGATTTCAGCACAGTTGAGTTTCTCTCCAGCAGCCCCTGGCCCGTTTGCAACACAACTGCAATTTTTACTGCTGGGCCTTGGAACTTTCATCATTATCAGCTGAATGGGGGCAAAGAAAGGATTTACACCATCTGGGAATTACTCAGATGGACACCTTCCCAGATTTCCCAGGCAAATGTCCCCCTTTTCCTCACACACTTTCTGATCCTCCAAAGTTGTCCCCAAACTATCCTGTGCCTTGGCAGTGGCACTAGATTTTCCTCGTGGCTCTCCCTTTTCCACATTTCTCAGCAGCTTTTTCCCCCTCCAACATTCAGCCTTTTTTGGTGCTTTTTATTTCCTCACGCCCGAGAGAGAGGTTTGATCAGCCCGTAATCCATGCACCTTGTGAGGCAATCACGTGCTACGTTAATGATGTGCTGCTTCTTGGGGTCATCTTCTTGCTTGCCGATGTAGGTCAGGATCTCCAGGAGCTCTGTCTCCACCAGCTTCTTCGCTAGCTCTTTGTCCGCACTGATTAAGTTGAAAGCGATGACCAGTCCTCGGTGCTGTACCTCCATGTTATCATGCAAGCAGAGCCGCTGCAGGATTTCAAGCCACTGGGTGGTCTTCAAGGGAGAGAGAAGACCATCAGTACTGATCTGAAGAACGCCTCAACCGAGAACACGAGTTTGACAAGGTGTTTCTCAGCAGAAGGAAGCACAAGGACTCCTCTCTTCATACTCAGGTACTGATTATTTGGTTCTTTAACTAAGGAAACCTGACTCCAAGCTTTTGAACCCAATTTTTGTTACACTAAAGTCAGAAGCTTTCATGGCACTAGCACCATATGAAACACATTTCATGTTTAGGCTGCTGCATCATCTCTGTGCAGAGAATCTGATCAGAATATTGACACAGCTGAGATGACCAGAAGCAGGCCACCCACTCCCCCAACACCGATTTCCTGAGTCCCTCCTTTAGCTTCATTAATCATTTTTATTCTAACAAGCCCCGGTGTCCAACATCAGCATGTGTGTCATGCGACAGGGATCACGAGTTCTCAACCACAGCTCTTCACAGAGACTCAGCTGTGCACAGTCTGAGTTATCAGCACCTGCAGATCTGTGCAGGGACTGGAGATGTTTGGGGATCTGAAAGCCTCAATAGGTTATCTATCAAGATCTTCTCTTTTCTTACTGAAACAAAATTTGGATATCAGATTATAGAATAATATTCTACATTCCTAACTTGCTTGACATCCTGGACTTAAGCTTGTGGATTCTGTGAATGTTTCAGCTCCGAGATGAAGCCTAGTAGAAGGCAGGCTGGTCTACTTTGTGCAGGGATGGACTAGGAGCGCGCACACCCAGGTCTCAGCTCCACCACTAAGCTCCTCAATATCAAGCTGGTCTACATCTTCCTTTTGAGAGGCTCAGTCATGAGGGGCCCTCAAGGGTATGTCTGCACTGCCGATAATCAGACTTAAGGCCTTACCACTTCAGTCATCTTGGAGCAGAGTTTCTTTTGTGCTGCCGTAAGCATGGCCAGGGCTCCTGCCGCTGCAACTTGGACCTTCTCATCATCCTCACCACACAATAACACCACCAACTTCAGCCGGTCATTTCCATCAGCCACAAACCGCTCTTGAACCTAAAAAAAACCCACCTCTTGAACCAATCTGGAGATAACACACTTAGGAATGCCTCATCATCACAGGGGCTCACAGACTGGTGCATGCAGTCAGGTCCGGGATGCCCAGTGTGTTACCTCCTTGTTGACCACCAGGTTGCACATGCACTCTGTGGCTGCCTGTCGAAGTTGGTCATGATTCTCAAACATATAGTTTTCAATATCTGGCAGGGCCTTCTCTTTGACTATCTTCAACCTGTGTGAAGGAGCAGTCAAATAAAATAACATCATGGGACAAGCAATAACCAGCTTATGAAATATTAACTGCAGACAGGGAAGGCCTTGAAATAAATCAGTGTCTGCAGCACTGGAGCTCATGACACATGGCTCATTCCCTATCTAATGCAGGTTAGCTTCATGTCTTTCCTCTTTCTAAAGGAAAATGCACCACTCTCCTCTTCCTGGCTATTTTATTAATCTTTTAGTTCTGAGATCTTTGTAGCTCTGCCAAAGGTGGCTCAAACTGACCAGTCTTCATAGTGTTAAACAAATTCACATTCACTCCTGGGGAAGAAGGAAGGTCAAAAAGCAGTTAAACTCACCTAAGTTTATCACTTCTTCCTGAAAAGTTAGTGAGACCTAACAGAGCCTCGTAATTCTGGAGGCCATCTCTCTCAGTGTTCAGCAGGCTGACGAGGGGCCTTACCACCTCGTACACCTAAGAAGAGAAGGTACGTCACTGCTTTTCCAGCTCTCGGATCTTGGCAATTTTCATTTGATAAAGGAATCATCAAGGGGGTTTTTTATTTTTTTTTTTTTTTCTAAGCTTACCCTCTCCCCTGGGAATGCAATGTCTGGATTGGAGATAGCAGCAATTTTTGCCAGAGCGTGAGAAGCCTTTATCTTGCCAACGTCTGTGCCTTCCACAGCCAGAGGTATGAGGGCCTAGTGACACACAGGAAAGCATTCAATGACTCTGAGAAGATTTATGGGATGGCCTTAATACACTAAAATAAATTAAAAATATCCTAAAGACATGTCATTGAAGAAATGGGTCTGGACCGTGATGCCTTGTGCTTTTGTTCTCAAATAGGCACAACACCAGAGCTTGTAGCTCACACATGGCTGTTTTGAGAAGATTGCTTCATTGGAGGCTTGCAGAGACACAACTGGAGCATCAGTCTGGGCCCCAGGGGCCACCAAGACAGCTCATGTTTTTGTGCCACGTTCCCTCACTGAAGACACATCACAGGCTCCCAACAGGCATTAACTGCACATCAGGTTGGGCTGCAATCAGAAAAGCAATCACCTTTCCACCACCTTGAGCGACAATGGTCCCGCGGTCCTTGGGGTCTTCACACAAGGCAAGGAACACCCTGCAGAAGCACAGCATCACTTAGTGAAACAGCCAGGTGGGAAGGCAACAACCCACATCCCTCGTGGAAGGGGGCTACAGCTTTGCAGGGGTGTCAGATCCACTGGATAAATTCCAGATGTTTAACCCAGTGCCCACAGCACTCTAGGAGGAAGCACCAAATGGCACAGTAAGAAGCTTCCAGGCCTGAAGATGGACTCTATTCCAGCCAAAACCAGTACAGAGGACTACAAATTCAAAATACACCCTAGCAAGGCATCCCTATAAGCAAGCTTCGAGGTCAGAAGGTGAACTTTTACAACATCAAGGAAAACTTTGGTTTTAAATCTTTTCTCCACCTTCCTTTCATCTCACCCCCATAGGCAGAACGCACCACCCCACGAAGCAAAGATCCAGCCCAGGCGCCCATCTCCGTGGCACACGGGCTGGCCAGCACTCCCAGCTCCCATGACAGCAATGAAGGCACCTGGCGATGAGCTCCTTGCTCTGGTCCGTCAGTATGGCACTGTCCGCCTTCACCATGCAGGCCAAGGCAGAGACGACACCGGCTTTAAGCAACCGTTTCACCCGCTTCACCACAAAGTCCTTCTTGTCCTGAAGGGGACATTGGAAAGGGATTAGCCCCTCCCTTAGCAGCTGCCATCCCGCTGACTACTTCCAAGCCTGGCTGGAGAGCAAAGCAATTCCAGCCTCAGAGACAGAAGACCCGATGTCTGTGACAATGGATACACCAAAGAAAGTCTTCAGATCCGAGCATCTCCTCCCAGCTCCCCAGCCTTAAACAACCTACCTTCGGATGCTCCTCAGGCACGTGCTGCTTGGAGAATTTTGCCAGTTGCACCAGTTCTGGGACCAGCTCCTTGGTGTCATAGCTGTTGGTACAGTTCACCAGTGCAGAAGCCACAGAATACAAGATAGTCTTGTCACTTGTCTATACAAAAAAAGAAAAGCTTATGTGAGGGTGAGGAGGACACAGCAGGGAAACAGGTCCCTTAGGACTGATATTGTGGTGGTTTGCACTACTTGAAGCTGCCTTAGGCTTATCCCCAGCTTTATAGCCCAGGGCAGGGAAAACCAGAAGTTTTTATGTTCAAACAGGCTGTTTGACATTATCAGATGCTGTCAACAACTTGATGCCTTTGGTTTTCATGCAGTTGCTGTCAGAAAGAGCCACCTTCCTCAGCCCTGGGAGAAGAGCAACCTTCCTCAGCCTTGGGAGAAGAGCAACCTTGAGGTGTCTCCATGGCACAAGCACAATTGACATTTTGCTAAACTAGAGGTAAGGGGTTGGGGTCACAGCTCCTCCTGCCTGGGAAGACAGTGTTGGGCTAGAGAGCTGGGAGAACTTGATGCTACCAGAGGAATGAGGGAACAAGGTAAGGAGATAGACCTTGGCTAATTCAAACATAGCTTGCAGGGCTGGCTCGTCTTCAACAAAGTCATCTTTCACATCTGCATCGAGGGTTAGATATGCCAGCCCTTCCACTGCCCATTTCCTGGTGCGGGCATCAATACTGGTGTTACACAACCATCTGGAAGAGAGAAAAACATCCACATTTCTATCTCTGGAGCCAGGACTAATTTCTCTGGGAGGAGGAGGAGTAAAAACAGATATTGGGACAGTTTCAGGCTTGAACATGTGCTCAGCTTCTGCTGCAGCTCCTAAAGACTGTGGATGCTTCCGTTAAGACATGACCTTCCTCCCATGGCCCCAGGTGAGGGATCTAAATGCTGCAGGGAAAGACAGACTAGGACAGCTACTCAGAACTGCTTGGCCTTCACCATCACATGGACCACATGATGCCCTGCTAACCAGTGCCAGCAGCAATGATCACCCGCTCGGTCACTTCCTAACTTCATCCCACCTCCGTGGTTAGTCCACCTGGCAAATTCACCTTCAAAGGTACTTGTGCATATTGTAGATAGCACTTGACTAGGCTGTACCATTCTGGCATAAAGGGAGGCACCATGTCTGGTGTCTCACATGGGAAAGTGAGGGAAGGAGAACGCTTATCTGGATATTGAGGCAGGAAGAACATATGGTTGCTTCAGGCACAGGAGAGCTCTGGGTCCCAGTGGTCCCAGTGCAATGGCTCTGGGGGCAGTCAGCTGTCAGGCAGCAGCAGCAAATGAAGACAGTGTGTGGGCCAGGATCTCTTGGGAAAGGAACATATTGTATCTTGCAAAGTATGGAAAAACAGAAGAAAAAAGTAAAATCACTCACTTTCGGCACTGCCTGGCTAACTTCTCAGTGGACCCCTCAGCAAACTGCCGCAGTCCATAATCTGTACCTCCCGCTGAGCCCAGCTTGCAGAGACCCTGAGGAGGATGAAGACAATACACCAGTGAGAAAGGTTCATTCATCCTCTAGCATTACTGCCCCGAAACAGCCTAATCCCATATCTAAAGTTTGAAATCAGGTCTAACGAAGAGGAAGCATCCTAATACCCAGTAGATTGCTCAGCTTCCAGCATAGCAAAGTGAGGTTTTGTGCTATTATCAGATGTCTTTAATGAAGATTAACAAGTTTTGCCTTCAAAGTTACCAATAACCCATGTGCTCTCCTGGTCTGCCATCTCCTCCTTCCTTGTAAGGGGAGGCACCATAGACCACTCCCTGGCTGAGCTGAGTGAACCCAACATGTTCCCAGGACCTCCCCCTCTCCCAAGCCTGGGGTTAAGGTGGTGAGTGTGGCAGGTGATAGAGGTAGGGGCTGCCATCCTTACCACCAGGGCTCGGATTTTGATCTTCTCATTCTTGGTCTTCTTGTAGATCTCTTTCAGGAGTGCCACCCCATTGGAGATGATGAAGGTGGCCCGGCTCAGCTTGGTGGAGGCATGGATGAGGGCTTCCACAGCCACTAGCTGGTCAATCTCCCTCTCGGACCCACACAGGGCAACCATCATCTCCATGACTCCCTTCATGCCAAGCAGCTTGTTGCCTAAGTCAAAGGGCCCTTGCAGAACTCCAGACACCATCTGGATGGCATGGAGTGTCTTATCCATGTTCTGTGGGTCGATTTTACTCCTGCATGGGATAGAAGGAGTCAGCATGTGGAACAGCAGCTGCTTACAGTTCTCATTCCCTTGGGCAGGGAACATCCTCCCTCAGATCAGGAGCTGAGCTCCACTGCTGAAATATATAGGTATCTGGGACACAGCTGAGCCCAAATTTCCTGCAAAAGCTGTGATCCAGCAGGCAGGAGCACAATGGAAGGATCTGAGCATCCCAGCTGAAGGATCTGGCAGGATCTCAAGCAAATCATTATCTCCCAGGGCCTCAATTTGGCATCAAAGTAGATTGCAAGTGCCTCATCTCATCTGCGAGACCTCCTGCTCCTGCGCCTCTGGGCCAGCTCAGCCCCAGTAAGCCAGCC
The DNA here is from genome assembly GCA_013399435.1 of Arenaria interpres. Lineage (NCBI taxonomy): Eukaryota > Metazoa > Chordata > Aves > Charadriiformes > Scolopacidae > Arenaria > Arenaria interpres. The sequence goes on along the minus strand of VXAK01006887.1, from coordinate 18,313 downwards.
CCCACTCACTTGATGTACTCCTCGCAGATCACCCGGTAGTTGTCACGCTCAGGGTCACAGCGCAGGTCATCGTAGAGTTTATTCAGGAGGACGGAGGCCGTCAGCTGGGTGTTCTCTGTCAGTGGCAGGCAGTCAAGCATCTCAGGAATCTGGCCCACCACTTTCAGTATCTTTTTTAAGCCTGGAAACAATGGAGCAATAGGGCTGTTAGAGAGGAGAGGGGTCTGTACAAAATTCAACATTCTATTTTTTGTTTTCTTGCAATGAAATAGCCATCTTGGACAGTTTTCAATTACTTTGCAGCCTAATCACATAAACCTTAGACAAAAAAAAAAAGGTAATTCAATATTTACTGGGGAGGCGCTTCTGGTGGTGAAATTGCAGGTTTGCAGCACCAGGCTTTTATCCAGCTCAGAGTGAGATAAGCAAAACTCTCCATTTGGTCGCTGGTTGGGTCAGTTATTTTTGTCAGGAGGCAATAAACCTGCTGACCTCCAAAGGCTGGAGGCTTTGACTGAGGAAAAGTACCCTCCTCTCGCTAACGTGTTAATTAATAACTTCCACAAAAATGGTAACACACATACGCACTGGGATTAGTATAAAAACACACCCCACACAACTTCCTCAGCCCCTTAGAATTTTAGAAATGACCAGTTGAAGGATCCTGCAAGCTCATCTCATCCTGTCTATTGTAGACAATTTATCCATGCCAAATCCTCTTAACATTAGTAAATACATTGGAATAAACAAACCAGAGAAATTAAGTCAGTGCTTTAAAAACCAGAAAAAAATCTTGCTCTCATACAGGTCTTTTTTTCCCCTCTTAATCTTAAAACTGTTCCCTGCTAATAAGTATAATTTGCTCCAGAATTGCACACACCAAAAAAAGGCAGAGAGGATTCTTTTGAGAGCGAGGATCAGGTCTAGAGATATTCAGGCAAGAATCCACAGCTCCACATCTCCCAAACCAGAGCAGCGGTGGAGGGCAAGGACTCACCATTGTCGATGACAAAGATGGTCCTGCTGTTGTCATGGTCTTTCAGGTCCTTCCTCGGTATATTCTTGTTGAGGAGGTTGAGTGCTCGGTCTCGTCCCTGCCCAGATACTTTCTTACTGACCAGCATATCCAGCAAGCGCATTGTGATCATCCTCAAATCTTTTTTAGTATCTGCACAGAAGCAAGACAGTAGCAGCTGGTTGCAAAACATTATGAGGCCAGGTGAATCCAGTGAAAAACATTCAAAGCCATTCCATGGCTGGAACATAGGTATTTAACTCAACACCATGAGGATAAGAGCTGTGTGCACGTTGTCATCCTGGACAGCTGAAGGGTAAAGTCTCCCAGTTTATCAAAGAACATTGAATAAGGTGGACATCCCAGGAGCAGAGCCCTCCCTGCTCTCCCTGCTTCTCCTCCAGCAAGACTGAAGGACCAGGAGGTCCAGCACCCTTACCTAGCACTACAGCTTCCTCCTTCCCGTGATGCTCCTCCGTCCCCTGGCCCAGCAAGCAGTCCGTGATGGTCTGCAGGAGGTTGCAGACAGCCAGGGAGATTTCTTCATTGTCTACCGACATCCACATACAAATGTTGTCAATGCCCAGGTAATGGAGAATGGCGGTGGCCTGGCCCCAGAAAGGAGAGAGCAGGGCAGCTGTTAGTGAAGGGTATGAGCCTTTCCTTCCTGCACGATTTAGAAAGGTCAGGCTCAGCTTGTACAAGGGGAGTATTTACCTGGGTGAATCCCAAGTCGGTACAAGGCAGAGTTTTGCTTTTCATTCTTATTTTCATTCATAGTAAGACAACTCCTAAAAGCTAGAGTAGCCAGTAATGCAACAGACTATTTCCAAGGAGGATGCTGAGGTGAGCATGGCTGGGTTTGGAAGTTGCCCTCACACAAGGTTGTTAACAAAGAGCCTGTTTGGTGCACAAACCCCATCCTGGCTTTGCTCGCAGCCAGTGTCATCACGCAGCCTGTCCCCATGCGTGGTGGCGTATCAGTAACTCAGGAGAGGCGTATTGAGAAACACACTGACCTAGTGAGCTCTGCAGAACAGGCTTTTTGTTTAAGACAACAAGTATTGTTTCACAAAGACAAAATAGGTCTCTACTCCACTGGATTTTCAACCAGTAGATTTAATTTTTGTTGTGTTGTAGCTCCCCCCAACTCCTTTGCCCCATTATACCGACATTGCATATTCATTTTGCACATGTCCATCTCCTGCTTCCAACCACTTAACACAGACAGGGCTTCTTATGAGCCATTTTACAGTATTTAACAACTGTCTTGCTATAAAGTATTAGCTGGTTCAGAGACCCCCGGGCCTTGGGACCCTTCCCAGGAACCTTAATTTCCCTGTAGGTCCTCCCTGCTTTCCTTCATAGAATCATAGAATCATCTAGGTTGGAAGAGACCCTTGGGATCATCGAGTCCAACCATCTAAGGCTTGAACAAAACTTTCCCAAATGTAGTTATTTGTTGCTTTTCGGAGACCTGTGATGAAGGACATGGATTTGACACAGCCTTGCTCACCACAACTTACGTGGTAGCAACTCATCATAAGTTTTACTTCACCAGCACACATGAAGGCACCACAGAGAATACATACAGCTTCGACGCCGGAGATGAGAAGCACAGTAACAGGGGTAGTTTCAATATTCTGTGTTATCTCCACTTCCTTATTTGTAATCTTTTTTTTTCCCCCCAGAATTAGAAGTTTTATTTGTAGGATTTAATTTTTTCCCGCTGCTCCCAAACATCACGACCTATTGCAATTTTCCACTCCCCGAGGTGCAAGGCAGTAGCAGTGAAGGTGTCGAGCACCCCATTTCTTACCCGAGCCTTATGTCCTGTACACATGCCCGAAAGTGTCCTCACGGCTGCCAGGATCAGCTCCGGGTCTTTGGTTTCTATCAGCTGCAGCAGCAAGCTCACCCCGTTGTTCTGGAAAATCCTCTCCGCACCCGCTTCTTCCCGCCCCAGGACGATGAGGTTGTTTGCAGCCTGGGTGGGAGACAGGAATCAGGGGGTCAGTGGCACAGCCCTGCTGGCAGCCTCTAAAACACCTCCGTGCAGCTCTGGGATGTCCCAGTGGGAGCTGCAGGGTGGCCATCTCCTGATGGGTAAAGTGGACCAGCTCTGACCCCACCAGGCAGTTTCTCTGGGTACATCTGGGGATTGGCTTTCCCTCTGCCCAAAAAAAAGTGGGCCACTGCTTGGAGGGAAACATAGGGAAGGTGGCAGAGATGGGCCTGAGCAGGAGTCTAGTCTGATCCCATCTTTGCAATTTTTTCCCAGAGAAGAAAGGTGATGCCTTTTGGGGGCATTTCCCATCCCAGTTGTCTCTGAATGCAGCTCATCTCCCAGCTCCTTACCTCATCCTCCATCCAGGGGAGGTTGGGAAGGGAATGCACCTTCTGCTCCTCTGTGGCCTCTGACAAACAACAGCAATTTGTCCTGTCAAGTCCAGGACAGTTCTCACCTTTTCTCGCTTTTCTTTCTCGCTGTTCTCATCCAGCAGGATTTCAAACATCTTCTGCACCCTTGAGTCCGTGGAGAACTGAATGCGCAGCTGTGCCAAGAGATTGCATGGAGCATCAGAGGGAGAAAATCAAGGAGCAATTTTCCTTTATCACTTCAAGGACACCACAGACCCTTAAACCACAGACAATCTAAGCTCAACAACAAAACAGGCATCACTTCTCGGAGAGTATCAATTACCCATCTCAGACTCATCAGCACGGGCAAGGACAGCCCTAAGCCATCATCTTCCAGAGCTCACGGTACCTAGTGGTGCAGGGACTTCTTCACAGCACCCACATAAAGGTAACTAAGTCAATGTGGTGACTGCTGGACCCGGTCCAAAGCTGGTCCAGTTCCTCGCCATGACCTTACCAAGACATTCAGGACCAGGCCAGCCACAGGAGTGAGCAGCCACGCTTTTTAATGTAACCCTTCAATCTGATCCTCAAAATTACATACAAGTATGAACTTCCAGTTAATGGAGCCTATTTATCTCCCTACATTGTTATGAGTTTCCAGTATGACCAACAATCCATCAGTGTAACCCAGAGCAAGGACTTCCCACACCTGGTCTGTGAACCTGGGGCTGCTCCCCTGGCATTTACCTTCTCCTGGATGTTGGCCCCCAGTCGCCTCAGGGTCTCCTGGAAGTTTTTGTTGCGGGGTTCGATGGTGGCGCATTTCTGAGCATCTTTGAACGCTTGGTCCAATTTCCCCAGTTTTTCCAGAGCTTGGCTGCGCCGGTATAAGGCTTTGATGTCCGAAGCATTGATGTCAATAGCTGGGAAAGTGATCCAAAAGACCAGGCATCAGAGTTTGTTTCTTGGAAACCCCATGTGTAAACCGTGATCTGCTTTACGGTGACTACAGCTCCTCGAGACGTAGTTGTTAACCTTGTGAGTGAGTTGGTGCCCGAGCAGCATCAATTGCACCAACGCTCCAAATTGGTGCATTTTATTTTGTCCCTTCTCCATTAATTTCCTTGTGGCCTCAGCACTTGGGTGTCAGTGGATGTTGAGGAATAAGACCACAGTGCCCCAAAAGCAGGTGTGAGAACAGGCTGGAGCAAACGCAGCCAGCAACGCAGCGCTGCTTTCTCAAACCAGCCCCCTCCTTACCTCTAGATGCATCCGAGGCTGCTTTGGCATATTCCTCCTGTTAAACCAGAAGGGAGAGATTTGTTAGCAGTGGAATAGCTAACGCACACTGTGACCTCTCTGTTCTAACAGGACACCCCAGTGAAGCCAGCAGCAGCCTACAGCAGGGAAGATGGGGGCTGAGGTACCTTTTCATCACTGACAGGGGAAGAGGAAAAGGTCTGTAACACAGGTGAGACAATACACACTGGTGATGATGCAGCAACAGCCTGCGGGCACTGATGGCAGAGGGGGTACTCACAACAGCCCGTCTGCATTTTGGCTGGGTTGGTGTCACTTCTCCTGGATGAGTGAAAATTCAGGAACATGCAAGCAATCTGCTAAAATCCCACAGCAGGGTCGTTACAAGCTGCCTGCAGGGAGCCGAGGCCATTTTGGTACAGATTACTTCTTGTTTTGCTAAATATCTACATCTGCTTCTCTTGTGCTGGGACAGACAGCGAGAGCAACTCCTCTGCACCCCAGTGCGTGGCTTACAGAGCTCTCCCGTAACCTGGAAGCCAAAACCTTTTGCTTCAAAGTGACTAAGTGGGATCATCTCTGAGCTGAACCCCCGTGCTCAGGACTGAAGCAGGGAGGCAGCTTTCCAGCTCCAGGACAAGCCCAAAAAGAAGAAATAATTTCCGACCAATTTGCAAACACCCTGTTCAATAAATGGACAAACCACACAGTCTACAGCTGGCGAACGCCCTTGGCTGCCTCCCTGCTCTTCTCCCAGGCACACCAGGAGCTTTTCTCACCTTTTTGAGGAAACAGGCTGCCCTGTTCCTGTACAGCACCGCCTGAAGCCCCTTGTCCTTGTTCAGCTTTATGGCTTGAGTGTAGCTTTGCAGAGCTTTCTCGTAGTCGCTGGCCTGAAAATATTTATTGCCCTCCTCTTTCAGCTGGATGGGATCCTCCATCTGGAGAGCTTTAAGGAAAAACATCAATTTGTGTCACGTTTTCAGCTGCCTGTGTCACTGGTGTCACTACACCAAGCTGAGCTTCACCATGAGACCAACGTGTAATTAACACGCACACTAATAAAAGCAGCTTACCAGGCTGAAGAGTTTGGAAAGTGAAGACCTAAATTGCTCCTCAAGGCTGTGGCTTCTCAGAAGCTTTTCCCACGGCTGTAGATCCTTAGGAGCCAATTAATAAAAGAAAGAAAAAGAAGTTTGCCTGCCTCACGGAGGGTCCCTATGGCTCAGGAAAGAGCTTGCCTCCCACTCCAAGTTTGGGCAGGATCTGGCAGCTCCTGCTGCCTGTCAGTGTCACCTGTCACCGCAGCCTGTCCCCCTCCTCGTCCCCCCCGTGCTATATAGTGCCTGGGGAGGGCTGCGAGCCAGGGCCCCCAGCAGCCAGCCCAGCTCATGGAGGGGGGCACCTACATGCAAGTGGGCAGCACCTCTCTGCAGCGAGAGGGGATCCTCTCCCACCCACCACGAGAAATCCCAGCCTCCCTCCACCCGCAGAGCTGCACAGGGGGTGGGGAGCAGGAACGGGGGGGGTTCATGCCAAAAAAGCCCACAACTGGGATGGCTGACCCCCACCGCAGTGCTCAGACCCTTTTCCCATTCTATTTTGGGAAGCATGAGACAGCTGAGCCTCAGGGACAAGCGGCCCCGTGCCAGCAGCTGCAGCAGCGCCCAGCACCTTCCAGAACACCCCGGGACAGAAAGCTGACACACACCCGGTGCTGTCTCCTCCTTCAGGGCCTTTGGGAGCCCACCCTGCTGGAAAGCCCACCCGTGTCCTGCACTGCCACCTCCCCTCATTTGGCAGCCCATCAGCACAGACTAACGCAGATGTCTGTACCGGAGCATGTTGGCCCACTGCTGTGATGAGTGCCTCAGGTCTCAATTCGAGTGACACCAGTAGAGCTGAGCCTTTCAAACTCCTCTGTTTCCCGGGTGCGATCAGGAATCAATCAGGATTCAGTCAATCAGGAATTCTGTTCTGTGACTTATCTCCCCCAAAATGCAGGCTTTACCTTCCTGAGTGTACCTACGAGCTTCCCAGCTAAAAAGCAAATGGGGGAACTGGCAGCGGGGATGGGGAAACGACCAAGGGGAACACAGACTGACCAGTATGAGCTCAGTTGCTCCGATCAGGCTTGTGGCACAGAGCTGAGCTACAGCAGACAACAAACTTCACACCAAATCTCTGCTGGGGAAAAAAGGAAAAGAAAAAAAGTCAGTTATCTTTAACTCTGTTGATCTGTGTTGGAGCTTGTGGACCTTATGGAGCAAGAATTGGCACAAGACTTCACTGTTGCTGTTTCATTCACCCCATACTGACAGCGCTGACTGGTCCCTGGTCCCCAGGCAGGCGACCACAAAGCCTTCACCTGCTTAGAAGCAGGCCCAAGGCACAAGGACCACAACTGCAGAGGGTGTAAGAGGCCATCCCTGCCTTGGACATGCTCAGTACGGTGACTTTTCTAGGTCTCACATGGACTAACAGGCCAGAAAGCCCTTCCCACATTGCTTTAGGTACAAGGGAAGGGACAGTTTGCTTCATTCAGTGTTGATGGTATAGAGCACAGCCTTTCTCAAATTATTCAGAATAAAGGGATCGTTTTCACAAGCAGCAGCACTGGAGGTACTTCAGGTCAAATAACTTACAAAATAAAATTGTGTTTCATAGAATCATAGAATTGTCCAGGCTGGAAGGGACCTCCAAAGGTCATCTAATCCAACCTCCCCGCAGTCAGCAGGGACACCCCCAAATAGACCAGGTTGCCCAGGGCCTCATCGAGCCTCACCTTGAGTATCGCCAGGGATGGGGCCTCAACCACCTCCCTGGGCACCCTGTTCCAGTGCTCCACCACCCTCACAGTAAAGAGCCTTCTCCTAATCTCCAATCTAACCCTGCTCCCCTCCAGCTTAAAGCCATTGCCCCTCGTCCTGTCACTACTGGCCTTTGTAAACAGGCTCTCCCTGGCCTTCTCGTAGGCCCCCCTCAGGTACTAGAAGGCCGCTATTAGGTCTCCCCGGAGCCTCCTTTTCTTCAGGCTGAACAGCCCCAGCTCCCTCAGCCTGTCCTCATAGCAGAGGTGCTCCACCCCCCCAATCATCCTCATGGCCCTCCTCTGGACCCACTCCATCAGGTCCATGTCCTTCTTATATTGAGGGCTCCAGACCTGCACACAATACTAATTTTTTATTATATTAGTTTAATGCTACTAATGATCAAGGCAGAGCTACGAGTGGCCTGAGCTCCCCTCGGTCTGTATTTTTGGGATGAGGTCTCTGCGACTACACCCCAGGGACAGGGAAGAAGAGCATCTGCCGGGGACGGGGGTGCCAGCCCCAGAGTGACCTTACCCTGTGCCCGCCTGCAGCTGGAGCAGATGTGCTGATGCCCTGCGATAGCCCCTGGCAGGGCAGGCAGTCCCAGCAGCGAGTGTGGGGGGCCCTCTTCAGGCCTCAGCTGAGAAAGCAAATAAATAAATCCCTTTTCCTAGGGAAATTCAAGTCCCAGAGCAGCCAGGGATGGGGACAACCCCCGGGCTCCCCTGCACCAAGCCCCTTTCAGGGACAGAGCTCTCCCCATTCGCAGGGCAGCGAAGACCTACCACCACCACCTTCATTTTCCACCCTGCAACCCCCACTGCAAGAGCTGACTGAAGAATCCAGGCAAACCCAGCCCTGGGATCCCACCTTACCTCCTGGCTCCAAGCCACCTTCTAACCCAGGGCCTTGCAGCGAGCTGGCAAATCCCGCGGTGAAATTGCCTTCCAGAAACTCCCAGGATGAGCTCCAGCATCTCCAGAGCAACAACAGGGCTGCAGAAGTGGCTGTGCTCAGCACCCAGGACTCAACCCTTTCTCCAACACAGCATTAGAGACCTTCTCCTTGGGGTGAAGCCGCATGCAATCCCTTTAGAGCTGCCCCCAAACCCCTCAGGGAAGCTCAGTGCACTTAAAGTGTTTGCATAGAGCTCAGGTTGACCTCTGGAATAACTTCAGAAGTTAGAATTCAAGGGTTTTTTCTCCTATTCACATCAGCTGCTCTCCCGGCAAGCACTCAGACCCCACCAGCTCTGCAGGGGACCACCAGTCTGCCCAGCAGCACCAGCAGCAGAGAGCCCAGCTCCAAACACAAGTTGTGCTTTTAAAACCAAAACAAGCCTTACTCAGAAACACACCGAGCTCTATAAGACAGGACCAGAGCAGCCTCATCTCCGCCTCCTACTTCTTCCCTCTGTCTCAATTTTTAAACTATCTTGCTCGAGCCTCCCAAACAACAGCATCCACCCCCCAAAAAAAACCAAACCAGCCCAAAATCTGCTTCTGTTATTTATAGAGCCCGGGAGCTGTGGCATTGCTGGCACCTGTGCTGATGGGCATTTAAAGACAGCTGGTGGGTGGGGGAGGCCTTATAGATAAGGGGGATCCTTTATCTATTCTCTTTCCTTCGCTCCAGCTTTGCCACAGCTCCTGAGCTCTGCTCCTCCCCCGCAGCATCCTCTGCCGCTGTGGGGCTGCGCTGCCAGCCCGAACCCCCAGTTTGCTGTCTGAGCTTCCAGGAGAGCACCCTTGGGTGCCAGCAGGAAGCGGAGACCCCTTTGCTTGCAGGGTGTTTGCTGGGGGACGAGGCAGGCGGGGTGTGTGTCCCCCCCGCCCCGTCCCTCCTCGCTGGGGACAGCGGTGGCCCCGGGGCTGAGGTTGCGGGGCTGAGGCCCGGCCGTGCCGCCGCTAGGTGGGAGGGCGAGTACGAGCCCTGGCGGGCCCTTCCGTTGCCTGCAGGAAGCAGGAAGGGGAGCAGGCAGGGGACAGGCAGGGGGACGGGGTCCCGGTCCCGGGGGGAGCCCGGCTCCGGGTGCCCGGGGGAGCGGGGATGCAGCTGGGGCGCGAAGGCAGCGCAGGGCGGTGGGGACGGGGGTGGGAAACTCCTCCTGGGGCTCCTTCCTCCTAAAGGCAGCCGGGATGGAGATAACGCTCGCCCGCTGTGCCCCGGCTGGCTGCAGGATTTGGGGCTGTTTGGGCCAAAAGGGAGACTGACCGCTCGCTGTGACCCTCCATCCCAACGCAGGCGGGGTAGCGTCTCCCTGGGCTGTGCGGCTCCGGGGACGGGCACGGTCCGGGGCCAAATCCGCTCTCCCGTCTCCTCCTCAGGTCTCCTCTCTTCTCCTGGCCCCGTGGGGCTCCATCCTGGGGTGGCCAGGGACATGGTAGTCCTGCGGGCTGGGCTCTGCCCCGGTCTCACGGAAGAGATGATCCAGCTTCTCCGAGCGAACGGCATCAGGACGGGTAACGGGGCAGCAGCGGGGTCTCGGGTTGGGGAACATCATCCCCTGCACCTTTAGAATGGCACCGTGCTCTCCTCCCTTGCAGGACCCATCCAGCTTCCCATGCCGGCCTGGGTGGTCTGGGCCGTGGGGTAGCCCCTGGAAAATATCTCCTGCCTCTTTGGCTTTATCCCACCCGTTCAACATCCCTCCCGTGTCCTCCTTGCTGGGTGTCTTCTGGGTCTCCCTGGGTGGACATAACGAGTTGGGACTTCTTCACAGGAGCAGGGTGTGGTAGTAGGGGTCTCTGCAGAGCTGTATGAGAGCTGATCAGTTACGGCTTTTAGAAGGTATTTCGGGAGGGTTTGTGCATTTTTCTCTCTGAAAAAATGCCCAGGCTCCTGGCACGCTGCACCCTGGGCAGCTTGTCCCCCTGATTTGTTTTGCAATGGGTGGCGGGGCCATCTCAGAGGAAAATACTCCAATACTCTATTTTGTGGGACATTCTGCTTGTCTACTTGAAATGTTGGCAGAAGGCACGGATGTTGTGCCTGTTGGTGCAGGCAGGTTTAGTCTAAGATGGTTGTCTCTTTGGTGTTCATGGTCGCTCCAGGTTTGGCTTCCAACTTCTTGTTCCTCATGTTATTTGCAGTGGTGGACTTTGTGTCATCAGACCTGGAGGATGTTGCCCAGAAGTGTTCTCTGTCTTACAAGGTAAAGGGTGGCTCCTAAGTCCTGGTGTGTTAATTAGGGAGCTCAGAGCTGTTCAGCTCATGACTTGCATGGGCTTGTCTGGGGGGACCTTCTGCAGCAGACATGCAGGACTTCCGTGGACTTCCTCAGTCCGGTCTCCAGACATCTCTCTGCCCACCAGGCACTGGTTGCAGTGAGACGTGTGCTCCTGGCCCAGTTCTCTGCCTTCCCCACCAACGGAGCAGACCTCTATGAGGAGCTCAAGAGCTCCACGGCCATCCTGCCCACTGGGAGCCCAAGGTGAGTACATGACCCAGCGAGCCAGCAGATCTACCCAGGGCTGTGCCTGCTGCAAAAGGCCATGGTTGCCCAGCGTAGGCTTTGAATTTCAATGTGGTGATGCCCTGAGCAGGCTCAGTGGTGTCTAAACCATGCCGTGCAGCTATTTATAAAACTTCCAGCCATGGCCTTGCTCTGCCTTTTGTGAGTAAGAGATGGCTATTCTTCATGTCCTGTGGCTGCAAAGTCAGCTGGTCTGTGTCCCTTGAGGGAATGACATGGCTGTTGTCGTTGTGAGAGCCTGCACACCTTTTGGGAACTGGTTGTGTGTCTCACTTCTACATTACGTAACACTGTGTCTTCAGCCTTTCCCTTGACGGTCCAGAGAGGAGGCTTGGGGATTTGGGAGGACTGTTGAGTGATGATGATCCAAACTGTCTAGATGAGGCATGGAAATGAGTTACTCTATTGCATGTCCTCACTTCTTTTCCCCTGTCTCCCCGCTGGGTTGTCACAGTGACTGTGCAAAGAAACCCTGGGTGTTCAAACCTTGTGCTCAAAACCACAGCTCTTCAGCTCAGGACCGTCCTCTTGTGTCCCCCACATTGCAGAGCTGCTGTTGCCCAGAGTGTGGAGAGAGCTGGGGATGGGAGGGAAGGAGAAGAAAAAGCACTTGTCCATGTTTGGGAAGGGGGCTTTGGGGACTGCTGCTTCCCAATGCCCCTGTCCTTCTGGCTGAAGATGTGCTGATAATCCCACTTTGTGTTCAACCCGTAGCCTGGACCAGCTGCTGGACTCCGGGCTGTACACGGGGGAAATGACGGAGCTCATGGGGGCGCCGGGAAGCGGGAAGACACAGGTGAGTGGGACAGAGGAGGGGAGAGGACAGGTAGGGTGAAGATGCCTTCAGGCGTGTGAAGCAGGACCTGGGAAGGCTGACTGATGCCGGGTCCTCGCCTCTCCAGGTGTGCCTGGGCATTGCAGCCAGCGTGTCTCTCGGCCTCAAGCAGCACCTCCTGTTTCTCGACTCCACGGGGGGATTCACCGCCTCTCGTCTCTACCAGATGCTTCGAGCCCAGGCAGAGGCCAAGGAAGAGCAGGCAAGTTCCCCCAGAGCTGGTCCCACCGCTGCTCTTCCACTCATGCTAAAACTGCCTCGGCTCTTGCCTGCAGACAACCCCCAGAGATGTTTTTTCTCTCCAGCTCTGCCTTTGTCCCCATGGGCTTTTTTGGGTTCAAATTCTTCCTCCTATGGCTGGGTGGGTGCTGTGCTCAGGGATGGACAATGCATTTTTTATTTTTTTTTCCTTGGGGAGAAGGGGAGGGCGTGCTCCCTGAGCTCAACCCGCGTTGCTTCTTCCATCAGTGCAATGGGAACAACAGTGTTCATGGGATGGAGGCAAATGTGGAAGAAATAAGGGTCCCTGTCTCCATGGTATAAATGCAAAGAGCTGGTAGCAGCTGGGCAGGAGGAATATGGTGGGTCCTGGAGGGGATGGGGCTGTTGTTGATGCTACTTTGTGCCACAGCTGGAGGCTCTGCAGCGGATCCAGGTGGTCCGTGTGTTCAACATTTATGAAATGCTGAGGGCCTTGCAGGAGCTGCGGGATCGCCTGTCCCAGCAGGTAGGAGCAGGTCTCCAGGCCCCTTTCCCTTCCCCAGAGCTGCAAGGAAGGAAGCGAGGCTTGTGCGCCTGACGCGTGACACCAGATCACCCCATCCTGGGGACATCTGAGCCTCTGTGCAGCTCATAACCTCCAAAATTGCTGGATTTGTTACTCCACAATGCACGTGGTGCCGCCTCCTTTCAGGTCGTGAGCTCCACGGGACCTCTCAAGATGGTGGTGATCGACTCCGTCTCGGCTGTGATTTACCCGCTGCTGGGCGGCAAGCAGTCGGAGGGTGAGCTGCTTCCTTAGGATGGGCAGTGAGGTTGCAACGAGGGCAACGAGAGAGGTCTCTGCTCGTCCTGAAGAGCATCTTCTTCCCACGTGTGCTGTGCCTGGAGCAGGGACAGGACCGATGCGGGTGCGCCTGCTGCCAGCTTTTCCTTTGCAACCGGATAAAACAGGAGCCTGTTTGCAGCGTTATCGGCAAACATTCAAGCTGGCTGTGGCTGTGCAAGCTCATGCCGGTGGTCTGAAACCCATCCAGGGGACAGAGAAGGCACTCAACAGTTTGCTCACAGAGTAAAACCTCCGCTTACAGTGTCACAGATCCATGGTGGTTGCTGGCACGGTCTGCAAAGCTCCCCCGAGGCTCTTTCTACCAGAAAGGACCATAAATCAGGAGTGAGGGAAGGGCTTTCTGCTGGCTGGAATGCCAAGGAGGCCCCTCAAACACCTTCCAGAGGGTCTTGCACACCTGGGTGGCAACCAGAACTGTCACAGGAGGTCCCCTTAGCCATGGGCTGTAGGAAATGGTGTGAGCTGGAGGGAGGGGCGTCCTGTATCTGTTAAATGAACCTGGTTGGCTTTGTCTAGAGCTCCTGGTGCTTTTGTAGGGTTTTTTGGCCTTGGGGCTTCTAAGGTGGGAAAGGAGGGTGTGGGACAGCTCACAGATTGGTCTGTCCATGCCACATCCATTCAACCGGGGTGCCCTGGAGCGTGCAGATGCAATGGGTACCTTGGGATGCAGGTAATGGAAATGGGTTGGAGGTGCCCACGAACACCAGGACTGGCACTAAATCTAGTGCTGATGCAAGTCTAGATATCGCCTACCGTCAAGATGGACTTTGAGGGTTGATCCACAAACACTCAAATGCTTTGTCTTCCTCCAGGTTTGGCCATCATGATGCAGCTGGCCAGGGAGCTGAAGACGCTGGCCAGAGAGTTCAGCCTCGCTGTTGTGGTGAGTGTTACTGCTGGTGTGTGCCATGGTGAGGAGCCCCGGAGAGCCTTTGGGTCCCCTGGGAGTGGGGGGACCCCGTTCCCAACTGAGCCTCTGCTCCCCGATGTAGCTCTGCTTCTCTGCAGCCCATGGTTGCCTTGTTCCAGTGAGTGTGTAGCAAGAAGAGGGCTGATTGCTACACACTTTTATTGCTGTCCCCAGCCCACGAGGCACTCGCTCGATGGAGCAAGGTAGAGTTAAGTACAGAAAGTTTGGAAGGTTGGTTGTATTTTTGATATAACATTCATTTAAGGGGCTGACCAGCTACTGAGTAACCTCTTGCTCCATTACCTTGGAGGAACTGCAGGGCGTAGCATCATCCAGAAGGAGCTGGGGATTGGAGGGGGCTCCACTCTCGCCTTCCCCAGCTCTTGGCCAAGCGATTGTCTTTGCTTCAATGCGCCCAGACGGGTTGCTGTGACCACAGATAATGTGTCTGAATTGGGAAGGCTGCAAGGGAAAATGATGGTCTGCTCAACCTGACACTGGAAGGTGTCGAGACAGTCCTGCCTTTTGCTTTGATTAGTGATACAGTGACAGGGATGGGGTTCCTGGAGGGATGCTTGGAGGCTCCAAGTTAAACTTCACAGGTGGCTTCCACACCAGGAGTCACTGCAGCTTGCAGGTGCAAGTGAGTTCCTACCTGAGTACGTGTCTGGGGCAGTTGCTTGGGCTGTGTTTAGAGGGGATGGCACGGGTGTGCCAGGAAGGAGAAGAAAAAGCTTCACAGAAGTGGCAGATTGGCCGTTACCTCCTGCTGATCTCCGGTGTTTCACTTCACTGAGTGGCACTGCTTTTTCTGGGCACTGATAAGCCTGTTTGTGCTGCAGGTGACTAACCAGGTGACAAGGGACAGCAGCACGGGTGCACTGAAGCCAGCCCTCGGCCGCTCCTGGAGTTTTGTGCCCAGCACCCGGGTGCTGCTGGAGAGCAAAGAAGCCACCAGGGAGAAAGCCACCACGCAGCGCATTGCTTCCTTAGCGAAGTCCCCCCGGCAGGTGAGGCTCCCTGGAGTGGTCCCTCTGGGAATGGAGAAGAAGCTGTGGTGACATGGACTTGGCTTCAGAGCTCATTCTGGGGGTAGGATCAGGCCCCACTGGGTGACCCATGGCGATGGGAGAGGAGCAAATGCAGCCTGGTTGTATGCTCTGGAAGAGAAGAACATCTGTTCCAAACAGCCTGAGCTTGTGTTTATGGGCATGTTAAATGAGTGGCACCACTTCCAGTCCAGGTCACTGTGTTCCTCGTGCTCATCTTGCTCTCCTGATTGTGTATGAGCAGTGAGGGTCCTGCAGAGCTGGCTCCCACACCTGCAGAGGTGACTTTGGCTTGAATCCTGCCTACGTATGGGGCAGTGCTGGCTGAGCCTCCTGGCTCCCAGCCCACTCTGCTGCCTGATCCAGATGGGCTTGGACGTAGTGGTGTGCTGGGTGGTGAAATGCATCCTGCACGTGCTAAATAATAGTGTGTCTGGGGATATCTCGGAGCAAGATGTTCTTTCTTTACTGAATTGCATTCTCTGTTTGTATCTCTGTGTTCAGCAGACCCAGTTAAAATGAGGGCACCAGTAAAGAAACCCTCAAGGGGGATGTAATGGAGGATTTTTGGCTCTGGGGGAGGTGATGGAGCAATGTAGAGGTTTGCCTGTAGAGTCCCAGCAGTGTGAGGTTAAGCTCTGTGCTTTTTCTCCTTGCAGCCCACAGGGATACAAGTGGAGCTGGATGTTGGATATGGTGATGTGCAGGAGCCAAGCTCAGCGACACCCCCACAGGGGCTCTGATGCGGGTGGAAAAGCAAATCTCAAGGTCCAAAAGTGCTGCAAAAAAAAGCAGGCAAGCACATAGAAGGTTTTTAACAGTTTGCCTCCGGGTCCTGCAGCCCCAGGAAGGACCAAGGTGAAAGAAGCTCTTGTTCTTCTGCACTGGGGAGAAAATGAGCTTGGGGTTTCCCCGAGATCCCTGTGCCTCAGCAGATGCTGCCTGTGGTGGCTGGGCTGTGTGGGGCAGTGTGACAACCAGGTCCTCTCCTCTGCTGCAGGCTTGTCTTCAACCAGCAGAGCCAGCCCTGTCCTGAGGAGTTGGCTTGGGACCGGTTGGCACATCCCTGCACAAACCCCTGACGCCTCATGATGGGTTTGTTCCCCCCATAACTGTGGTCCTGCAGCTCTGATCATCCTTGGGCAGCCCACAGGGGTCTTGGGTTAGAAATAACAAAAAAAGGTGTTGCACACCGCTGTGTTTCTTGAGAGCTGGAATTCAATTAATGGCGACTGCTGTTAACTTAATTAAAATTTTGAGGTTTAGTCCCTGGCAGGACTGGGGTGGGACAGGCTGCTGATGAGCAGGGACATAATCGGATGCTTGATCTGACCTCGTCCTCAGAGTAACACCAGGCCTGGTAGGGAACCTCTGGTATTTTGGAGCACTGCTGTATAAAGAATTGCTGTTAACTGAGGAAGGTTATAATGTGGATCAGCTGGGATGGATGAGCCCTGACTGGCACCAGCTGGTCTTTCTGATGCTCAAGGACCTACTCAATTGCATGTGTTTAAATGGGTTAAAATAATCTCTCCTTGCTCTGGTGCTTTCCAGCTGCTCTCGCTTGCTCTGGGCAACCTCCTGGGGGCTTGTGCAGTGCTGGAGGGGAGACGGGAGGCTGGGATGGAGCATGGCCTCTCCTCTTGATTCCAGATAACTTGGACACCCTCATCGTCTGCTTAATAAGGAACTTCCTTGGCAAATGAGCTGAGTTATGGGTTTGCACCTCCAAAGCTGCTGATGCAGATTGTGAGGGCTGGGACTCATCAGGGCATGCTCGTTAAATTAATAACACAGCAGTACAGCTCCTGGAGCCATCTAAGGCTGTGCTGGGCAAAGAGGAGTCTGATTTAGCCAGAACTTGGGTGCTAATTTCTCCAGAGTAGACATAACACTGTGCAGCCCTGTATTTCTGAGCAATAGCTGCTGTGGGGAAGGGGCAGCTAAAAGGGGTATGTGAACGCATATTTTGGTTTCTCAAGAGGCAGTGCCAGGTCTCGGTACAGATTTTTCTTTTGCACGTCTGTCAGAGCTGTGCTTCCTGTGAAACTGAGCTCTTGGTGCTCCCAGGGCTGTGATTTACGGGGCAGGTCCTACCTCCTCCATCACGGCCACCCAGTCTCTGGGGCTGTGGGAAAGGCTGTGCTCCCAGCAGATCCTGCCCGAGGAGGGGAACATGCCAAAGCAATGTGAGCTATACCATTAAACAGTTTTCAGTAAAAATAAATGTCTTTTAAGGTTGTGTGTGTGTTTGCATTTCTGGGCTTGCCAAGCTTGGGAGGGGAGTTTGGCCCCAGGGATTGCAGCCTGGCTGACTAAAGTGAGGAGGAGGATGGTTTTCCTTTCTGCTGAAGACCCGTGCTGATGTGGCTGATCCTTACAAGCAGAAAATTCAGCTTGTTATATCTCTTGGAGCTGTGAATAAATAGCTGCTGCACACAAATTTCAACCCAAACTCCATGCTACAGTTTTATCTCTCTGTCTGAGGTTCTGTAGAGGAAGCAAAGCTTTTGTGAGCGTGTAGAGCAGGGGAAATAGGAAGCTTTTATAGGTATATTTGAACCAAGGGAGCTTTCTTGCTGTCTCATTCCCCTGACAAGAGGGAGGAGGAGAAGGGGAACGGCCCTCTTTGAACCCTGCATCTATCTCGGCGTGAGACCAGCCGTGTGCCCAGTGAGGATCTTCACCGAGGCCCCTGGGCAATGACAGCAGAGACTCTCCTGTGACACTTCGTCACTGGGGAGCCATCATGGGATGGTGATTCAAAACGGGGACGGTGCCAGTCAGTCGGGAAGAGACCAGGGAAAGGCAGAGACGTGTGGGCTGTGTTTCTCCAAAGCTAAAAGTCCCAGGCTTTCAGGCATAGCCATGACCTGGGGGATTTTTTTCTCTTTGGCAATCAGCTAATTGCAGCTGTGGGAGTTTTATGCCCTCTTAGGAAACATCTAGATAGTCGGGGAGGATGGTGTGACACGGGGCATGGCTGAGCTTCGTGTGGCAGCTCCTGGGTTCGCTGCTGAGGTCGACAGCGTGTGTGTGAGGGGATGGCAATATCCTGAATTTCTGGCTGCATTGCTGTGGGGAAGGAGGAGCTGTGGCTGCTGGTTATTGCCCAGTGCAGGGACCTATTACCTGATCTGGAAAAACTTGCCTTCTCACTCAAGCTGATTTGCCCTAAGTTTGCATAGTAAAATTAGGCTGGAAAGAGTTTCTCATCTTAATATCCTAATTCAGCCTTTCTCCTCTGTGCTCAGACAGGTGCTTCTGCAACCCCGTGAGATAGGGCCTGGCTGTGCCAATGTGGATGGGGACATCCCCTCTCCCTGCTCCTTCCCAGTGCCTAAATCTGCTGGAAAACTGTGGGAAAGGCCCAGAGCGGAGGGATAAAACCCATCCCAGGGCAAACAGGGCACGCCTTGCTCCAAGCAGTGGGGATGCCTTTTGGCACTGAGGGTTTATTTGCCCTTAATGTGTATAAAATACATATATCAGTGTGTGCTTATGTGTATTGTGTGCATATATG
>VXAK01006886.1:2847-107617 GCA_013399435.1 Arenaria interpres | reverse complement strand
TTTCCAGTAGTTCCCTGTCCCTAGTCACAAAAGTCCCTTTTGTCAAGAGACAAAACTACTTGAAAGGAATCTTCTGTGTTCTGCTGCTCGCCTTTCTTCTTAGTCAGCAGTGGTAAGATTGCTGTATTAGATAGCAACAGCAGTCAGATGGTTTATTTGCTTGCAATTGCTAATTTAAAAGTACTGTCATTAAAACCTGGCATCCATTTGGTGAAGGAGGTCCCAAAGCTCACCCTCACCACTGAAAAGGTACAACCCCCTCAGTCCTCTTTCTTTCTCTTGAACAAGAAAACTATCACTTAAAAAGCAAATTCTACTATAATTTAAAGTTAAGCCTTCAGAAATTGGTATTTTACCTTAGTAATCAGTATCCTAAACCTTCAGGAAATCTCTGTGACAAGCCAAAGATGTCCTGATTGTGGGAGATAGTAGCTGGAAGGAATTTTACTGTAGTGATGTGGCAACTAGTTAGATCATACATCTCAGCAAGGAGCTATGATATACAGGAAGAAGAATAGTGACAAATCCCCAAGGATTCACAAGGGCAGGTTCAACACATGCCCCAGCCTTTGCAGGGGCAGGAGAGAAACATGGCAAGCTAATAAAAGCAAAACTGATGGATTTGCTAAGTTTTAGTTGAAGCTGCAGAATTCATGCAAACGATTATTTTTTATGGAAAAAGCATCATAATTGCTAATGGGAGTTCACAAGACCAGACTGGAGCTTGCCAAAGGTATAGGAAGTTTTTTCCCTGAAATGCAGCTATGGCAAGTAGCACATCCTACACATTTGGTCCCATTGGTCTTCTTAACTTGATAGCACAGATGTAGTGTGGAAGGTTCACTTCTGCGGTATTTGAATGCCTGACACCTGCAGTAAGCAGACACATATGCTTCCGACGCATATTTATATGTATACCTATATTTATACCTCTCTATATACAAATAAAAGATATTACATATAATCCAATATAAATTTTGTGATATACAGAATATTTCTCATGAGTTTTGTCTGAAAAAGTTGTTCAATAAAGTCAAGCATTTTTACAAAACCATATTGATCTAAACAAAACCCAGCCCACTGTGTTCTTTAAAAAAAAAACACCCCACTTTTAATGCATTCTATCACTTTGATCTCATATTTTGAATTCTAAGGGGTTTTTAATATATTTTGAAACTGTTTCACATTAGTTCATGCCATAATATGAGTAATGTAAACTATAATCGTCAGACATGTAAACTGTGAATGCCTGCCTAACTATTGGACTAGTCTATGGCATGTTTAAACTTTGTGTTCATAAGTATTAATAATAAAAACCACTGAACACTGACAGAAATATTTTTGTTGTCTTCTGACCTGGGTATCAGCTCATAATAATAAAAGTTTGAAATACTGACAAATCATGCACTTCTCACACTGAATGACAAAATTATGAAATGTAATTAAAATATGGATAAGTATTTATTAAGTGGTATTCATAAACCTGAAGTTCCAAAGGGAAAACATTATGAAATATTTTAATAATTTTGTTACTTTAATATTTGGTAATTTAAATATTTAATAACTTTAAATTTTGTAACTTTTATGATCACTACGATAACAGAAAAGCTGTGCTTTTTTTTCTCAAAATTTTAGAACTTTACATTTTGATAGGAAATGTGAAATGAACCATGAAATTGATACTCTGTTTCAACCACCTCCATATACTATGAAGATACTTCCTGTGGGACTAACTACTAAAATTCTCATGTTGAATTTGTTTACCCAAATTTCATGTTAAAGAACAAACAGAAAAAGAGTATGGCAAACTACTTAATATTTGCAGCTCATTATTGGATATCTCGAAGTATTTGATCTTCATAAAAGTGTTCACACCTAAGCTGAGGTATTTCACTTACAAATGTCTTCATAGGAAAAACAATGTATCACAAACAGGTGAAGACATTAGATATTTGTTTATATATGTATGTAATTTATGCAGATATTTCAACAAAAATTATTTTTAGTTCACTGAAAAAAGAATAGATTTATATTCATATGTGCAAGTCAAATGCATTTAAAACACTCTGTTTATAAACACATCTATGCATATATGTGTTTTTATCTGCATGTGTACATACACAAATATACATAAATTACAGAAGCCAAAATGTCAGTCACAGTAAAAGAAGCAGGAAAACTAGAGAAAGTATAGCTGGGAGTAAAAATACCAGAAATTTGTAGTGTATATGATTTGCCAAGACTTCTGCTGTCCTTTTGCCTACTCAAGAGTTTACAGCTTTCTTAGGACTAACGAAGTTTTCCAACTGCTCAAGGTCTGACCATGATTACTCCAGTCTTTCTGAAAACCCAGAGTACAAGCACGTTTCGTGGCACTTGTACAAAAGAGCAGGATTGCCAACCGCGGGCTCTTGGCCAAATTCCAATTTAAATAATTGCAATTTCTCTTCCCATCAACTGCAGCAGGGATTAGAAGAGCATACTGCCCCAGTCTGCAGTTTCACACTTTGCATGGAGACATCTGCTCTGTCTCACGCTGGAGGTGACTGCACTTGCGTGCTAGAAAATGTGAGCCTTCCAAATCCTTTGTCAGTTTGTAGAGTAGTTGGGGGTGATTCAGAATGAAAAGCAGAATTTACATGTAAAATCAGTATCTTAACACTCAAAGTTTCTTTAAGTATACGTCAACTCAATGTTAAGTGGATCTAAATCACTCCTTTTTTTACTGACTCTGTTAAGAAGTTTTATAAACATACATTTTAAAAGGCTTTTTAAATCTTTGTGTATCTTTTATTTGTATAATTAGAAGGATTTATTACGATCTGGAATGCATTAAATAGTACTCAAGTACTTTGAATAGCCATTAGGCCTGTCTACAAGGTTGAGTGTAGAAAGCCAGGAGCTGCAGAGCTTGGTGTGCACCAAGCTCGGGCTAAGGTGGTTGCATTGCTTCCAGAGCTGACCAGGCTAACTTCCATTCAATATTGGTTTTAAGGTATTTCATTACTTAAATGAGCTTTTGGAGCATCTGACAGATAAGGAGAGGTTGAAAGAGCTGGGACTGCTCAGCCTGGATAGAAGGCCCAGGGAAGACCTCATCGATGTGCATAAATACTCAATGGGGAGGAGTAAAAAGAACAGAGTGAGACAACTCTCTGTGGTGCCCAGTGAACAGACAAGAGGCAGTGGGCACAAATTGAAACACAGGAAATTTCATTTATAAGAAAAATATTCTTTAGTGAAAAATTGCAACAGGTTTCCCAGAGAGGCTGTGGAGCCTCCATCCTTGGAGATACCTAAAACCTGATGGCACACAGCCCTGAGCACCCTCCTCTGTAGGTGACCCTGCTTGGAGTGGGGTGTTGGAGTAGATGATGTCCAAAGTTCTCTGCCAACAATTCTGTGATTCAAATGTAACCTATACTATCAAGCATGTAGTTCCTCTCTGAACCTGGAAAAGCTGCCACTGTCAGGGAATGGGCACATGATCAGACAGACAGGTTACTGCATCAGAAAAAAATGGAGATCCCATTTTTGCCCTTATCTGTTTCTGTTTCAGTGCTGGTCAAGTCTTTTCATTAGTCCCTTTTCTTATACTAAAAAGACACTAGGAGATTATAGATGAAGAACTGAAGGTTTGATATGTAGCACTGAATAAGAATTAGACACTTGGGAAAACAACAGTTATTGGACATTTTGGAAAGCTTGTCTTACAGTGCACCAAAACTGACTTCCTGTGGGATAGTTGGACAGTTGAAGTCAATGGAAGTTTGCCAGGCAAAGATGTGTTCATGTGTAAGAGAACTGTCAGGATTTTCTTAGAAAAGGCCCTTCAGGGATGTAATTTTTATTTTTTTTTAAGAGTGCCATAGGAGAGCTATGCTGTAGTTGACATGTTGACTTTATGAGAGATGAACAAGTCGAATTCCACCGAGCAATTCATTTCATTTCATTTCATTTCATTTTGGGCAAATGCATGTCAGGTATACTGCTAATAATACTGGCTAGATATGCTTACCTTTCAGTTTAAAATAAATATTAAAAGTCTGCATGTTTTCTTTCTGTAGACTAGCATATCTGGGGTTTGTCTATCCTTTTATATCCTTCAACAGGGATTATGTCTCTCATTGCATTAATTCATTGCATAGTGAATATGAAGCCATGATCACTCAAGATTTTCTTTTTCTGAATATTTTTTTTCTATAACCTGATTAAATAATATGAACCTAGTGCATCTTTTGGAGGGTAAGAACCAAAAGAATTTCTTATTTGTAAGGTGACACTAGTGGTAGTGTATACACTTTCCTCCATTTTGTCCCATTAACAATTGCATGCGTTTAGAGTGACCTTGAAATAATAATTCTGTTGTTCAGAAACATTTCATATTGCTTGGCTTCTTGAAAAGCAGGAAGGAAGTTGTGAAGCACACATCATATATATATACAGACGTCAAGTACAGTTAATGAAGATAAGCAGATGCATTCCTTAATAGTAATTAAACACGGTGAGGGAACACATTATCCACTTCAATTAAGAATTTTCTCTTCAAGGCTCCCTACCTGACAAGGCATGTCTGTTCCTTCACTTCATTTGTACTAATACACCTTCTAAATTATTCTTTAAAATATACACTGCATTAACAACAACACCAGACTTCTATGTAGTACAGGATTATAGATTTGCAGCTTAAGGTTGTGACTTATTTTGCTGTAGTAGGCACACGATAGACACTGACAAACTACTACACAATACTTGAAAGATATTAAAATAAAAGTTATCTCACATTGGAACTCTACAAAATATTTATCATACATATGACTGTCCTTTCAATATGTCCCAGGGTGAGTTTTTTCTCTTTTTACAGTGCTAAAAATGTTAAATAATCTTTGCACATTGATCTATCAGCACCCACTGCTCTTTTCTCCCTGTAGTAGTGTACACTAGCCTTTACAAGATTTCATGCTGTTGACTGCAGACCACCTTACTGGTCTCTGATTCATCCAGACAGTTTTGAATTCTAATGCCATCTTCCAGTGTGCTTCCATATTCTGCTTCATATGCAATTCATTAAATGTAAACTACTTATAATCAGTCCAGGTCAATTGTAAAAGTACTGAACAGAATCATCTCCGCAAATGATCTTTGCGAGGTCTTACTTGAAATGATCTACCTGCTCTACAGAGATAGCTCCATTTCAGGATGGTTTTAAAACCATGCGAGTTTAGAACAACGTTATAGAGATTAGTTTTTGGATAAATCTTCTTCAGAGTATTCACAAGGACATCATAGAATCACCTAGGTTGGAAGGGACCTTTAAAATCATCAAGTCCAACCATCAGCATGACACTGACAAAACCACCACTAAACCATGTCCCCCAGCACCACGTCTACCTGTCCTTTAAATTCCTCTAGGCATGGCAATTCCACTGCTTCCCTGGACAGCCTGTTCCAATGTTTGATAACCCTTTATGTGAAGAACTTTTTCCTTATATCTGTCCTAAGCCTCCCCTGGCACTGGTCAAAAGTCTTGGAAAAGTCAAAGTCTAACCTCTAAGCTAGTCACTCCTGATTTCTGTCTCATGTAAATCAAATACATCATTGTCCCAACTGCCATTGCATATACAAAATCTCTTTGCCAGACCCTTCTTTCTGTTCCTGTTTATGCTGTTTCTAAGTGCAGCTGTGGTGCCTTCTGCCCAAAATACCTTCTCAGTCTTGAGTTTGGAGAACGTCAATTGTGAGACACAATAGGGGAGGAATTGAAACTTAATCCTATGGCTGTAGGGGCTATCCCCATGTAGCTGACCTCTTGGATCTCCTGTGGGATCACCCTTTCTCTGAAGCAGAAAACAAGGAGAATCGGTGTCCTTGTCATGGCTACTGCTTTGAGCACAATTGACTGGAGGATCTGGGCCTGAAGAAATAGCTTCGTGGTTGTGTATGAAGGACAGGATCCACAATATTGAACTGAGTAGCATCCAAAGGAGTTGTGTTCAGGGAAGGGACCTTGGACATCTCTTCTCAGGGCTGCTACATGGGCAGCTCATTCAGTTGCTGAAACTACAACAGAAAGACTTTCTTGAACAAAAAAAAAAATAGAAAAAAACAGGAAGGAACTGTTTCTGATACAGCCAGTTCCTATGTAGATTATATCCTGTAGCTCATGGTCCTCAGGTTTTAAAAGGCACAGCAGCCCTTGCAGTCATAGCACATAGCCCTTAATAGGCATAACATAAAACCCACAGAAATAACCCTTTTAAAAATATGATTACAATATATGATTACACCCCTAGCCCATACAGGTATCATGGAATCAGAAAATGTGTCTGGAAAATTCCAGGGATGCGATCTAGTAATGCAAATAATTACTTGCATGTTGCAAATATTTATTTGAAGTAAATAAAGAGTGAGAGATGTTCTAGTGCAATGACTCACCTACCGACTGAGATGATAAACAATTGCAAACAACTGTGGAAAGTTGATCCATCAGATTTTTGTTATTTCACAGTTTTTTACGGAAGAGTTATCCATTTTCTTGTCATCTATTTCCTCCTCTCAGTATAAATAATGTTACAATAAACCCTCTGTTCAATGTTTCTCATTAAATGATACAAGTAGGAACATCACAATCACCAGAGCCAAAAAACAGCTAAGAAAACCAGGAATAGTGTGTCATAGTGTGGCCAATATGTTAAGGGAACCAGACACCCTGTAATGTCTCAGCTATCACTGGTGTCCGGATACATAAAACAGTTTAAAATACCACAAGGCAACTTACAGTAATGACTTTACCTTTATTAAAGAGAGAAGCACTTTATTGCAACCATTTTTTTACTACGCGAAAACGTACTTGCTTAGAGTCTATGTTGAACTGTATATACATCAAACAGCTGCAGAACCCTGGTGTGTGTTGCGCCAGCTCCACAAAGGGAAGCAGCATAGTCACATTACCACAGATGATTGACTGGCCCTTGTGCAGGACATGCTTAATTAGCCTGAGCTCATCTCCAGAACAACAGGGCTGCACTGCTTATCAGATCTAAGGTAGCGTCATTCCTATGTCATGCCATATAGATACAGATACCAGCTCTCTCAGAGCACAGTGAAGAACGGACATACCCATACAGTCATAGATAAAGGGCCGAAGGGCTCAAGTATCATTATCCAGTCTGATCCCATCAATGAGAGTCCACAGATTTTAAAAGGGTTATTTCTGCTTCAGGATAAGTAGTCCCCTTGAAAATTAAAACTTGTCTTTAGAGGAGTGTCCAATCTAGATTTAAAAACTGCCAGTGATGCCACACTTCTTGAGAGTGAGTTTAGCCACTAATTTCATGGACTGCTAAGAAAAAAAAAAGTTTGAATTTTTTTGAGTTGTTTGAATTTTTAGCTTCACCTTTTTAACAGAGGAGCTTGTCAGACCTCTGATTGCTGAACAAAACAGCCCATTGCTACTTGTCCTGCTTTTGTGTACTGTGACCAGTTATCCTTGAGTCATCATGTTGATAAGCAAAGTAGATTGAACTCCTGGAGATTTTCCAGGTCTTTAATATTCCCATGCCTTTTCTTTGACCCTTCTCCAAATTATTCACATCCATCATGAGTTCTGAGCACTAAAACTGGACACGCTATTCCAGTAGCAATTGCTTGTCTGCCAAATGCAGCAATGACTTAACCTTCCACTTCTGTCCAGAGGATACACCTAAGGATAACATTTGCCCTTTTTTTGTCCCTGTGGTCTCAATAATGGGTTATAACATGCACTCTTCAGAATCATTACTTCACAGGAAAGTCCTCTCTCCTGTTTTCATGGCTTACATTTTTGTTCCTGTACGTTAGGCCCTCTATTTGGCTGTATAGAAATGTCATTTGTTTGTCTATTCTTGCTTACCCAGTGTCCCTGGACACTCTTTATCACTGATCTGCCTCTTCTTAATTTTTCACTCCTGCTTTCTGTGTGTTGTCACCAAATTACGTCAGACAAAATGTATGTCCCTTTCCCCAGTTATTGGTAAAAATGCTCGATGACACAGAACCAAAATGCTCAATGACACAGGCCAAAAATCATCCCTCTGGCATCTCGTGGAAAACATAGTTAATCAAACAAGACACAGATATGCTCTTATTTACAATTACATATGGAGATAAACAGATTTTCATTAACGTAATGTATGCTACATTGACCTGCTATTCTCTTGTTTGTTAATGAAGATGTCACACAGTGACAACTCAAACCTCTGTCAGAAGTTTCTCAGTTCTCCAACCAATGTTTGGTCTTCATTCAAAATATTCAGTAACTTTGCAAAGATCTATTTATCTTTATTTCATTGATTTAAATTAATTATATTAACCTTTGTTAATATTTATTAATCAGTGCACGCAAACTCACCCTTTATTTGGCATAATACTGTGGTCTGATTGCCAAGGCCTGCATTATCCAGGTCTGCTTTTTATCCTAATAATCCTTTATTATTTTAAAGTAATGGCACATTGTTATCTTCTCCCCAGTCTTCTGGAAATTCAAAGGCTCTTTGAAAATCAACACCAGAGGCTCTTTATACTAATCTCTACACTAATCTTGACAAGGGTTTGCTTGCAAGGTTGTTGGCATTGCTAACTTAAAATCATGCAACGTCTTGCACCTGCTAGCCATCCTTAGTACCACTGAAGGATATTAAATCATCATGACCCAGCAGGAAGACATCATTCATTTTTCTCCACAGTCTATAATACAGAACTGAAACATTTATGGAATGCTTTTGCGTTTTCCATGTCAACCATTGCAACTCTGTTAGGGTCATCTAGCCTTTATTATTGTTAGTATTGGTTTTGTTTGGATCAACTCAGAGAATACTTTATCTTTAATGCAGACAGTTACAGGCTTCCTCTTCCATTCCTTAATCCTCTTTCATTAATTTTCTTTATAGGCTGCCTTCTGTGCTATTCACTGAAATCACTCAGAAATATTTCACTGAATTTCACTGAATTTTTGGAGTTGGAAGGGACCATAGAGATCATCTAGTCCAACTGCCCTGCCGAAGCAGGATTGCCCAGAGCTAGAGCATGTTACTCAGGACAATATGTCTTATTTATGATTGGTTCTGCCCTGATTTCTCTTACAACCAGACTGCTTCTTTTCTTAGGTACAATGCTCCACCTCCTTTGGAGAAGTGTAGCTTTTTCAACATCAAGTAAAACATTTCTAAGCAGGTCCTAGTTATCATTCATATTTCTTTTCACAATATTTCTTTTAACTATCTATGCATATCATATTGGAGGATAAGATACAGTACCGTGCACGCAACACAGGGACACAGAGTGAATGGCAAAGGCTCTCACATGAATCAGGCATCCTGCTACTCCAACCACCTGGCAAGGGACCAGCACAGGCTTCTTGGGAGCAAAGAAACTCAAAAGGATCTACTTACCATCTGCTTTGTACAGAAAGCAGTGAATGCATCCCCGTCGCCACACAGTAGCACCACCATCACGTAAGCGGCCAAAGACTTACAGGGATGTTGTGCTAAGGCTGACGAATTAAACTCACAAATCCATGGCATTCAACATCTACATTTTCATAACAGCATGCACAAGACCAGTGTCAGACATGAGAACAATATGTATTTCTGTTAAAAGGTAGTTGTGGTCCTTGGTAGTCTTTTTAATAAAATTTACTTTTTGTGCATGATTAAAATACATTTTCACCTCTGCAAGAAAAAAAATGGCAACGTTGTTATTTAGATTTATTGCCTGCTTTGAGGCAATGACAGGAAGCAACAAAAAATGAAGAAAAAAAGTCTCTCATACAGTATTGGTTTTGGTTTTATTCTGTTTGTGGTAAGAAGACATTTTTAGTGTGCATGTTTGGACACATACCTGAAGGCTACAAATTACCTTGCTGTCTCATCCCAGGAAAGGGCTCGGTATCGTTCCGTTCTTTTTCTTGGCTCCACATATCTAGGCTGCCAGCACGTACGCTTCCTGTAGCACCTCTGCAAACGTAATTTCAAGGGTTACGAATCCCAGTTGTCTTTTTGATGCGTGTGAGACTAATGCTCTTCCAGTCAGCCATTCATGACAATTTGTTTTCTCAGCACTGACTTCATGGCAGGTTGGCGTGGTGATGCACCACGCACCGCGTGGAATTCACCTCTGCTAACTTTAGATGTCTGCAGTACAGAGACGTACATTTTGGATAGTCATACTAGGTTTGCTTTTTAGTTAGTTGAGGAAAAAGAGCCACCCTCAGATTGAGGTCCATTTTACCTATTTTGGGGATCCGTACTAGAACACCAGAGGAGGCCTACTATTCTCCAACAGTAAAGTATATACTTTAGCGGTGAAGGGAGTTTAAGGGGAATATCACTGATGCTGTCTTGCAGCTGCTCTATAGGTAGATGAATGATTTGCTTAAGAGCAACAGAGTTCTCATTCCCTCAGCGTATCAACATCTTACCTAACCCTGCACCTGAGCTTTTGTGTGGAGCTTGAACTTCACATTGAAGAGGAATATAAAATACAATAGCCTTATTTATACAGGTAAAATATGTCAGGTTTCTTTTTTTTTTTTTTTAACATGGATGCAAGTTTAAAATCATACAAAAATGACAAAACTAAAATCAGACTCTGTACTACAATTTTAAAATCTTGTCATATTTTCTGAAACATAATCTGTATTTTCCTTCTCACACCTCCAGCTAGTCTGAGGTATGCCTTGAATTTGCAGCTTCAGCAGTTAAAGCTAAAACCACAGCTTTTGTTAAACCTGGAATGTTTTATTTTGAAATAAAGGATGCACATATACAGAAACTCTGAGATCCTTATAACAGAATACGTATAATGATAACTGTTACTAACCACTAGGGTGATTTGGTAATTAGCTGATAAGAAAAACGGAGAATAAACTGAAACATAAGCACTTACTCATCTCCAAATAATAAATTTAGCAAACTAAAACCCCTTATCTTTTCTGGTACATGAAATCTGTAAATAAAAATCTTCATGTATTTAAAAAAAGCAGTAATAGGTTTTAGAAAAGTTATGTGATATATTTTTCTTTTGCCTTTTCATATGCCTCTTGTCTACATGTCAGTAGCTCTGTTCCTCTTTTTTCAGGATTCATGGACACCCACGGCTCTCCCTTTGTCCACACAGCTAGTCATTTTATCATAGAATGCAATCACTTGGTCAGGCATGATTTACCCTTGCTAAATCACATTCTTGTCCCCCATGTGTCTGAAAATGGTCTCCAGGAGGATTTGCTCCACAGCTTTCTCATAGACTGAAGTGAGACTGACTGGCCTATAGCCTCCCAAATCCTCTTTCTTGCACTTTCTGAAGATGTACCTGTCATTTGTCTTTTTCGTGTCTTCAGGAACCTCCCACGTTCTCTACCACATTTCAAAGATAGTGCTGAGGAACATCACAACGACTAAAACCAGCTCCCTCAGCAATCTTCAGTATGTTCTGTTCAGGCCCATGGTCTTGTATATGTCCAATTTTCTTAAGTGGTCTGTAATTCCAGCACCCTCTATCATGGGTAACATTTCTCCCCCCCACCCCCGACTCTCCCAGAGATTTGGGAAGCCTGCAAGCAGACCTTGACAGTAAGAACCAAGGCAGAATAAACACCGAGTCAATCTGTCTTTTCTATTTCCTTCATCGTCAAGGCATCCATCCCATTCAGCAGCAGATCTGCCTTTACATTGGTCTTCTTTTTGCTCCCAATGTACTTACAGAAGTTCTTCTTGTTGCCTTTCCTACCACTCATCAGTTGAAACTCCAGCCAGGCTTTGGCTTTCCTACCTTCATCCTTTCAAGCTCAAGCAATGCTTTCCATACTCCTCCTCGGTCCATCCCTGCTTCCACTTTCTGTATATTTCCATTTTGTGTGTGAGCTCAGTCAGGAGCTCCATGTTCAGCCAAGCTGGCCGCCTGCCACACCTGCTGTTTCCTGCACATCCGGATGGCCCTCTTGTGCTTTGAGGAGTTGTCCCTGGAGATCACTGCCCTGCCCTGTGCCTTTGAGTGAGGGCTTGCTCCGGAAGGCCCTGTGAAGATTTTAGCATTTCTACAATTCTGCTAGAAGAACAGTTTATATTAGCGTTTCCTAACCCACTTCAGACAAAGTAAACCAGGTACACTGCTGAAACTAGAGAAATCAGTGCAAGTAATTTTTCCTGAAATGAGTTAGGGAGTACTCACAAATCACTTTACTGGCTGGATATAGGGCAGGAAACAGTATAAAGATGGTAACAAACAGCTGGAGAGAAACAGACCTCTGAAACTCAGTAAATTTAGGACTTCAGCCCAAACTCAAATTTGCCATACTTCAAGCAGTTAGGGAAGGCTAATATTGCATGAACCAAAGTGAACATTTCTCAAGTTGTGTCCCAGAACCACCACCTGCAACAGACAAATTTATATAAATATGTATATGTGTAATAGTTGGACAAATAATTTTAAATCTATTTTGAAATTTTAAATGCTTTATATACCTCTAGATACTTGGGGTTCAATGTCTCTTCTTGACATTTTTTCATTTTCTATTAAATACTTCAATAGTAATTCACGCGGGAGAACAATATGTTATGAGAATAATTCCAAACATAGTTTTTAGGCCATGTGAGTGGGAGGATCATCTCAGACAAGGCTAATATATTGAAGTTACAGATTCCTAATCTGGATTATAGGATAAACTCTCAATTTTCAGGAAAAAAAAAAAAGTAGAATCACAGGATAAAGCCCTGAAAACACCTGCAAACTAAAAATTACTCTTATAGTTACTAACTGGCCTTGAACTAGCTGTGTCCCCTCCTTGTCGTCCTACTGGATATCCATACTGCTGGAGCTAAGAGCACAATTACTCCAGCAATGATAGTGGCAACTTCTGGTTGTCATCACCCTGCCAGCAGGCTTGGACAGTTTGAAGAAAAGTAAAACTGGAAGAAACTCTCTGCACAATGGCAGGTGGACCTTGTCACTCTGCAAGATCACAGTTCCTGGCCTTTAACGTGCCATCGCCCTATCATGTCCTTACGTGGTGTGTCCCATTGACCGTCACTATCAATTTTTGTGGTTGAGATCCACTTGGGAAACATCTTCTTCCATACTCTTACCAGACATGACATAGAGTCTTTATCAAACCCTTGTTGGTGCACCTTCTCCATGAGTGGTCTGGGTCTCAGTTTATTAGGACTATGAGGGCTGTCATGGCAGGCAAATATTGGGGGAGACTTATTCATTGATTGCCTTGGGTTTGGTTCTGTGGTATACCAGAGACCACCTCAGCACATGGGGCCTGTGAGATACCTCTGCCAAAATGTCATGAGATGGCAACGGTCCTGATCTATCTGTTACCAATTAAACAACAGCCAACCAGCTTTTGCATTTGCAAATATAAGTTAAATTTCCAGTTAATTTCAATTACATTTCTGACAAAAACCCAAACTGAGAGGGGAAAATATAATTCAGTGCAAGCCTTATATTTATTGTAACAGCTTTTATAAAATTCAGCCACACATAAATTATAAATATCTGCTTTAGAAAACAGTTAAATGCAGAAATTTTCCTCTTCATTTCAAATGCGTACACTTTTTTTCAGTTATTCCCTGGCTAAAAATTCTAATGTTCTCTCCCCTGTTTGTTTTTTCATAATGATTTCACCATTGTTAAGTCTCCTCCCCTTTACTGGAAATAACATTTCATTTTTCCCTCTCTTCAAACATCCTACTCTGCAGATGAGCAGGATACAGAAAAAGGCACACCTACTTACTGAATCTAAACATGCCCGAGTTATCATGACATCTTCAAAGTACTCCTCTTCCTTCCACTCTGCCCCCCACCCTTGTTGCCACATACATATTACAATTGCTTTTGATGTCAATGTGTCTGGGTTCCTGGTTCTAGTGTCAACCATCATCTAGGATACTTAAAAGAAAAATTGAAAGAGGAAGAACAAGTCGGACTAGGCCTATGTTTTGTTGTAGGAAGCCTTAAGAACATGAATCATTTTAGACATGGGAATAATTGGATTAAAATCAGGACTTTTTAAACCATTTGTCTTAGGAAGCTGTGAAAATACCTTACAAGACCAAGGACTAAGAGCCAAATCTAGATCCATGGTATGTATACATACAAATATTATGCTTGTATACATAACATAACTTGGTACTTCGAGCTATGTTAGAAATCAGGAACGAAACAGATACATTAATGGGTACTCTAATCAGATATCAGACGTGCTAAAGCCCAAGTGCTGTTTTGAATTGCCTAAACACAGGTGACTAGAATAACTTGAAGTGTCCTACACTCTGCCAGTTCACTCCAGTATCTCTTTTTGTGTGCCATAGTTGATGTGCTTGGTGTGGTGGGTGGTGAGAAACATCCCTGAGGTCTCTGGGTCATCTCCCCCAGATCTTCCCCAAACCACTTATTGACCAACCTAACCAGTCTATGTTCATAGTGACATTTTGGATACAGTCCCACATCTGTACCAGTGACTCTCCTGTGATGGTCTTCTTCTAAACATGCACAAGATCGTTACCATTTCGGCACAGCTGAGCAGCCTGGCATATACCTCATGTTTATACATAAATGGGATTTTAAATTATGCCTGTTTTCCAAGAAGGAGGTAGGTAGACTCTCTGCACACATAACACACTTCTAAGGCATAAACTCCACAAAGAATACAGAAGTCTTGACCATCTTCCTTCTAAAATTCAAAACCAGGGTAATTGCTATGCAAAAAAAGGTGTTTACTATTCATAGAAAAGGTTATTCACTGTCTTATTCTCTTCCAGCCCATTATAGAGTAGCTCAACAGATAGAATACCTTCCAAAAAGCAGAGAGGGAGCTGGGGGAGGGGAGGGTGTGATAGGGTGGGTAGGGGAAGGGAACCGTTTTTAAATGCCAGTTTGCCTTTTCTCACCTCTAAAAAGTATACCAGGCATCAGGCTGCAGGCTGCTGGTGTCAAGAAGCAAAGATTATCCCTCCCTGCTGTTCATCTGTGCTGCTATACAAAAATTAAAAATGCAGCCAGGATTGATTAGTCTGAAGAACAAGCAGAAATCTGATTACTCTTCGCCAGCAATTAGGGCACTCACTCACAAATGTGGGAAGCTACATTCTCTTCCTGTTCCAAAGTCTCCATTTCACATGAACCAGTCACCAGCTAACATGAGCACTGAGTGCATTCATGATTTCCTTTTCTTGTTAAATTATGCAAAGCCCCGAATGTAAAGAAAGAAACCCAATGAAATCTATCTTTCTTCACCAGAAAGAAAATGCCTCATCAACACATTACAAAAGTCATCACAAAAAAGCTGGGTTTGTTTTCTGTGACTAAATAGTATCCATTCAAGTCTTTATTTAGAACTAGGAGGGTAAGGTCATTGCAAGTCAGTCAGAAGTATTTAACTCAGAAATCAAATTATTTTGGATTGCTATTTGTATTTCTTTTTGCGCATGAATAAGAGTGGAAATTCACTAAGCTGCGACTTGTGAGGCAGGCTAGGAATTAGTTCTAAATTCAGATTTTTAATCTGGCACAGACAGCAAAGATGCATCAGTGTTAACATTGGCATGGATAGCCACAAATATAAGATTGCTGATGGACAAAGTCTTCTACTTTTCTTAAAATAAACTGTGAATAAGGCTGAGTCTACCTGAATGACATGTGAAAGATTGCCTTGCAACTGGGAGTTCTTTCTTTTTACTCATGTCTATTTGTTATTCTGCACTTAGAAGATTTTCCAAAATTTGTCTGGGGTTTTTAGTATCTAGGGCCTCTACAAAAACATTTAACAGAGAGTGGGGCCAAACATTAGACCTCTTAATGATAGCCTTTTATTACTATCTATTCATTAGCTTTCCTGGACAAACTTTGGGTTGCTAATACTACCTTCCTTCAAGACAAATCTGTAGAGAAAGGCTAACTCTAAGCAGTTTGGATGCTGGACTGTCTCTGCCACTAGTCTTCAGAACTAGGAAATAGCCCATGGTCCAATTTAACTGAGGTATAACCTTAATTGATCAGGAGAACTGATAATACCTGATAGCACACTACACATCAATCCCAGAAAAGCCAGTGAGATACTGTTCATATGCAGCATAACACAGAAAGATAATGTGAAGTATCTTAGTCTAAGAGAACAGAGACAAAATGAGCAATTCTCCACTTCCCAACACACCATAACATAGCCAGAGAAGATTGTGCCTTCTGTTTGCCATGTTGAAGCTGGACCACTGTGCGGAAAGGACCACCTGCAGCCAGAGACAGTACAGGAAAGAAAACACCTTGTTGAGTAGATCAGGGACACAATGGCTCCCCGGGGGAGTTTGTGTTGTGGTCCATGCATCAAGCACTGGTGTAATCCCATAGTTTATTAATAAAAAGTAGTTGAGCAGTCCCAGCTGAACAGAGCTGAAGACAGGGTGCCCTCCTTCCACAAATTTCTCTTCTCACAAGGATTCAGAATCAGGGACCTGGTTGACACTCCGTTAGTCCACAGACTTTGTCTTTCATCACAGAATGGTTGAGGTTGGAAGTGATTCTGGAGGTCATCTGGTCTACCGCCCCTGTTCAAGTAAGACCACCCACAGTCAGTTGCCCAGGACCATGTCCAGATGGCTTTTAAATATTCCCAATGGGGGAGACTCGACAACCACTATGGGCAACCTGTTTCAGTGATCAGCCACCCTCAGTAGTATAAAAGTGTCTCCTGATATATGTCTTTGTGCCATTGCCTCTTACCTTCATCCCTGCACAGTGGTTCAGCCTTAACAGCAAATGAAGACTGTCCCTGCATCTTTACTTTGACAGTGATTGTATCAAACAGCAGCTATGGATTGAAAGCTCTTTATGAAAAGAAGAACTTGAAAAACAAAGCTCCAACTCCCTGTTGCATGAGAGCCATGTCCTGTCTCCAGCCACATAATGAACCAATCTCTATGTTGTTTCATATGCTCAGTGGAGCACAGGGACCTATCAGCTCCAACTGGGTTTCTCTTCATTTCATGCAGGTACCTAAGGACTTTTCAGATATATAGGTGCTTGCAGTCCACAGGAGTCACTTAGGTATTGGGACAACTGGTAGGCTTAACAGAGTCCTTCATGTTTTCATTGGCCTGTAAATTGATCAAAGAATACATCAATGGAAGACAGACATTCCTTGACAGTATCAGATGGCAGAAAGTACCTTATAAAATAAATTGTTAGTGGCATCTAGTAAACACATCATGTCTTAAACACTATCTTACTTTATTGGAATGTAACAAAGATTAGAAGACATGAAGACAACTAGCAATTATATTCATAATTTTGTTTACTGCTCACTGAGTTACTTCAGTCATCCTGAACGAGACTGAATGACCAGTTTGGGAAGTCTCTCTGAAGAATGGGTACTTAACATTTAACAGAAGCATTATTAGTTTGCCCTTTAATACCCTCTGTACTTCAAACCTGACAGCAGTTCAGCAATCAGCCTCCTCTGCACTCAATCTAAATCCCATTAAAGTCAATGCAAGTCTCTCCCATTTTAATGGGATTTAAATCAAGTCTTTAATCCTCAGTGTCTGTGTCACTGAAAGAGAAAATTATGAATGTGGGTTTGTGATGTAGATACTGCTGTTATGGAAGGTGAATGGTAGCAATCAGTGCAAGCTACTATGAAAAAATAAATCTTTGTGTATCTTCTTTATTGATGAGAGTATAAGATCTCATATCCTATAAAAAAAGCTAAAGCAAAGTAAATATTTAAGATGTAAAATCTTGAAGCCCTTCACTCTGATAAATCTACACCTCTTAAGGAATTCATCTGCCTTAATGAAGTTGCCTATAAATTGGAAGCTAATCCTTCAGGTTCCCTTTACAGTAAAAGAAGAGTCACGTCCAGAAGGCAATTCATTTGATTTATCTTAGACGTATATTTTCAGCTGAGATGAACAGCCTTCTCCTGATGCTTATTTCTCTCTATTGATCATACTGGGAAACTTGAATGGCTAACTCAGACTTACAGGTCTAATTTTTAGCCATCTATAATTAAGGCGGATATATCTCATTCTTTACTGGATTTTTTGAAAACTGTAAGAGGAACCCTTTAAGCCTGGAAAGTAGGTGGTTCAGTGCTGGTGTTCGGTTCCATTTCTAAGGCTAGATGCAATGAGCATAACGTGCTGGTTTGACTTGCATGAGAAGGTCGTGATTTTTTTTGTTGAACTAGAACACATATTTTAGGTGAAAATAACTGCTCTTGTGTAGATATTTTGAATTATGGAAATACCATCACATCCTTCATAAGGTTATTTCTATGATTAATCATCCTTACTATTACACATATTATCCTAGTTCTGATAGATCATTTCTTCAGTGTCTGATGCAAATCTCTAATTTTGTAGTTCATAGTCCATACATTCAAGGATTGTATTAGCCCTTTTAATCACAGCAGTATGTGAGGAGCTCATAGATAATTTGGTGTTCACTGGAACTCCTTAGTGCTTTTGGGAATGTTGCTCTTCAAGTCACATATCCTTGACTAGTAATATAGCCTATGTTCAATTTTCCTACAGTGAATGCTTCATAATTAGCTGTATTATAAACCGGTTTCTTGCCACTAAAGAGATTCTGTGAGTTTGCTCTGCTGGCAGAACTATTTTAGCAAAACAAGATACTAAAGGAGTTTTTCCACCAGTGTATATACCACACCTACTTTAATGACTCTAGCTAAACCAAAATTAGAGCTGCATTTTGTGTGGACAGATATATGAGTTTAGGGTGTGTGATTTTTTTTCCCCAGATCAGCTGAGAGATCATACTGACAGAAAAACCTTCTATCATAGACCAGATCCATACTTAAAGTTTTGCCCACAGAGCCTTATTGGTATAGTTATGCCAGGGCAAAAAAAAAGCCAATCAAACAAAAAGAAATCTTAATGCACACATAGCTTTCAACAAAAGTATTTTGGGGATACAACTTGGCAAGCTCCACTAGCAAACACACTATTATTCCCCTATTGCATGTTTATACACTTCTGTACTGTCTCATTTCTAAGTTGTCTGTTGTTACAGACGTGCCACCACCCAAAATCAGTCCCTTGTTGCTACCACAGTGCTGAAAAAAAGTGTATACCAGCAGAGGCTAGCATGCCATAGGAGCTGCACGAATGGTTTTGCCTTCTATTTAGCTATTAATTCTCCATGTTATTGGCAAAAGATGACTATTAAAAAAATTACTATTATTAGAGTTCAGTTGTGGACTGTGTAATGAGGTTGCTTTGATATATATGATGTAATTATCGAAACATGAATGCTTTTTGTTCTTTTTCTGCCTTGTATTTGAGAAAACCCACCAAGATATTAAAGTTACAACTGTATAGAGGGGGGTCAGGTTTTTTGTGGACTTTTCTTAAAGTGTAGAAAATATGTGCCTAGGACTGAATTCCCACTTGTAAACTATACACTTGAATACAAAGCACTGGAAATGACAGAAACCTTTGAATCACATAGAAAATGTATAGCTGTGTTTGAGCAAGAGTATTCTTCAAGCCACTGAGGCCACTAAGTTTTACATACAGTACATACATTAGTGGGTATGGTTTGAGCTAAGGAAAGAGTTATGGTGACATAGAAACCTAAGGATGTTGAAAAAGTCAACAAATTCACTGGTATGAAAAAGACTTTATATAACTCTGGAAAAAAAAAAAGTTATATGTAGTTGAAAGGTTCTAAGACCTTTATAGTGAAATCATGATCAATCAAGTTACCCTTGGGGAAAAAAAATAGAAAAAAAAATATGAAAGAAACAAGTAGGAAGAATGAAGTAAGGGAAATACAGGCTCAGGAGTCAATTTTTAATTTGTGTGTGGGCCCACTCGAGTGCTTACAGCTCAGAGCTACCCAACTGGCAGATGTAACCACAGCAGTAGCACTAGGTTGCTTGTGTCTTGTCGTGACAATGCTTCCTTTTGTCTGATGGCTGCAAATGTTTGACAGTCATTAGAAAGTCATCCAAGGAAATACTTCCTTTCCATGTACGAGATCCTTGTCGTGGATTTTTAACACTGAGCTTTCTCAGTAGTTCAGCTATCATTAGCAAAAGAATAGTTTCTTACAGCCTGCCTCTGCCCTTAAGGGTCTTTTATAAAGAGGACAGAAGCTCTTTGTTGTCACTCCTTCACACGTTATTAACAGAGGTTTAACAGAAAGAAGAGGGGCTTGTTACATGCCCGGTGCAATTTGTCTTTTTTCCAGTTCATTCAGATCTCCATCATGTCCAACCAGAAGATGAATTAACCCAGATCCAGGGTGACTGTTTCCATACTAAACAGAAAATGAATTTGAAAAAGGCAGACAGAATAATCTCTCCCTGCAAAGAACCAAATCAGCCAACGAGACAGTGAATATTCCTGCATGCCAAACAACACTTTTATAAAACAAACCGCTGTTTAACAAATGAAAGTAAAACTCGCTAATATGCAGATATATTATCTTGATAATTCGATACGATCACCGTTCTGCCTAGTTGATGTTTTTACTTTTTGTCTCCGCTGCCTAATTCTTTCCATGGTACCCATGCACATCCGTTGCTGAGCCCCCCGAGCCCTCCCGCACAAAGCAGTAACCTACAGTGATTGCTTCTAATCCTATTGCATTCGGGTCTGCAATCTGATATCCGTGATGAGGCTGTCAGCTGGTGTAAAATAGGATTGCTCCAGCGATGACAGCAAAGCCAGGCTGACTCGACACCAGCGGAGCCCCAGCTTCCTCCCTTCTGCCTTTGGCAGGGTCTACGCACCCACAATGACTTGCCACTTTTCACAATTCCAGCAATCCTTTTGATGAAATTTGGGACCACGCCCAGTCTGAATCACAGGCGACTGTCCAGTGCTGCTGCTCTGGGCAGGAAGTTGTAGGTCTTTCCATTCCGGCCCAATGAGTCATCGCTCAGCTTTTTGTGAAAATTTCTGTTGGTTCAGAATTTCATAAAAGGATGACGAAAACCGAAGAGACACATACATAAAATGGGAGTTCGCAACCTGGGAACCAGTGCGGCACATTGTGTCAATGTACCAAAAAACCTCTGTGAATTCTTTAAAATCAAGAGTTCTCAGCTTAAAACATCTTCAGAGTATCTGAATGCCGAAGCTTAAAGTTAACATTTCTTAAGGACAACTTATCCAGGAAATGGTATCTAACATCTTTTTCACAGAGCTCTACTTAAAAGTTCCATTTTATTTGGTAACAGAACTAATTCCTGAAAAGTCCCATCCCCTTCTATCACCTGTTCCCACGCTCGCTTGTAGTTTTCCACCATATGCTGTGCTCAGGAAACATCACAGGGATGTGCCAGGTCTCTACAATGACCCAAGTTAAAAAAAAAACAAAAAAGCCCTACCCCTGCCAAATGTAGTTATTGTGGCTTTGGAAAAAACTGAAGTGCAGTTTCAAGCATTTGTATTTTTGAGTGGACAGGAACCTTTCAAGACAATTTCAACAGTGAAAAACCAAATCTGTAATGCGTAACTACATTAAAAAAAAAGAAAAAAGCATATGGATATGCAGGAAACATTCAAATCCCCTATATCAAGACCAGTGCAGTGCAGGTCTACTGGTCTAGTTCACAGGGAACAAGTAGTTAGGGGATTCTCTCTCCCTACAAGCAAATTTCTTCCAGATATCTGGACCTCCTCAATTCAAGGAACGTAACAGTCTCAGAGTTGGCACAAGTTGCATCAATAGAATAGAATAGAATAGAATAGAATCGAATCGAATCATAGAATCGTCTATGTTGGAAGAGACCCTTGTGATCATCGAGTACAACCATCTACCCTACTCTACAAAGTTCTCCCCTACAACATATACCCCAACACCACATCTAAACGTCCTTTAAACACAGCCAGGGATGGTGACTCAACCACCTCCCTGGGCAGCCTATTCCAATGCCCGACCATTCTTTCTGTGAAAAATTCTTTCCTAATGTTCAGTCTAAACCTACCCTGTTGGACCTTGAAGCCATTCCCTCTCATTCTGTCAATACAACAGAATAGTTTGGGTTGGAAGGGACCTTTAAGGTCATCTAGTGCAACCTCCCCTGCAATGAGCAGGGACATCTTCAACTAGATCAAGTTGCTCAGAGCTCTGTCCAACCTGACCTTGAATGTTTCCAGAGATGGGGCATCTACCACCTCTCTGGGCAACCTGTTCCAGTGTTTCACCACCCTCAGCGTAAAAAAATTCTTCTTTATATCTACTCTAAATCCTCCCTCTTTCAATTTAAAGCCATTACCCCTTGTATCATGTGTGTGCAGTTCAAGATGTTTGTAAGTAATCTGGCAAAGCAAACCAACAGTGTGGTGGTGAAGCTTGTGGATGATATGAAATCATTCAAGATAGTGTAAGCAAAAGCAAAGTGTAAAGAGCCACAGAAGCACTTTGAACGACTGAGCAGTAAAACAGCAGGTGGAATTCAACGTAGATAAATGCAAAATCATGGGGGAAACCGTTTGGAAAAACAGACCTAGTATCACACGTAAAAAGGTGATTACATATAAAATGAACTGATATATTCTGGGGAAAGATCTCGGGGTTAGGCTAGACTGTGCTGTGAAAGCACCAACTCAGCACTCACAAACCAGGTAGAATATTAGGAAATGTTAGGAAAAGAATACCAAACAGAACAGAAAACATAATTATGCCATTGTTTAAATGCATCATTCACCTACACCTTGAATAAATACTGTGTACAACTTTGATGCATTCATCGTAGAAAGGATATTAGGAATGAGCAACAACTTGCCCTGTTTTTTGCCTTCTTTCCATGTCCACATATGGACACTGGTACAACAGGGTACTGTGCTAGAGACACTCTTTGTCTCAACCATTCCTATGCCCTTACACATATGCAGAGATTATTTTATGACTGAGAGCTACTGCTGACAGTTCTCAGAAGTGAGTGTTGGCAGCCAGTTCCAGCTGAAAAATGTAACTTGGCAGTGGTTTACCTGTTGTATACTCAACACAGTACTTCCATGTGAGGATAGAGGGGATGAAGACTCCATTACGAAAAGAGCATTTGAAACACTATACATAGGATATCACCTCAAATGTAAACAGCAATCAGTCTGAACAAATTGCTACCCCATCTGTAGAGATATAAAGTTGAATGCTTATGCACATGGAAGTAACACTTTATAATGCAATAACTACTCAATACTGTGATCAGGGTGAAAATATGGCTCAAATACAGCTTCAGTGTCTATGACCAAGCCATGACAGGTACAGACACAGACTGCAATTGTCTAAAGCAGTGCTATAACTGACTTATAAAACAGCTTAAGGCTACTACACAGACAAGGCTTTTGACACCATTCTCCCATGCCCAGTTCAAGCCCAGCCCAGCTTTCCCACAGCTGCATACAATGCCAGCAGTGCACCACCAATGCTGGAAAGCTCACAAAATTTATTTGAATGCTCAACTATTAACGGGTGCAAATCCCATGAGAAGCTGGTTATTTCCTCTTTGTATCAGCAATATTTACTACGTGGGAAAGTACAAGCAATTCAAATGATGTATTTCTGCTGCTGCAAATAAAATGTCATGTTCAGCTCTCTGAAAACATCACAGACTCTGGTAACATCAACACTACCCTATTGTTGGTAACAGTTGGAAGTAACACACACCCCATTCACTTGACCGTTCAAACACTAAGGGACATATTCCCCTCCTCATTCTTCTTCCTCTCCACTCAGCTGCTAAAACGATAAAAGGAGGCCAGCTGAACGCTACAAGCATTTCTATGGAGTATAAAACTAATGCCTTCACGGTCTTAGGAATAGAGTACTTCTTCCTCAAATACTTTACTTGGATTAGGGCTCACAAGCAGCTTGAGTAGCTGTTCCTCCCACATACTGATATTTTGGGTGTCAGCTGG
The DNA here is from genome assembly GCA_013399435.1 of Arenaria interpres. Classification (NCBI taxonomy): domain Eukaryota; kingdom Metazoa; phylum Chordata; class Aves; order Charadriiformes; family Scolopacidae; genus Arenaria; species Arenaria interpres. The sequence goes on along the minus strand of VXAK01006886.1, from coordinate 83,687 downwards.
GAAAAACAGGTTCAAAGTTAAGCAGGATCCTGATCAAAGCAGTGATGAGTTCTGGTGAAAGAAGGTCTAACTGATGTTCGTCAGCAGGAAGAACAGTTTTTCTAAAATGGGACCTGTGTAACGCATTTATTTCAGAAACAAGGGGTGTACACAATATAGTCCCCGTGGCAGTAACCACGTAATACTCTTAGGTATATATTAAAAAAATGGCCTACTGTTAAAAACAGTAAAAGCAATGTTCATAGTGCAATAGATGTCAAAAATAAACCATCTTATCCAGAATAACAGTAGAAGAGATAAGGTTAAGTAGAAGAGATACAGTTATCTCTGTAGCATCATTCACTCTACAGGGATCTTGGGCAATCTGAGACCAGCCTAAATCCAGCTGAATACATCTCAAACCCCAGTGTGAACATTCTAATTTGACACTAAGAGCACCTTTCTACACCCGAGCATAATCCCAAATTACACCCTTTCTCAAAATGCATTAAGCAAAATTGCATAAATGCATTGTTATTGCAGGGAAGGTAAGAAGTGTAAGAAGCCCAGGCATGTTCTGCTAGTGCTTTTTCTCTCTTCCAGGATGATAGAGTTTAGAGAAAATCTCCCTTAAATTACGTGATTTGACTAGGTGCCTAAGTCTATGTGAAATAAATATGGAGCATATGGCCTGGACAAAAGGCTGATCACAGTGAAAAATTTCTAGCACATTTCTAATACAATATATGAAGTCAAATGGATACTCGTAAAGTACTATTCATATACAATATGTATGTAAGAAGCAGAAACATTCTTTCTATGGAAGAAAAATCTAATTAAAAATGCTCCTGCATTTCTTCTAAAAGCAGAAGCAGATTATCATACCAAGAAGAATGTTCATGTCTGAACTCAGAAGAGAGAGCAGGAAAAAGAAGGAAAAGCAACAGCAATGACCTCCCTCTTATATTTTAGGAAATGCTTGTTTGGAAGAGTTGCATGAGAACATACAGACTTAATGTTTTTTTGTTTCTTATCCGGCTGGCCCAAGTTCAAACCAATGACCTGAAGGTTAAAAGCCCTACATGTCTTTTCCATGTTCCTAAACAACCTTCCTACTAATAAAACTCTTCCTACTAATAAAATATCTTATTCAGAAGTCCATACCACTGAATTACATATAGCTTGTAAAAACAAGTCTAGACAAGCAGCCGACAATCAGACCATCAAGTCTGTATTCCCTCAAACAGAAGACATGAAGAAAAGGAGTCTGATGTTCAGCTGCTCTAAAGTCTGAGGTAGTGAAGTTATACCTGTCAAGAGCAGATAAGTGTCTGGTATTTGGTGCTTAATGGTTTTCATGTTTTAAAGATATATCATTTATCAGGTATATACATGGAAGATGTTCCAGAGTATCTATTCTTGAATGAGCTATGAACCTCTTAAATTACCATGCCATTTAACTTTTTAGCATTTCAGTTTATTTAACTTTTTAGTATTAAGGCATTGTGGCATGACAAGGAAACCAAGTGCTGGCAACAGCACTTGTTTCTAGAAAGGTTTATACTCAGACGATTTCTTGTCACAAAGCTGGCATTCCTGTCTGTGCAATATGAGAACTCTCTGACAGTTCAGAAATTTCACAGAAAGGATGTTTCTCTCCTTATCTCCACTTAGGAGCCACCTCAGGCTGTTATTTTATTTCTGAGCAGGATACGCAGGTATTTCTTTTTTTTCCTCTTTCTTTTTCCTAGAGGTCAGCAATAGTGAGAGAAAGAAGGATGAAACAGATGAGACAACAGCAACAACAAAAAAACATATGGCATACAGACTGGATGTATATTTCTATCCACATGTCTTCCTTTGCATTTGTTTCAAATTTCTGAGCATCTGACATTTCTAGCCAAAAAAAAAAAAAAAAGAAATAAAAATAGGGAGGGGGTGGGGACTGTTAGGGGAAACCTGACCTGTGTCAGTTGGTGGTATTTCATTAAAATCCTAAGCACGATCCAGATAGACGCTCTATTCTCAGTAGATGTAGTGTAAAGAGGCAAGCTACTATTGTCCACGGTAACCTACAGATCCAACTCAGTCTGGACGAGTCCAAAAGACTCAGATTCATTGTAGCATGAAAAAGTACATCAAAGAATAACTACACCTCATAACAATGTCAGCATTTCAGAGACAGGCACTTTAAAAAGGTCAAAAGATAAATTGTCTTTTTATTACTCTTTTCCACGTAGACGCACAAAGGAGTCAGACCATTTTGTTATGTAGATTAGCTTGACAGCTCTACTGGGCAAGTTATAAAACAAGTCTTCTTTGCATTACTTTCTGCATACCTGAATTCATCCTATAATAGAGTCGCTCATTAAAGCACATACTGCATCTGAACATTTCCATATTTCCAGTTTAGTGAAATTTTTGTTTTACTAATTCAGTTCTCTGTGCTTGGTTGTAAACACTGCATATATTAATATTTAATATAGTTTAGATCAAAATGCTCTTTAATTGCCTAAAATGTTACTTTATTACAAAGAAAGGTAGTTCAATATATAGGAAAATGAATGTGTAATTACTAAGATGTTACAATGATGAATGAGTTGAGGGAATGACATTAATATTACAGGGACACATTCCAAAAGACACAAGTTGAAAGAGCTTTGTGTCATTAACTTTATTGGGAGCCCTTCCAAAAGACTCAAGTTGAAAGAACTCATGCCATTAATATTATTGGAAGTCATTCCAAAAAACCAGTAGTTGAAAGAGCTTCTTGTAGGATGATTTACTTGTTGGTTTAAGCAGATAAGTTAACCCTTTTGGTATTAGATACTGGATTTTGACAACAATTCACTGTACTAATGGTTCCCATAAAGGGAGCTGGGGTATCCTGGACTAATACTCAGTAAATGTTGAAGTTAACCACTTAAAATCAGGAAAGTGTTTTTCTGTCTTCTCCAAGCTCCTTTAAACAATTTTTATGTTCTTTTTTCATATCATAAGCACAAACATTTATTTTGCTGGTCCTTCACAGCTCAGTCCTTCTCTACTCCCCCTGTCTTGTATTTATCACTGACATGTGATGTTACTGTTACATTTTCATTCGAAGTTCTCTTTTTCTGCCAGCACAGATCATGCCCCTGAAGACAAGTTCTCAATTTTTTTTATTTATTGGCCAGTGCTTCTGCACTGATAGTAACTTGAAATGCTCACTTGTCTTTGAAAAAGTCTCTGCATGACTGTCTCACTCAGGATGCTGTGTACTGCTCTGTGAATCCAATACTAGGAAATTTTCCTCAGTCTCTTACATGATGGGGGAGATAGCTCGCATGTTTGTGATGCTGGTTAATATCGAGTCACAGTTCTGTTCTCTTTCCACATCTATTCATACCTTTCTCTCAGCTCTTGTCTCAGATACTTTTGTGACAGGGCCCATATTTTCTGTGCTTGTTAGAAGCACATTGAGTATAGACGAGTTCTGGCCCTCGTAGAATTCCAAATACTGTTGTATCTATAGTGTTGCATTGCTATGTCACGTTTCACACTCAGGTCTTAATCCTCTGATCTTCCTGGCTACATACATGTTACTTATCACTGAAGATCCCGTTGGAGGTGGTGTTGGAAGGGCAGGAGTCTAAACAGCTCCTTTGTGAAAAAAATTTGCAAGCATGTACTGAAAAATAGTGCATGCCAGAGTTTTGTTCTTATATAAAATATAAAAATAAATCCTGGCAGATCTGGCTTCTTCAGCCTGCAGGCTTCATGGCCTTGTGTGCCCTTCCTGCTTCTCATGCTATAGACCAAAACAACATGCCTTAGCCTTGGCAACATGCTGCAAAACATTCCCATTCCTGTGTTAGATTGTGAGGCAGCCGTCTAGGTTGTGTCCATTGCCGAATAGGATGGTGCTAAACAGCATTTAAAGAAGTGGCAACTGGGGTAAAGAGGAGATCAACACCATGGCTTCACCAGTTCCAATTCAGAAAATATCATCTGAGGCCAAAGAAAGAAGCTGGAATTTGAGGGAAGTTTCAATATTTCCAAAATATACACAACAACGTGGATATAGAAGTGCTCAGGCCAAGCCCTATACAGAAGTGTCAGAGTCCAAGAGATACATCTGTATCTCAACATCTCCAGACACCCCAGGGCCCAGTTGTGCAACATCACACAGGACTAGTCTCCAGATGGTGGTAACCATGGTGGTGAAGGCCTCAAGAAGTGGACAGGCACATGGTCATGGCATTCATGAATCTCCTCACTGATCAACAATGACTGGGATGTGATGCCTCTACTAATTCACACAATTGTAAGTCTTAGCACTGAGAAATCTGGGGGGAGGTGTCTCTTAAGTGTCTTACATGCACAGTGGGAAGACATCCTTACTGCTTCAGAGAGGCCAAGAGCACAGCAATGCATAGACTTGGACACTTGGCGTAAGGGTCTTGTTTACCTTTCCATCTGAGTTACCTGGCAGGGAACTTTCTGTCTCCAAACTGACTTGGGTGGCCACTTCTTGTCCATGGCAGAAAGACACTGATGATGGCATGTTGCTGCTGCAGGGCAGGTTCCCCCAAATAACTTCATATGTTTCCATATCTACCTTAGAGTTTTGGAGGCACTTGGAGCATTCCAAGTCTAAAATATAATGTTGCCATCAGAGAGCACCCCCCTCGTTAAAACTGCCACTCAACAACAAAGACTGGGGCTGCATCCCTGAGAAAGCGAGATAAAGGGTAATGTCCCAGTCAAAACAGCCTTATCTGATAGCACCTGAGATGAGAGAGGTTCGTCTTGCCAGGGTCTGTTCATCCTGTGCTAGACATTTTTGCTCCAACACATGGGGTGTTGACAAACCTGAAATATTCTTCCCAGTCAAAGGTATAACACTGCCACTAACAACATCAGCAGGCACAGCAATGGACAAACTTTGTAGCAAGTCCAAATAAGAGGTTAAGTGTCTGTCTCTGTCGTATAGAGAACTGGAGAGAGATATTTAAAACTCAACTGGACAAGAGCCTGAGCCTGAGCAACCTGACCTAAACTGACCCTGCTTCAAGCACAGAGGTTTTTCAAGGGACGTCAAGAGGACTCTTCCAATTAAACTACTCTGATTCAGTGATTCTAACACATATCTGTGCAGAGTATCATCACATTGAACTGTAGGAGAAAAAGAATCACCTAACTTAAAAGAGCAATGTGGAGTCCAAACGAAACCATTGCTAGCAATTGTGATGGTACAACGTAAAACTTGAAAATTCTTCTAATGGTGAATATATGTTCTTTCTCTCCATCTTCATTACATATGTGATAAACAGAATGCATATAACAGCATAGATTAACTTTCAAGTTACTTTTTATTTACAGCACTTTTCCTTGTGGTAGATTGTTCACCACAGAAGACACATTGTGACAAGTAATATATATAGCACGAGACTACAGTCTTTTAATGGCAGCCTACATCTTGGGCTAATTTTCAAAGGAGGATGTAGATATCTGTAGGCTTAAACATGAAATCTTGTTCCGTAGTCTGTTTTTCAGGGCCAAAGTATATTTGCAGCTATATTAAAATAGGAGATGTATTAGTGGTAGACTAAAGTGTAACCATGGGATCCAAGCACAAGAACCTGTATCAAAGAAACAACTTTATGGTGTCTAACACATGAAAAAGTGCTGCTTCCCCCATGTTATCATAATGTCTGACTCTGTTCTTTCTCCCTCAAATGTTGATGTTGATATGCATATATTTGATGCAAATGCAAACCTATATGCAAATCTAATAGAAGCTAACACATAAGAACTATTAAGAAACACTGAATTTAACTCAATTGTATAAATATACAATAAGAGAAAGTCTCCAGACCACAGAACTCAAAAAATACTTACACAAGACAGACAAGAGGTAGAGGAAAGGAAGAACATATGAGCGCAGCAAACAATGTGGTAGTAGCAAGTATTAGTTCTGTTAGTATTGTTATCATTGGCTTTATTTGTTGTTTTAATCTTTTCAGTGGAGTTCTGAGAGAAATTAGGTAGGTGAAAAAACAAAATAATAGGAGCAAGTCTGTGAGAGCAAATGACAAATCTGTATGGACAACAGGCTATAGAAAGTTAAGACAGCAGAAATAAGCTTTTAAAGTCATAACTGTTTTAATGCTTCCAGCTTCCACAGTTTTTGCAAGGGCTCTGTCAGCTTTACTCTTGGGCTGGCTCAGGTCTGCTGCTTTTTTTTGGTAGGTTTTAAAACTGTACAGCAAAGGAAGGAAGACATCTAAGCTCTGTCCAATATACGATCTAGACGCACAGTGGTGCACTCCCAAGTGTCCACATCACAATGTGTTTAAGCACAGTGACTTCTGCTCAGACTTCATTTCTAGCTTTTATTTCAACGTAAACTGAAAAAACTGTGTATCTTCATCACCTCAGTCCTAGATGCACTTCTGGCCATGGTGATCTAGACATAGCCCTAGCGATTCCCAGTCCATACTTTTAGGTTTGGAAAGTTATACAGCTTTGCAAGGATCTTTAAGCATCAATTGCCTATGCAGAGTATGAACAAAAAGGATGAGTACTAGCTAAGGGTAAGACTCTTAAAAAATAACAAAAACAATTAACAGAGGGTGGCCCCACTAGCCGGTTCAAGTGGCACTTTCAGACCCAGATGGAATTTTCGTTTAAGAACAGGCAAAAGGGTCATAATTGCACTCTTGTTTTTATGAAAAAAAAAAAAAAAAGACCATACAGGTCATTTAAGGATTGAAAAACCTAAGAAGAGAACCAGAAATGCTTTATATTGGCTCAGTTGAACAGATATATTGAGGAAACTTTTGAGATGTGTTGTATATGCCAGAAGAACAAGCCAAGTCAAGCAAAAGAGCCCCTGTTGGTGGCACAGGAAAAATTGTTCCCCTGGAGCAAAATAGGCTTAGTTTTGTTTAGATTGGCTGAGAAAATAAATGCACTTTTTTCTGGATTAAGTTTACTGAGAAGCAGTATTTTGTGAAGTTTGGGTATAGACAAGTTACTGCTAGTGTGCCCTTGGTCAAAATCCAACAGCGACTTTGAAAAAATTTACTACAATTAAATTACAGGTTATAACAACTAAATACAGGTTGCCACCTGTAAGTATTTGGTTTTGTAGACATGGACAATTATAATGCTTTTACTGATTATATAAATTGATGTCAGAGTTTTGTGGAAGTATAAATACAGCTATATGCCTCATGTTCTGATGGCCATGAAGTTCTCAACAATCCCTTGACTTGAAGCACCATATATGCACATAATGGAAATCAACGACCAGAAAACAAAGAAGATGGAGGAAGCACAAAGTCCAATTAAAAGTCTCTCATGCCATGCATTCTAACCACAGAATCACAGAATACCAGGTTGGAAGGGACCTCAAGGATCATTTGGTCCAACTTTTCTTGGCAAAAGCACAGTCTAGACAAGATGGCCCAGCACCCTCCCCAGCTGAATCTTAAAAGTGTCCAATGTTGGGGAATCCACCACTGCCCGAGGAGATTATTCCAACGGCTGATAGTTCTCACTGTGAAAAATTTTCCTCTTGTATCCAACTGGAATCTCCCCAGGAGTAACTTGTACCCCTCATCTTTTCCATGTGACTCCTTGTAAAAAGGGAGTCTCCATCTTCTTTGTAGCCACCCTTTAAATGCTGGATCATGGTCATAAGGTCTCGTCTAAACTTTCTTTTCTCAGTGCTAAACAAGTGCATTCTTTCAGACTTTCTTCATATGTCAGGCTTCCCAATCCTTTGATTGTCTTTGTGGCTCTTCTCTGGACTCTATCCAGTCTGTCCACATTGTTTTTGTATAGTAGGGACTGAAACAGAACACAAATTGACCAAATTTCCCCAACTTCCCACCTTTTCCTATTTATACTGTGGCTCAGATGGACTCTGGTATGGTTGTCCCATATGCTTATGAGATTGGCATCAATAGACAACTATTGATATCTCCATCTTCAGGAGAGGAGGTAAAAGTCATTATCTTTTTTTTTCTTTTTTTCTTTGAGATAGTTATATTAGGCAGTTGCTAGAACAGATAAGACAGCTAAATCCCAGGTGCTTAATGCTATTAAAAACAACCACTTACAATTTCCTCTTAACAGCAGTTTTGATATTTCAAGACAGACCTGCCAGTGAAAGACACCTCAGAGACTAGCTGAAAACAGTTATTAACCTCAGCACATGATAATCCGTTTATGTAGTAGGTTGATTACAAATATTCGGAAGTAAGGCCCATACATGTTGCTCAAGGATTTATATTTTAAGTGCTTTGGTCAGGAGGCTGAGCAAAGATCAGCCTCTCTAAGAGAGCTCTGCATGCATGGAAGCTTTCCTAGATTATGCCCCTTTGATGGCATAGAGGGGAAAGAGAGGAAGCTGGAGGAATGAACCAATGAACCTGTTTAAATATCTTTTATGTTCATTTCATGTTGGATATTTATCTAAAAATTCATACAAACAAAAACATGTAACTGCAACTGTAGTAAAAGGCCGCCTAATCCTGCACCCTTAAATGGGAGATCTAATAGAGCCCTGGACTTGACATATGGATGGTCCAACAGTGAGTGAGATATAGCCAAAAGTAAGAAGCAAGTAACCAGAGCTCTAAATTTCTTGCTAGGAAGAGAAGGACTCAAAAACTAGTAGCTGTGTACTTCAGGGAAGGAGCTGTACATTGTTTCAGCTTCTTTGTTTCCCATCCCTCCCTTCCTCCTTTCCCTCCTTTCTGCAAAGTACCATTTAATTAATCTATTCATTTGTTTGGTTCGTCACATACATCTCCAGAAGTATTTTTGTCCAGATAAACTAGGTTTATTTTCCCAGGTTTCTAGGTGAATATTCAAATCTGTATTAGTAAAGAGACTTCTAGAAGCCTTTTGTTGCTGCCAACAGGGCCTGACAAAAAGATTACTGCTATTATGTTTTATCTGGGAAAATGAGCTGTGGTGTATGAAATCTTACCTTCATGGGGTTCATCTTGGGAAGTGCATTACTGATCAAAAAGGATCTTGCTCCTTTACCACAGATCCCGAGGTTACAACTAAATTGCTCAACAAAGTGTGCCACTTTGGCTGGCCTGAAGGCCAGGTGGCACCAGCTTGTTTACCTCAAGCTGGGTTAGGACTAATGTCCTAGAGATTTGTCTTGGAGATGGCTAGTTGAAGCAGTCTGAAGCAAAGCCAGGGAATGGGCTAGGAATTAAGCAATGTAGATCACCTCGAGTTCAGTGCCTGAGCTCCTTCCCCAGCCCTCTTCCACTGAGAAGTGATGATTGAGCCCTACCCTTACCTTTCAACATCTACACTGGAAGTGAGATGGTACCAGTATACAACTAATAAGCACCTGCACCCTTTTAGAGGATGCTCAGGAACTGCTTGGTGGTAGGTGTCACCACCTGCCAGGGGGACTGGGAAGGGTTTGAGTCATATGGTTTCATCTTGTGCTGCAAGACACAAAAGCAAAGAGAGCAGAGGGAGCACAGCTGACACCTGACAGGACCTGAGGTGTTAACCTGAAACTAGACCAAATGCAGCAACAAAGTCTGGAGTGTGCCAGATGCAAGAGAGACCAGAGTCTGTCCAAGCAATATGGGAAGATGGATTCTGAGCTCATACCGCTTTCAGGCATCAATGAGAGTTGCAAAGAGCTGTAGTAATGCAGCTCAAGAAAGCAGATGAAGTCACTCAGGATAAGACAGAATGGAAGAGGTAGCTCTGCTAGCTGTTTTGTATTCCTCCTCAGAAAGCTTTGATTATTCCAAGCTATTACCTGTACAGAGATCCTAGTCCATGGCTTTTAACTAAGGCTGTCAGACCTCGGCCTTGCACCATGGTTTCCTCCCCTGTGTGCAGCATTCACAGGAAAAACAGCAAAGTCCCGAGGAATCTCCTGCAAGAAGCTGACACTGACACAAAAGCTCCTGAGCCTAGCTGTTAGTGGGGATGGTGCTGACAGCTCTTTGGAAGGATCTCATGATTAGGGATCTAAGACTGTCAGCCACACTGCACAGAGCTGGCTTGGAACGGTCCCATTGCATTTGTCTTTCCAGGTCACCTTTTGACAGATGGTTTGTTTACCCAGATAATCTCTCTTTGAGAATAACTCTTCTGCCAAAGTGAGGAAGTGACTGAGTTGTCACCTCAAAGCCTGTGTTATACTCATGCTCTTTTTGTTCAGTGCAGATTTAAAAAATGCTCCTGGCGCTATTGAGGACTTCTAACCTGTGACAGAGCACATTTCTGGACCAAAAGCTGCTAGAGGTATTACATTACACGAGCAGTCAACTGTAAGTTTGTATCCTGTGGTATTTTCTTTCGGACAGGGGAACATAGCCATTTAAAAAAGAACAACCAAAACCCTCTACTGTGTTGGTAATACTTCTTACAGATGTTATTAATTGCCCCCTGTGACAGAAAAAATATTTTTCCTCATGCAAAAGTCTCTTACAAACATGATCTAGAGAATTTTTTTTTAAATAATATTTTTATCACGCCTTCAGGCATTACCTTTCTGCAACATTTTGGCAAGTACGAGGTGTACTGTCATGTCACAGAATATCATATGACTAGCAGTAAAAATAAACCAAGGCACCGAGTACCACTGTCCTGCAGAGCTGCTTGAGGCACTGTATAGCTTAATATAAACATCCTAAAATATATAAACATGTACTGATTAAAACCTACCACTTAAAATTCAAACAAATGAGAATAAAATGAGCATGAAAAAAGGGTTTTATGAGCTAAATAAACTCAAGATCACTGTTGTTTAGAATTAACACTTTTAAGTTCATCAAACTGGTGCTAGATCAATTACTTTAATGCAAAGCTCAGGTCTGGTATCTTTATACAGATTGGAAAAGTTTTCTTAATAAATAATTCCACCTCTCTCAAATGAGACTAATCACTAAAACATTCATCCACATGCCTGCTAATAGAAGAATTTGCTTTCCACAAGACAGGTCAAAAACTATTATAATCATTAACCTTGTTTTCTGAAAAAGTTATATTAAATTACCTGCTAGCTCCCCAGACACCACCAACAGTAGTAATTAAATGTGCTTTGATTATAACAGGATCTTAGACATGCAGCTCATTTGCAAGCATTACATTCAGGTATCTACAGTCTGGTAGTAAATCCCACTCCTAAACAGCTTAAGTGGTGAAAACTTGACAATTTAGAACTCCATTCAAAGGCTCAAATTCAACAGGGCATCACACTGGGCCTCCTGCCTTCCATCAGGGAAGAGCGCAGGCCTCCCACAAGTCCTATACTTTATCTGCCAGTCTCATGTGGATGGCTCAAGACACCCTATGGCAATGGGCAACTATATTTAGACAACTGAATTGGTTCCTACATGTCCCCTTTTAGATGAGATGAACAATATCACGGAAATGCCTGCTTCTCTCTGCTCAAGTATAGAGAAAGAAGAGTTGGTAGCTCAGGTATCAAAACTGAGCAGAAGAATCCCATTGCAGATGATTTGTTTAAGGGTGGTAGTGACTCAAAAACAGCTGGAGGGTGAACTTTCCCCATTGGAAAAACCCTGAAGTGGAGATAGGTAAGTAAAGTTCACCCCAGTCCTTGTGCGGATCCAGACAGATACCTTGTCTTGAAGGTGCATCAAGTGTATCTATCTCCTTGAAAGGAAAACAAGCAAAGCACCAATGTCATTTTCTATCTGTGGCTCTCGTCCTGGAGAGAGAGAACTATTCTTAATACCAAGCTTACAGTGTTTCCATGTGTCAGTAGCCATGGGTTACCTACTCTTACAAAAACTCCTGTACTGCTGTTTGCCCTTCATGTTTTCCTTGGCCTTACAGGACGACTGGTGCAGGTACTCTCCAGGTATAACCTCACCCGAAGGAAGCTGGTCTTGGGCAAGGGAAGATTACAGTTTCCAAACTTCAAGGTTTACAATGAAGAGCACGTATTTCAGAAGAACTCTGGGGAATGAATGTTAAAACATACTCAAAAATAAAAACTCCAAAACCACCAAATAGCAAGAAATTACATCAGCCATAAGGAATTTCAAAGTAGAAATGTAGGAAGGAACCCATAGAGCCATGTAAGGAACTCATTCTTAATAAGATGGGTTTTGGGGTGTGTTATATTGGAAAGGAGAGGTTAACAAGGATGGGGAAATCATGTATGTTTGTATACACTGAAAGTAGCTAAAAGCTTCCTCATCTTCATGGAAAAGCACCATGAAAACCAAGTTAAGGGGTCCAGAAAAATGTAGTTTTCCCAGTAAAAATCATAGTTAAAAAAAATCATACCAAAAATCACTCTTTTATCTGATAATTAACATCCTCTGTTAATCCTCAGGATAATTGGTGTTGGACCTTCCTTTCCTTTTATATCTTGACACCATCTTCAGATTACGTTTCTTGGATGTGTTTTAACTTGAGTGTCAAGAGTTTCGATTTTCTATAGTCAGTCTTCTCATGAAGAGTTAAAATTCCAGCACTGTCTTTTCTCTAAAAATCACTCAGCTCTTGTTCTCTTCTAACATGTTGGAAAATCTAATGTTTTTCATTACTCCATGTCAAATCTCAAGGCCATCCTCCCACCCTGGAGCTATTTTGTGATGGAGAATTTGTCTTGATTTTGCTTCTCTGCTTCCTAAAAATGATTCTATTTCCTCAGAGTCTTTTAATCAATGGCTCTTTCATCTGTAGCAACATTATGGATAATGATGTAAAGCGTTGCTGCAAGCTTTCCCTTTCCTAAGTCCTATCTGCTGTTGGTTGCTTTGAATTCTCCAAGTTTTCAAAGCATATGATAGCTGCTACAATTTCCATTTTCTCATCTGGACATGCTTTGTCTGCATTAGATCCAGCCCTTTGTCAGAACGTGTCACTTACCAAAATCTGAATGTACAATAGTAGAGCCAAGATCCATCACCCCTAGTTATTAATACTTAGGTGAGAAAACTGAGGCGGAAATATAAATATCTGATCCTTATCTGTAGTCAATGGAGAGAAGTAAGCATTTCGGAGAGACTGTATTACCTTCCTGATACGTACTGCCCCTCTATTGACTACATAAGGAGATGACATTCATATTTTAGATACTGTAGTTGAATGCCTGACTTTCATGGGAATACATCCAAGAAAAAGAAGAATTATACTTTTAACATAAAGTAAAATGGTCAAGTTAAAGCCAGGAACCTCTTGTGGATGTACTCCTATTTATTTTGCATATATTATAGAAAAACAAAGCAATTGTACAGCTGTCATGATGAGATAGCTACTGTGATTAATGTCAAGCCTTGAATTTCAAGCCTTAAATTTATTTTAAAAAAACTATATACAAACCAGAAAATGAAGCTTACATAATTTCATTGAGTATTACTAATTTCAACATAAAATTGAACCTCTTTATTGTCTGGCTCTCCCTCTTATGAAATAGGTAATTTATATTTTTTGTGTGTTGAATTCTGGTAAAAATGGAAACTCAGTTCCCAGAAAACTTTTTGTAATAAGGACAAAAGACAGACAACCTGATTTTCTTCTCTGTTATCTGTTGAGAGAGTCCTGCCTCCGGTACATAGCTGTTACTTTGTAAAGACACTACACGTCAACATAGGATGTGTCCCATTTATGTTTGTTCAGGAATGCACGAAGTGTGAGTGACTTTAACTACTGAGGAAACAAGTGGTTCATATGACTGCAGGAGTCAGAAATAATCAATTCACGAGCAGAAACCATGGAGGAGCGTAGTGTAGTGGAGAGGAACAGCAGTAAGTGATGACAAATCAACATTTAGGGTAAGAAAAAAAAACACTGAGAACAAATGTCTTATCGCTACTTAATTAGTATGATGGGTGCCTCCCATGTTGCCTATCAGTACCCTCTTTCTGCAAAAATTCCACTGGTTACTTGATTAGCTACAGTCCGTCACATTCGCTTCAATCTGTCAAGAGTAACTTAGCAATTGTGGTGCTTCAGACATAAAACGTTTACTATATAAGCAGCATACATATTATATGTGAGCCTGTGTACGAAGAAGACAGAGAAAGGTTATCTTCCAGTGCCATTTAACTCTTCCCAAAGTCACCCATGGATACACATCAAATGACATCGAATCACTTATTTCAAATGTATAAAACCATTTTCCATAGTTGTCACTGGGAACACAAGCAGTATTTGCATGAAACATACCTCAATTTTGACAGCAGAAGAGTTGTTTAATTCATTTAATATAAAATCTAGTGTTCCAGTTGCAGGAATCTTGAAAGCATGGTTAACAGCCCTTGCAACCACCCCAGAGGCCCTAAGAAATGATATGTGTCATTAGATCAGGGGCAGAATTCCTCTCTCTGCAAAGTCTGATCTAGTTGCCTAGGTCTTCTCTGCTTTAATGGAGAGAGAGACACTGACTCCTCCAAAGGGAAGCTGATCTGAATAAAGGTCTTAGTAAAAAAACCCAACAATTTCTCCAAAGAGAAATTATCATTCTTCATTGAATATAGGGAAATCCCATATGACTAGCTTAGAGGAGATACCTAACTTTTGGGTGGCTAAAGTTAGTTTAAAGAAATCATAGCTATAAAAATTATGTTTTGGGAAGAAATTCTTTTTTTCATATCTGAGAAACAGTGAAGAAGAGATGACAGAGAAACACTGACACACCAGTAATGAGACTGAAGGAGCAGGAAAGGCAGCGGTCTGGGCAGGAGCAAGCAGCATGTATGACATGGTTGTTCCCTTGCAGTTGCTCCACCTGCCAGTTTTTCTCTCCCCTTAGATTAATAAATCAAATACCCAAACCACCTTTCCTGTTTTATTACTTGTTTGTCATGTTTTAGGCTTTTCCAGGGGCTGAAGTGTGAATACATGAAAGCAACATGAGAGCAGACAAATGCAGTAGCCAACCATTACAAATCAAACAAAAGAGAAAGGCCGCTTTTGTATTTGAACTATATCGCACAAGCGAATTTCATTTTAATAGAGAGATGCTGCTGGAAACACCTTCTCATATCGACTAGACGTTTTGTGCTCTCGTGCAGTTCAGACGTTACTGCTGGCGACTGCTAAAACTAGTTTGCATTTCCACCAGGAAGCTTATCGTCTTGACAGATTTAGGTCAAGCCACTGAGGCAGAGATTCACACCTGGTCTGGAGAACCCAGAGGGCTAAGAATTACAGATGAAAACCTGCACTGTATTTAAACTAAGGGTCTAGGTTTATTCCAGTGGTGTTACAGCTTGCTCACTGTATCAGCAGTCATGCACAAAAAAAGCGCTACCTTCTCAAAGCTGGAAGGGTTTTCTTTTCTACCTTTAATGTTTTAAATCTAAATTTGGCCAACTGCCTTTGTTGGCTTTTGAGTTTGCTTTGTATAGTTTAGCCACTGTTTCATATAAAATACTTAAAACTAATAAAAACAAATGCTACTCAAGAAACCTTAGAAGACATGGATGCAATGCCAACAAGCACTAAGTTATCTCCACGAATGAATTTCCTATCTTCCTGTGTCTGTCTCATAAACTCTAGGCTACGCACATCCTATACTGCTTTGCAATGTACGTAAGAGACATTGCAAATGAGGAACACATTGCTTGTGTTAAATCAAAAAACCGTCCATACTGCAGACCTGTAGGTCCCCTGGTTTTTTCATGTTTCTGTTAAAAGCACAGGACCCAGATCCACCAGTGAGTTTTCCCCCTAGCCCAAATCCTGTGCCCAGAACAGGTATTCCTGTTCAAGGGTTTTGAACAAGGGTTTACCTGCCCACTGAGAGCAGGTAACAGGCCATCCAAAAGACACCCCAGATTCCCAAGGGCTCTCTTGTAAAACCACTTTCTTCTTCACCTGAGACCAAACCTGAAAGAGTTGAGCTGAGCAGAGCTGTGAGCGCTGTGCCAAGCGTCAGGTCCTCCCTTATGGGATCCCTCTTCAGCAAAGAGGCTGAATTTCCCAGGTGGTCCTTTCAGTGCACCCCCACTGGGAGAGCTTTCCAGTTCCACAGCCCAACAGAACAAAAAAAAAAGGGGCACTGCTGTGGCTAGATCATTGCTCCAAAATTAAACAAACTGTCAATCTCCTTGAAAACAGATTATCTCCTTTGATTTAGTGGGCATCAGATTAGACCTGAGTTACAAAAGTCAAAAATATTTCCACAACAATTTGCCATTGTTTTACAGCCTTTCAAGGGCAAATGAGACCAAATAAAACCCTTAGTAAGCTAATGTGAATAATAAATGACCATTTAATTTAAAGAACCTTTTCTGGTTGACTGGGTTGACAAGCAACACAGCCATCCATACCTGAATTAAGGATTGCACCTGAATATAGATTTCCTCAACCTGAAATTCAGTAGTCAGTACAGAGAAATGCTCGTCAGGAAAGGGTGTAACAAGAAGGAGCATGAACAGAGATGTGAAACGTTATACGAGTTTCAGAATAGTTTACATTAAATTATTTAATGTTCAGGCAGGAGGCTGTGGAAAGGGAGACAGAGGGAGCAGCCCCACTGTATGGGGTAGCAATGGACCCAGAGTTTGGTAAAGAGGAGCACAGACCTGGTACAGGCACCTGCACTCCTTGCTGCACCCCCGCTCCAACTTCTCTCCAGCTTTAGAAGAGCTAGAGAGCTGTGGTTTCTGCTTGGGTGCTCCAAATCCAAGCCAACTGCACAAGACAAGAGGAAAGAAAAGTGGGATTAAGAAGAAAAGAGGAACACATAAGGCATTTTCTAAGTAAATCTCTTTCTGAGAGGGAAGGTAGTACGCTGAATGCACTGGTGCTGTGTTTTGTGGTAAAGCAAAAATGTAAGGATGGGAGAGAACTCGTCACCAAAAAATCCTAGAGTCACTGAACAATCATTTATGATAGCCAGTAAATGGGAAAGATACAGTTGGAATTAAAAAAGTTAGTTCCCTTTAACATAGTAAAGAAAACACCCTCTAAAACAATGAGTGGACAGGAGGGCAGACAGGCTTTATTAAAGAGTGAAAAAAAATAATAAAACAAAGCAAGTCACTTTTCCTGTAGTTGCGATAGCAGTGTTTCTTAAACTGGAAATAAGGACTCGCATACTGCAGTGTTTCTGCTTTTGGGTGTCCCTTGGTGGCATTGAGTATTGAGAAGCATTTGTTAGGTGCACTAAAAGATGTGTATACTTCGGCTATTACTGCTCAGGATTAACTGTACTTCATTATAGCCAATTTGGTACCATTTGGGTATATATTATTTTGGGAGCAATATAGTTCATCCTGCTCAGATGTTTGACAAGCTCCTCCCTGTCCTAAAGGAAATGTGATTCATTTCACCGAGTATGAAAGATCTGCAGACATACATTGAGGCCAACTTCACCAGTTGCAGAACCACTGAGGTTGGGAGAATACCACAACCCTACAAACCCTATAGCTTTGATTTTCCCTATACTAGGATTTTACTTATCCAAAGAGGAAGGAGATGCGTATTTCAAGCGTTAGGTGGTAAAGTAGCTTCTTATCTCAGAATGAAAACTTTCAAACTTGTGAGTGTTTACTCTCCCTCCCATCCTCTGGGCAAACAAAATGCAGTGCAGTTTACCAGTGCTGTGGGGAGTGTGTGTCATGCACAAAGCTTTAAAAGTTCCTGTTTATTCTGAGTGGGTATTTGAGATCCTGGGACACGGATCATAAACCTAGGCCTTTTTTCTTTTATACTTTGCCAACAACAGACTGCTCACTCTTCTGCGGTAGCGTACATACATATATATATGTCAGCTTTTGGATCGTTTGAAAGATCACATAAATGAAATTTATGAGAAAGGTAATGAAATTCGGGAGTAATGTATAGCTTGTCTGACTGTAAATGATGACAGCCATCTACTTAAAAAGTAGCACTGTAAAGACCTCTTATGAGGAAATAAATTCTAATTAAAGCATCCACAGTCAGCTGCTTATATTTAAAAAAAAACAAACACACCAAAACACAATTATCCTGTGCAGCACTAGTTGTCCTAGTGCTAGTAAAAAAAAAAACCCCAAACCAACAAAGCTTTGCAATATTATTGAGTCATATGTTAGTGTGACAACTCCTGTTTATCTTAACTTTCTGCAGCTTTAAACATGAAATCTAAGAGGGAGGAAGCAGGAAGACAATTTAGCGGTCAAGAATAGCTGGTGTGAAAGGAAGGGAGGGAGCTTTCCCCTTGAGCTGTGAAAAGATAACTCGCAAAGTCTTGCTCTTTCTTTCACAGTGCACTTAAAATCTGAGATGGTGATTTTCTGACTACCCAGGTTCTGGTACTTAAAAGAAACAATTTATGCCAACAAAATTTTATTTTTTTTCTTTCAAAAAAACAATGATCTGCTTTTGGTCCAAAAGATTTTTCCTAGAAACAGGTTCTATAAAATGAACAAGAAGATTGTAGGTGATCTGTGTATGCATTCAGAGTATATAAATCTTTTTTGTGATATATTTTCTATAATGATTTTGAAAGCTAGTTTTTATAGCTCACAACAGCATAAAAAAGTAAGTTTGAACCTCCTGGCATTTGAGGCAAAAAGAGTTTTGTTTCCAGTTCTGGGTTTTACAATGGATTTAGTACATCATTTTATGTATTTATATTTCCTTCAGGGAAGGGGCAAGATATTACAGTATTTTAGATAGCAGCACAAATGTTCCCATTTGGGTTTTTTTTTGTGTGTGTGTGTGTTCAGTAAGAGTAACTTGGAGCAAACCAGACCCAGCTGTGCTGGGTCACACACGCACAGGGATCCATATTTTCCCTATCATGTAACTAGCAACATATACCTCACAAATAGGAGCTAGTGTGAGACAACAACCATGGAGGTGCTACAGCCCTTCTCATCTTGGCATGATTATGAGGACCTAACGTATAAATCTGCAATCTTGCCACCAAGTGGAGTGAAGATTTAGGGCCATGTGCATTCACATACCCAGAAGCCACAGGAGCTGCCCGTGGCATCCTTTTTCCATTACAGTAACGAAGTTACACACTGTTGTAGCACATTCACTCAAAAATTCGTCTTTCTAGCGCGAAATGACGCCAGCATGTCATTAAGCAAGCTGATATTTGCAAAAGAAAATTTGGGACTGCTGGGAAAAGGCTCTACAACTATTTTTCAGAGCTGAAAAAGCCATATGCGAGTACAGCGTGCACGCCAGAGGCTGCCGAACATTTATTGAGCGCTGGGGTTTTGATTTACGCAGAGGCTCACAGGTAGACACCGTGTGATTGTTTGATGGTGACCTCTGATGTGAATGCAGCTTTTCCAGCGGGCAGGGCATTTGGCACGAGCCTGAAAGTCATGAGACATGCATGAGACTTGGACATTACCATCTGTACCTCCGACCTCTTTTGTAAAATGGCAAGAACCGCCACTGTTCTCCCTTGAATGGCTGCTAAAAACCTTAACTAATCACTGCGAATAAAGCACGCTGGGGCTCTCTCACAGCACGGGTATTTGGTTCTCTGGGACAGAAAAATATAGAAAATGAGACATCTTAATGCAGAGTCCCAATTCCATCTTAAAAATAATTTTTTATTTCAGGACTACCAAGAGACCCAGAATGAGCGAGACACCTCAGAACAGCAGCTTCATTGAAGTCTGCAGAACTAAGTGGATGTATCTCATTAAAAGATATGGTCCTAAGTTTTTAAGCAGCAGCATTTTTAAAGCATTTGAGAAATGGAAATTAGTACATGAGCTCTTTGGTTTGGCCCAGATTCAGAACAGCCCATCCAGAGAATGCAATTAAGTGCTTCTCAATTAAATATACATTGTTAGGCACCTATTTTCATGCTTTCCTGAATAGGAGCGATACCAGTGTTGTTGAAGAGCTTTCTCAGTCAGGTTCCAACTGCAGTTATTATTAAAAGAACCAGATAGGTAGGGCCATTCCTGAGGCTTCAAAACAGAACTTAATGTCCCCTGTGTGTGGTGAAACAATATCTATTCAATGTTCATTTCTCAGAGTACAAGCTCGCTGAACTATTTTTGCATCTGTATTTTCACAGCGTTCATTTCCCTGGCATCTGGAGCAGTTAAAGAGCCTTGCTCATCTGCAGCAAAAGCAATAATGTTGCTGCCAATATCTAAGAACGAAAGCTGAAACAGCATTCAAAATACATCTTGAATAAATGTTCAAAAACATATCCTTAGGGTAGTTTCCCGTGTTACTGGCAAGTCTAGTTTGCGTGCGTCTGAGAAAATGAATTGAACTACAGAAGTTTAATACTGCAAAGAATGTTTGATGATACTAGGACATGCCATATGACAAACTCAGAGCGACTCACGATAGTCCCAGTTTACCAGTGCTTGCCACTGAGAAAATCTAGTCAAATGTATCGAGCTGGACACCCGTTTTCTTCATCTTTCCAGTGACTGGCATTTTCAGTCAATTTCCAAACTTCTGCCTCCTACCTTTCTTGGTAAGCCTGAGGATTTTTATTAACTGTCCTTTATTACTAACACAGGATATGAACTATTTTTCCTAAATGATAAAGATGGTCGTCAATGACTTTTATGTTACTGAAGTGAGAAGCAAGGCCAGGGAGGAGGGCTATTAGCAAAATAAAACTTTATCAGGGAAGAATTTTTGTATCTTTCTCTCTCCTGAGCACTTCAAATCATGACTAGACAACTTCCCAGAGACTCAGCTAAACACAGAGGTCAATGGTGAGGTAAGTGGGTAAACTTGTAGAAAACAGGAAAGATTTTAATCAGTGTGGAGTCATAAAAGCAAAGCAAAGCAAACCAAGCCAAGCCAAATGAACAAAACTAGAGCAGAACTTCTGCTTTAAATAAGCTTAAACCCATATTGAATGTTATCGGTTGAACTGGAGGACTCTACAGGGCAGAAATGCCCTTCCACAACCACCTCTGTAATTGTCACTCCAGTGATGTTGCGCTGTATGTGAAGTCCTGCCCAGGAGGGAAGACACTGAGCTGGTTGTGAAAGATACTCCAGACACTGAAGGCTCGAGGATGGTAGGCCACGTAAATACAGTTTCTATTTATTTAATTCTCATAGAAATTCACTGGGAACTGAGGAATGATATTGCACAGAACGCCATTTTAAGATGGAACATTCATCCCATGTTCTTCTACTTCTGAAACTTCTGCTTTTCAGCAACAGAAAGTTCCCTGATGTTCTAACAGTGCCTGCTGCTGGTGGTGTCAGAACCATGGAGAACAAAGAGAAAAACCTTGTCACTTCCCTTATTCTTTCAGCTGCCAAAACATTTAACTGGTATTTTGGCTGACACACTGCTCTGTTCAGAAGAGAGCACTGGGATCATGCCAGATGACAAACTGGTGATCAGCAACAACTCTATAACATTAGGCCTTATTTGGATCCAGAGGTGACTTTACATCACTTCAGGTAGTAAAAGATTCCCCGATTTCTTCCAGGACACAGAAACTGCAGACATTTTTTCTCCTGGAAACTCTTAAAAACCAGTGCACACTGAAAGCCTCTGAAAACTGAGCACCTTTTTAAAGTACTCCATGAAAGTATTTGCAAAATATTTGTGGATTAATGTATTTGCCCTTGGCTATTACATTCCAGTTTTCATTTGCAGAGCAATAGAAAGGCATATGTTCATTTGGCATATTGGCTTTAAGTATAGCAACAAAACACTGAGGCAATTAATATTAGGGTTTAAGACTGCTAATTTTCCCTTCCGTGATCTTCCCTCTTCTGGTCACATTTTGAAAGAATAATTACAACTCTTGTAAGCTATGTCCAGAAAAAAAACACCCAGACAGAAACCACAAGTTCTGTCTGCTGATGCTGGTTACTAACATCTGCATAAAGGTTTACTATGCTGAGTACATCTAACAGCTGCAGCTGCTTCCAGGAAAGTAGCAGTCAAAAAGCCTATTACAACAGATGCTTTTCAGATCCTCCTGCAGAACATGATCCTTTCTGTGATAATATACACAGCCTGCATCTACATCTTGTACACATCTTGTACCTAGATTTGTCATGACTGCTTTACAGTAGAATATTTGGTGATTTCTCCAAGTGCTTTTTTTTTTTTTTTTTTTCAGAAATAGAGCCAACAAAAGGGACTGCAAGCATTTTAAACTACATGGCAATTCCTGTATTTAAGAACCATTTAATCCAAAGCATGGAAATAGTCCCAGGAGAAAAACAAACAAACAAAACCAAGCCAACGCAGTGTTTCCTTCCCCTTAACCACTAGGATTCAAAGGTATGCAGCAACTCATGTTCTCTCTCTGGCCTGAACTTTCTGGTAGGTCTCTTCTGTCCAAGAGAAGACAGATTCTTCTTCAAGAAGAGGTTGAGGGAGCCTCATGGCAGCGGAAATCCTTTGGAACATGAGCGGTGGCATCCTAGAAATCAGGTCTACCTCTTCTTCAGGAAGCATTACAACCATTGATAGCTACATAGAGGGTTGCTGTCTTAGAGGATACCTTTTAAGGCTGATAGCCCTGCCCAGCTCTTATAAGGCACATCTTTCCTGCTAAATAAGAGCGCCGGGAATTTAGGTGAAGCAGCAAGTCCATAAAGCACCCACAGTATTTAAATGTTAGTTCACACGCTGGCTCCCTTTTGGACTGCTTTGGTTTACTCTCTCCAAGATAAATTTTGTTCCAGAGGGAGCTACCCCTCAGCTGCATAGCCACGAGCCAGTTTGTGCTTTTTGGCTTTGGGGTCAGGGATTGGCAGCATAAACACAGCTTCAAAGAAATTTTGTGGTTGGTAAACCTCATTAGAGGATTTGTGGTTGTGAAACCCAAGAGAGTAAAGTCATCCCTCTTGCAGCCTTAATTCAAGCACCTACAGTCTAGAAAAGGGAAGGATTTAATTAGCATTTTTTATTAGCTGGCCCTAATGGGAGCACTCCTCTTAAGTGTTTCTTTCTCCTTCAGCAATTAGGATGCTTTCTTATTTTATGCAGAAGTTTGGACTACCTCCTAGGGGGACGGGAACACCACATTTCATACTGTGCCGGCATCCACCTTCACAATAAGATCCTCCTCTTTCACTCCACTTTTTTCTTTTATGGGTTTTCACCAGGCTTCGAAATAATCTCTGCTCATGCAGTCTCTGCTGATGCAAATTTAGACGAAGAACAGAAGCTTCCTGGCTGGAAGTGCTTAGAAGCAGTTAAGAGCCCAGGCAGGACAGAAGCTCACACGCTAGGAAAAAAAAGCGCGTCACAAGATTTTAAAACAACAAACAACGGCACCATATTCCTTTTCCTTTGGTGTTTTTCAAGTCATCATAGATGCTACGCTCTTGCTCTTTCTTCCCCTTTTAAGGAGTCAGCACCAGCTCAGGGATGACCACAGTTGTGTGGTCACTGACTCTCACAGTCCTTATTCTCAGAACTAATATTTCAAGACCAGCTCCTGTGGTAAATCCAAAAAAAGAGGGTGTCAAAGAAAGTTGTCAGGCACATTTCGCTCTCAAGTACATACAATCTAAAACATATCTGAACTACTCTATAAAAGTACACACGGTTTGTTTTGTTTAGTTTTATGTTACTTTTTCCCTTGCTTTTCAGACTCTTAAACTCTTCAAGGCAGGGACTTGTTCTTGATTTGATGCTGTTTTACCTCCTTGCCAATGCCATGTGCACAGCAGCTGAACAACAGGCTCGATTCTGCAGCAACACTGCACTGCACATCAGAATACAGAACGGTGATTTTGTTTACAGATGCTGGAAGACCACACACAAAAATACTACAGTGTTTGGTTTGTGATGGAAAGGGAAGTGCACGCATAACCAATGCATACCATCGGAACATTCAGTGTCCTAGACCAGATGCTCTGGCTCACTACTACGCTTGCGAATCACCTTAATACAGCGTAATATAAAAACAAACACAGATGCACCACAATTCTCTCAGTTTTCCACCTTCCTCTGTCCTCCTCCCAGTCCTGACAGCTGGATTAGCAGCTGGCACGTGTAAGGGTGGACACTAAAGGACATCAATTTTTCCTCATTTTAGACAAAAGTGTTCTGCCACCTGAATTCTGGTCATACCTATATCATCTTGTCTCTGGAACATCCCAGGAAAGTCCACTGTCCTTTGGGATAAGAAACAGTATGTGTGAGATAAGGATGAGATATATAGTACCATTTATAGTGCTTTTAAGGTCTCTGGACATCTTTTAAGATAGCGCTGTTTACAGCTCAATGGAAACAGCATAAGGCCAATAAAATGGCTCACAGGTGCTGCTTTTCTATTAGATTTTAAAATAACAAAATGAAAAAAGTAAGCCGGCTCAAAATACGGCTTCTGAGGTAAAAAAACAAAATAAAATCGAGCCCCATCCATACTGGTTCTCACTGTTTAGGGAACAGTGATGAGGAAAACTTTGAGCTTTCTCCCTGTAGAAAACTACTTTGGCAGTTATGAAGTTGCTACAGGCACCGAAAAGCCATTTCTTCTCCGAAACACGCACTTAACCCAACAATGTAAAAACATAAAGGGCCTGGAAAGGGGAGAGAACAGAGGGGCTCTTTTAACCACTCTTTCTTGTGCTGGGATTTGAAGCTAGTGAGAAAAACGCAGAGTGGTGGTGCACATGACCAACCAATACCTGCTACAGAAGCCTCCTTGTCTTCAAATGAGTACTATTCTCATCAATTAGTTTTATTTCTGATTCTCTTTCTCCCTTTTCCTTCCATTTGTACTCATCCTATTTCGGTCCATGACACAAAGATACAAAGTCTTCATCAGCCTAGAGAATAAAGAACAAAACTTAACAAGCTGTACATTGTTATTTCCTTATGGATACCTAAACTTGCTACAGAGCTTTTCCTCATTAACTAAATGCACTGGTAACACAAACTAATCCCATCTCCACAAGTATGTATCTGTACAGGAATTTGTTTTCAAATTTTAATTAGAAAGTTCTATTATTCCACTGCTTTCCTTCATTGCCAAATGCTTACCTGTGTTCAATAACATCAGAAATTACTATTTGCTTCACTGTAGTTCCCATAAAACTTAAACAATAACTACATTATGCCAGGCTCTATGAGTACACGGTAAGTTCATTAAAGCAAGGACTGTTTAAGCAGAGACTCGATTAGGAAAGCACATGAAAACGATCAGAAAATGTTCGGCGAAGACAACCCAGCTTTTCTGATTTCCAGTTTACTGTCCTGACTATTTGCTCCTGTCTCAGAGTCAGTTCTGCAATTGTCTTGCAGCTGGAAGAGCTTCATTCATACAACCAGGTACACACACAGAGATCAGGCAACGCCCTCACCTAGAGTGCCACCTGCTTTGGAGAAGGCTTTTTGGTTATATTGCATGGAACCCAACTTGCTTCTCGCCCATTGACACTACCACGGCACTGATATTTAATCTTGCTACACAAGCGAGGGCATGTCAGGTGGGTTTTCTGGTAGTATGGAGGTTTTTAGAAAATGTGCTCATTTTCCACCGCTTTGTGATTTTTGTCACCAGGCTGACAAAAGCCCATGAGATGGTTTTTCCTGTATCTTTCTTCTCCCCAAGGGGGAAAAAAAAAAAAAAAAAGCTACTTCACAATAAACTTATCTGCTCTGTGGAACAAAGGAAAAGTTTCATAACGGAGGGCAAAACTGCAGTTTACTGCTTCACAAAGGATTAAAGAAATATACAGGAGATGTGCTTTATAAGTTCTCTTCAAGGAGATGGCCTGCTTTTATGTAAACTGCCTTTCATCTTATCATATATTGTTCACAATGAGGATATAAAGTAGACAGGATATTGAGTGAGGCTACAAAACGATGCAGAAGGAAACAGAAGCTCTTTTCAGCAGTTTATGTTCCGAAACACTGCTGAAACGCTCCAAAGATTTCCACATCTCCGTTTCTTTCTTGGAAGTACACTTGTGCTTATGTAAACCCGACAAGCACCTGTGATTTATATTTTGAAGCAAGACATTAATTTCTTGAGCAAACTGTTGGTTTAGTCTCTATGGAGGCGGGAAGCCTACTTCTTGGGAATACTGCTAAGACTTACCACGATGGAGTCCTCCACCATGTAAATGCCCCTTGGGTGTAGTTCTTGCTGTGATGCATTATATAGTTAATTGGGACTTTTATGAATACCTGAGACTTTTTAATGAATATTGGCGTTTACACTCAATTCTGTCTAAAGCAATTGGGTGCCAGGGAAAACTATCGTTCCGATTGTCTGGAATAGCTTGTCAAATAAATCGCACTTTTCTTCCTGTTTCCTTTGGAAAACGTATCATCGACAATGCAAAACAACCTAAAACATTATTTTTAACAGAATGTTCTCTGCACTGAGTTTGGAATTCCACAAAAACAGAATATTCATGTCCAGACAGTGAATTTTATTCCAAGCCATTTTCACTCCACGCCATCGTATAAACGGCTTTCTGAAACAGTCTTTAAGATACTGCCCTGTGAAAACACAACAGTGAAACCTCAGCTTAAATGGGACTTTAGTAAGAGAATATTAGGAAGATAAAATTTGCCCAGTTCTAATTTCAGAGGTGCTAAAAAGTCGCACCATTCGAGCCAGGTGCAATGGGAGCTGCAAGGACTCAGTGCTTCAGAAAAACATGCCTATATTGTAAGACTGCGCGTAATTGCATTTGGCTCTTCATCAAAGAGCATCACTCAGTAGCTCGCTTACAAACCGTAGGGCCGGATAACCAAGCCACAGATTTGTTACCAGCTATCAGCCACCAGCCTGATCGTACTGAACTAAGGCAGGCAGACACACCATCTCCTTCCACCCAACCGCAGATCTCCATCGGCGTGAGGCTGCAGCATAAGTAAAAAGATATCTTGAGAAACAAGATAAGCTCCACTAACACTTGGCGTAGCTGCTGGATCAGACTTCTCTTACATCAACCAGATGAGAGCATACCCTAAAAGGACTTGAGCCCATCTGTCCTCACCCAAGCAATCTGTAAATTAAGTGGGATGGGGCCCGTTTTACACCAATGCTGGTTCACACTGATTGAAAAGGTCAGGTGTTAAAAGTGTTCCTTTTCTGGAGGCAGAATTTTACATTATTTAATGTGAATTCTGATCCAGTGAATAGCAAGCCATTGATACAGCAACACCATTTTGTCTGATGTTAGCCATTGATACAGCAACATCATTTTGTCTGATATTTTTTTCCTTATATAAAATAGAAAATATAGAAAAACTCTTCCTGTTGCATATAAATACACAATTAGACTTGCATAATTCAGTGCAGTGACTGCCTAGAAAAACATGGATTCAATCAAAACACATTTCTATTATTTTCTTTGGCTTAAAAAAAAATATCTTTTTCCAAATTTATTTTTCTTTTGAGTTCTTGAACTTTTATTTCAATTATTTACATTTTAAAGGAACTGAAGGGGATATTAGCAACATTATGTAAAGCAAATGGATCATACCCTGATGGTGGCATTGGAATACCTCGGTTTTAGAAATAGTGTAAGTCTCCTAATGATGTCAGTAGTCATTAAATACTTTGCCAAAAATAAATTCAACACATTTCTATTGGCTCAGTGAAATTCATAATCAGAAAGTAAAAAGCACTTAACAAGGGTATACAAAAATGAAACTATTATAATCTCCTGTAGGAGGGATTGAAAAGCAAAGTCATAGAGACACATCAGTATCTTTTCTATGTTCTATTATTGGGAAAAAAAAGGTTCCAAATAGTCCAGTTTAGGTGTATCGTAGTATACATCCACATCCTGTTTTCTGCTGCTTCTCCTACAGAAAAGTTCAGTCTTGGATACAGATAATATACCTTGTTTAGTAACATCTGTGTGTAGACTGCAAAGTATGAAGGTTGGCTGGATTGCTGGAGCTCAGTTTGGGAATTTGGCTGGAGGCTCATTCTTTCTATAGGTCTGGCCACAAGGACAAAGGAATGATATTTTATTTTTCTAGGGGAACAACAGAAACCTCAGGGGCAAGGAATAAGTGAACAAAGGAACAGAAACAAAGGAAAAGTATTATTTTCATTATTTAATAAAGAAGAAATTATTTTCATTCTTTTAACTGAAAAAAAATAGTCACAATAGAAAAATATAATACTAAATGCACAAGCATAGGGAAAGAGCTCTACAGAGCAGAAAGATCAAGGCCGAAAAGGCAAAACATTATCTTTTGGCTATGCTCACAGAACAAAAACAACGTGTTTGAGTATCATCGTCTGGTTGGACTCTGCCCCAGTAATTAGCCCCTTTTAAGCACTCCACCTTAGCGAGCAAAGGCACATCTGCTCTCTGATATCTCCGCGGAGGGTGGCGGAAAGGGATGGTCGCGCATCTGGGTACCACGTGTGCAGCAGGCGCTGCGCTCCTGGGAAGCCACGGGGCTGCTGCCGAGCAGAGAACAAGAACAACTTACGTGGCTCAATCAGTTTCAGATGTCCAACCTCTCTACGTTAAGAGGGCTGAATTCAATAAAGCATCACCAAATAGCTAATGAGAGAGCGATGGCAGTGACAGAGTTGCCCTCATTTTATGTGTTTGTCACATTTTTCCTCAAGTAAGGGTCACTTTATGGACTGTGAATGTTACCTATTGTCTATCTGTCTGTAGTTTCATACAATTTTGATGCATCTGGGAATTGTGCACGTCTTTTGACTTAGATACCAAGCTCCTCTCCACCTCTAAAAAGTCAAGATGAATTGCCTAAAGAAGAGATCAACTGTTAAAGTATTTCTCTGCAGAATGTTTGAAGTTCAACCACCATGCATTGTCCAAACTTCTTAACATGGTTCAGAGAACCCATTCTGTATATCTACCAATTTTTCACAGGAACCAGTGGAAGACAAGTCTACCAGTTGCTTTTATATGTATGTATCTATGCCTGCTATCATTACATACCCTGCTGAAGGCAATGCACAAATTACAAAATGTGTTTAGCATGCCTTTAAAAAAAGAAAATAAGAATGCACCATTCACCTCTCCAGATGTAGGTATGTTGTCACTGTACCTATAAATCTGAGAAAATATATTATCTTCTCAGCTACCTCATCTATTTTTAGTCAGAAACAAACATCACTGCACTATTCCAGCTCCTTTTAATGAGGAACGAAAGCTACTAAAGTCATGGTCACCCTCAAAAAGGCAAAACTGGGCACTATAATGCTCACAGTGCAACATGAGATGGCCAAAACCATGTCCTTATATACGAATGGTTCGGGAGACTTTCTGTGGTAAAGCAAACAAGAGTTAAACCTGACCCAAAAACCACACAGCCGTTTTCAACTAATGCTATGTTCAAACTACCCTGTCCTGCCCCTTACTATGCCCAGATTATTAAAACCTCCCATGTAGCATGGAATGCATGCAAATAAATTAGTACGTATTTATACATGCACTTAAATGGATTGGGGAGCCACATGAGCTACTCATGACCAAAAAGTGATGGGATCTGCAAAAATATATCATAATGACATCTCAAATTTCAGGAAACGGCAGCTACAGTAGGTTTCATCCAAGACTTCTAAATTTCTGACCTTCCTCTTCTCCCCTTTCCCCTTATGGGCTCAGGATCCTTAAAATATACTACCATAATGAGTGCTGCACTGCTACACGAACTGCTTTGCATTGACAAGACTTCAGTGGGGCAATTGTCTTCAGCAGTGCAATCGTGAATATGTCATAAGGATTATGCCAAAAATCAGCATTTAGGCACCAAAAGCCTCCCGATATGGAGGCGGACTCTTTTCAGTGGTTCCCAGTGACAGGACGAGGGGCAATGGGCACAAGCTGGAACATAGGAGGTTCCACTCAAATATGAGGAAGAACTTCTTTCCAGTGAGGGTGACAGAGCACTGGATCGGGCTGCCCAGGGAGGATGTGGAGTCCCCTTCTCTGAAGATTTTCAAGACCCACCTGGATGTAGTCCTGAGTAATGTGCTCTAGGTGATTCTGCTTTAGCAGGGGAGCTGGACTAGATCATGTCTAGAAGGTCCCTTCCAACTCCAACAATTCTGTGATTCCGTAATACCTATTATTTTTTGCTTGTTCATCTGCAAGGGATTTGTAATGCCAAAGCCACCTAAATGCTTGTCTTATATAAAAGAGGAATGAGGTTTCAAGAACAAACCTATCTAATCTCTCCCTTCCTTCCTTCCATGAGATACTTTGCAAAAAGTGTTGTTACTGCACATGTAGAAAGATAATCTCACAGGCCTCTTTAGGTCAAAGTCAACCACTTGAATTGCTCCTGAAACCAATGGGCAGCCTGGTCAGATCAGAGAGTAGACGTATGACCCTACTGAGGGATCACCAACTCTGGCATTAATTACCACCCTCTCAGACCTATTATCATCTCTGCATGCCTTAAACTTTTCTTCTACTGTCATTAATTAAGTGTAACTGCTTACCTTGTCAGGTAAGGGCTGAAAGTCTCAACGAAAGAAACAGGAGATGCACCAAGGACCTGCTCTCCCATCTGCTGAGAGTGCAGCAGAATAGCTGGGTGGGATCTGGATGTGGATGGTCAGGAACCGCATCAGCCACAAGAGCACACGTAACCACTGACAGCAGTCACAAGAAAGGTGGGAATCTGGGGAGAGCAAGAGTTGGAAGCGTAGACAAAAGGAAAAAGATGGCTAAAAAGATGGGCAAATGTGGCTCTGATCTGCTGGGAAAAAAAAAATGAAACCAGACCAGCCAGGACATACCCTTTTCACCACAATGGTGACAAGGAAAGTCATCCAAGCTTAGTCATTTCCTTTTTTATCCGGAATTTCTGAATTGGTAAGTCACGATAAGTCATACCTGAGGATTAAAAACCACAAATCTCTTTTTAAGAATGTGTGTTACTCACCAGTTCTTTTTAATTATGAAGCCTTACCCATCATTCATTGAGTATGTCTAAATAGTGTTTTGCATATGAAGATGCTGATTTTTAGAGTTTATTGTAATGTTGGGCCTGAGATCCTGGGCTTTCCACTATACAAAGGGAGAAGACCACGTCCACATCTCCAACAACTTGCAACTTAGGAATGGCAAAAAAAGACCAACCAAAGAAAGAAAAAATTATGAGGCAGCATGCGTTAATGCATTGAAGAGCAGTAAGAGGACACTGGCAGTGTAACTGTTGCCCTGCTTTTAGTGGTAGAAAAGGGTAGAACTTGAGGAAGTGGAGAACTTTAAGGAAGAACTTGAAGGCAAATAAAAATGGGAGTCCCTTACGTTTATGGCAGATTCCCCCCACAGCAAGGAACATGGGACGGAGCTAGGAATCGCCTTCCTTGCAACAGGCACAACACAGGTTGGCATCATGGACTTCGACAGGGGAATCCACTTCAACACTGAATGATAAAAGCAGTAGTGGGATGGGATAGTGTCCGTGGCTTTCTAAAAGAGTACAATTACCTTATAACTCTTTCTAAGAATTTTCCAAAGGAAGGCGGAAATCAGCAGCAGTACACAAAAAGTGGCCAAAGCAGGACAGAAAAATGGTCTTATTTTAGTTTGGACAGATATGGCCAAAGTTAAGGCTAAAGGTGAGTTGATGACTGAGTCTCCTCACCTGAAGTCAAGAACTGAGCCCGAGCCTACAGCTTGGACAGAAGGAGGTAGGTCATTTTGGGGACTCACCAACAAGGAGTCAAGAGAGAAATTTGCATTCATGATTAGGGGCTTGGAGCATCTCTCTTATGAGGAAACGCTGAGGGACTTGGGTCTTTTTACTCTACAGAAGGGAAGGCTGAGGGGGAAACTGATCAACACCTATAAATACTAAAAGGATGGGTGTCCAGAGGATGGAGCCAATCTTTTCTCAGTGGTGCCCAGGGACAGGACAAAAGGAAATGGACACAAACTTGAACATAAGAAGTTCTACCTAAACATGAGGAGGAACTTCTTTACGTTGAGGGTGGCAGAGCACTGGAACAGGCTGCCCAGACAGGTGGCGGGGAAGTCTCCTTCTCTGGAGATGTTCAAAACCCGCCTGGACGTGTTCCTATGCAACCTGCTCTAGGAGGACCTGCTTCGCCAGGGGGGATGGACTAGATGATCTCCAGAGGTCCCTTCCAACCCCATGTGATTCTGACCAAAAGCGAAGAACCATAAAGGGCCAATGAGAGAGAGTCCTCAAATGCTCTCTTATTCTTAGAAATGAAACTCTGGTTGTGAAAAATAAGTTTGGTTTTGTTTATTTTAAAGATAACTGCATGGTCTTGCTGTTTCACATCACTCTGGAGGAGATTCTGCCTCACACAAAACTAAGCGTGACAGAAGCGGTTTTCTGTTGCATGTCCCATATCTCACTCCCAGTGAGACTGTGGTGAAATATGTGACACTTTGGGCACAGTGCAGTACTATGTGGTTTGTCGATTGCTAATCTCTGGGGAGACAGCCAGCTCCCCCAGCTACAGACAAACAGCAACAGTACCTCAGTCTGTGGTTGAAACGAGCAATTCTCTGGATTGCTGGAGCATAGAAAAGAGACCAAGCTGCTCACACCTTGGGTTTCCTCCTAAAGTTTGATGGCATCTGGTGATGTCATCTGTCTGGTGACAGATACTTGACAAACCCACTTAAAACAGCAAAGCTATAAGGTTGCCCACTCCTGACATGATGAAAGAACATATTGCAAGGGAACAGGACAATTAAAAAGAGAAAAACAACTGCATCTTCTCAAGAAGTTCATTATATCCCAAATGCATTGCTCCGAGCTCACATTTTGTAGTCTGAAATTTAAAAATACAGATCTCAAACAGTTGGGCACCTTCCTTTAACGTCTTGCCATCGTACATGAACAACACTGGGAAGCAACACAGGCACCGGTTTCAAACCAAGAGCCTGGAAAATAGAAAAGCTACTGAAAAAGAAAACATCTTCAAAGTATACACTGCCCTCCAGCGTACAACTCGGTATTACCGCCAGCAGCTGCAACCTGTATTCAAAACCAGTTTCAAAAATTCAGAGTAATGGGGGGCAGCGATGTCCCAGCTAGCGGAGGAACAGGGATAAAATCCCAGCACTGGGGAACAGAGTGATGAGGCAGCTCAGGCCAGGTCTGGTAGGACCAGCAACGAGCAGAAGCTGCTGGTCTCCAGTCACCTTTCATAAAAAGGACTGCACGGGTTCCCCGACACCAGAAGCCCAGAGAGCTTATTAATTAAGGAGGTCCTGCAGCCCTCCTTGTCACAGGCAAAGCACCCCCAGAGCTGGCTCTGCACCCCTGCCACAACCAGTCTGTAAGCGAGATAAACCGTTCAAGACAACAGAGATTGTCCACAAATGACCGACTGCTTTAACCAGCAGTAACTTCCTCCAAATTAAAGCTTCTTATGAACAAGACGAGTTTGTCACACTCCTGCTGAAATACTTACCCGTGCAGAGGTCATTTCCTTATTTGAACATTTCTTGACACCCTCTTCAACGGTTCTGCTTTTTTTTTTTTGGAAAAAAATTGGATTAAAAGAACTGAAGTGTGAAAAATGAACTGTTTACCTCCGTGAAACAGCATTACGCTGTGCAGAGATACTACTGCACCACTACAGAATCACTTCTCAGTGTCAGGAAGGTTCTACTCACCAATATATAACTCCTCCTTTGTTTTTTATTTTAGCTTCCCTGTTTAAGAAAAGCAGGTCCTTGAGCAAATTCAGAGCCATGGGGAAAGATTCACTTGGTACACAATATCTGTTTCCCATTGCAAGTCACATTTGCACTTGCAGAATCTGAACATTAAATTGAAAAAAATTCTTGAGATCATCATAAGATTGATTTTAAAAATTGTCTTCAATGCATACTATGACATCATAACTGTTTTTCAAGAATTTAGAAATTTTCAGATGAGCCTAGTTACTATTTGCAAAAAATCCAGCACCATCTTTATAAATGCCAAGTAATAAAAACTTCAGGAGCTAAGTAGATGTTAGGTGCTAAATTCTGACAATGGCTACATTGCACACTCAAGAAGAGCATTATTGCTGAAATAGATTCTTTATTTCTGAAACATTCCAAAACAGCAGTATACACAGTTGTAATCAAATATTAAGTCATATGCCGTTATAAGAAAGCATTGATTAGTGCAATTGGATTTTGTAAAAGATCTATCAAAAAGATTTATTCGCATTAAAACCTCATTTTCCATAAGCAATTGTTAATAAAACATTACATTTTTATTCTTTGTAATAAAGTACTGAAAACCGACTGCAGTTTTAGAGATCACTGTATCTTTGTAAGTGCAAGGTGACTTTTGCTGCCATTTGAAATACAAAACACTATGACAATAAATTAACAATTGAACAAACGGTGAAAGACCAACAAAACCATGCTGACCCAGCTGGATGGCAATTTCCAGTGAATGCTACTTGTTTTGTGCTTCTGCAACATAAATATACTGCTTTGTATTGCCAATGGTACGATTTTTGTAAGATATGTTCCTAGCGCTAAAAAAGTACATTACCCCAAAAATATTATTTATGGCACAGAAAAGTTAAATTATCTCTCTGTTGTTCAAGGTTCAGGCAAGTTTAAATGAACTTAAGTATACAAAATAAAATGTACTGGAAACACTAGAAAAAAATTCAAGCACATATGTAAGTCCCCCAAATTCAAAATAAAATGCATGATGCCTTTACACCGAATAAATTATCTTCAAATTTCAGTACGGCAAAACTGCTCGGAAAGCATTGTCTTCTAGTCCTTTCCAAGGAAATATTCGGGTACTTTGCACATATATAATACTTTCTTCAATTCCAAATGCCAACACTGCCATTGTTAGTCTGCTAACAACGCAGCTGTTCAGGTAACTGATTAAGTGCAACGTTTAGTATTTGATAAGATGTTCATTTTTTAAAAATGACATTGCATTATGGATGGTTACATATTAAAATCCCGGGGGAAATAATACTGTATGACCCTCCTTTCCCAAATCATTGTTACCCAGCCAGCTGGGTAATGAAATCCGCATTATTTATTTTCCACTGCTGATGGGCATCCTTCATCAATAGCAGCCGTCCCTCCAGTTCCCATCCCGCATCGTGCTGAGCGACGACAGCGGCTTTGGAGGCTGAAGAAAACTGTATGAAATGAATGATAAAAAAAACCACAAAGGAAGTCATATTTCATGTGAAAAAACAAGGCAACACACATAATTTACTTCTGCAGCAACACTGGCTTTGTGGCTTGCTTGGAGACATCACTCAGGAATTATTTCTGGCTCCACACTAACGCAGATGTTAAGATCTAAGGTGAAACTAAGGCCATTTTCAATGAGACCTCATTACTGTCACTGGTCTTAACAAGATAAAAGCTTGGCAAAAAGGAATTGGTAAATAACTCTTATGATGCATGAGACCCCTCTAAATGGGAAGATCTAGTTCTTCAGGGCTAAAGGCAATAAAAAACCTATTTTTGTCACTATGGACAGCAGACATATTCCCATATGGAAGGCGAGCAGGGATCTAACAGGAAATATTCTCCAAAAAGTTGCTGCGCTCAGCATACCTCTCAAAAAAATAGCATTTTATAAAACCGCTATGCACTAACAGCAAAATTTTGGCATCTTATCGGTTGAAGAATTCTACCAAGTCCTGATCCAGACCCTCTTATCCAGACACATGACAACATGTTTCCAACCCACAGCCGAAGTCAGAGAAGTCAGTCCCAGCACCATCACTCCTGCAGGAAACTCGCCGTCCTCCAGGCTCCCACCCTCCCACCCACGCTGTGTCTCTCACTAATCAATGAGGACTTAGTATAAAATGCTTGTTGACCATGGAATCATAGAATGGTTGGAGTTGGAAAGGACCTTAAAGATCATCTGGTCCCAACCCCCCTGCCATGGGCAGGGACACCTCCCACTAGAGCAGGTTGCTCGAAGCCCCATCCGGCCTGGCCTTGAACACCTCCAGGGATGAGGCATCCACAGCTTCTCTGAGCAACCTGTCCCAGAGCCTCACCTTGACCATCTTCCAAACCCTTCAGGTACTACCAAGGTAACCATTTCAAGTAAGAGTACAAAAAGGAAAAACAACCATCTAACTCGATGTCTGATCACCAACTCACTCGGTATGAGGCATGCTATCTCTACTTTGCCACAACCATATTTCAGTTAGACCAGAATTTGCTGGAACCGGTGTCTCAGTTCTGTGAAACTGTTTCTTATAAAGCCAGGTCTCAGGCCTTGTTCTCACACTTCTCTGCCTTCTTCAACGAGTTACTGATGCCTCCTCTCCCTTCCAAATGCCCTTGCCTGGAAAAAGGCAGAGGTACGCTGTACAGCAGGCAGAGTTAGTAAGTTAAAGGCAGTCACCACAGCAGCTTCTCACCTCTCTGCTATTGTAGTGACAGAAACATTGCACTTAAGTGAAAAAAAGTCAGTTAAGCTTAGATTCAGCCAAGCTGCTTTTGTGCAGCTCCACCTCGTTGCCGGATCACTTATCTTTGATATAAATTCAAGTATTTGAGTCACAAAACACAACCTGCCTCTGATGCTTTCTGCAACTGCTGCTTTCATATTTTTTTTTTCCAGAAAGAAAAAGAGGAAAGTATGTTAAACAACCTTCAAGTAAAAATGAAGAGGGCAAACGTAAAGAATGATTAACTAAGTTGAAAATAACTGTAAGAATACTGTTATGTGTCCAGAACTGAATCTCTGCTACAGGGCAGTGAACAGGTTATCTTGGTTATTATCATTTTATTTTACAAATTACCAAAAGCACTCCTTCATCCTGCGTTTGATCCTGTGCAGTAAGTACTGAAGTTCCCTAATGCAGGCCTTAACATAAAGCGTCTAACAACCTATTTTACTATCCAGAATATCAAGAACTTGGCTACCTAACAGTCTGGCTTTGTTAACAGCTTTGTTCTCAACGTGCACTTCTCTCTGAATGTCTGATTTATTTAAAAAAAAAAACCAAACAAAAGAACTGTTCTACTTTTAATGAAGTTGTGACTAAACCCACTCATTTTCAATAAAAAAAATATTTTCAGTATACTGGAAGAAGCTAGACTCCTGAGCTGATAATGAGAAATGCCATTCCTTAGAAATGACCACAGTGACACAAATCAATAGTGAGAAAATCTGCCTCTGATGGCTGAATTCCTTACAAGAAAATTCCATATGAACTGAAACTGCCCTTATTTTCCACATAAAATGAAATGAGGGTCTTAAAGAACTGTAGGCTGAGCTCCATTCTACCTGTGCTTTTAGAGTCCTATGAACTTGTCATTCCCACAGTGCAAAGACCCTCCATCTTCAAGGATCATTGGTCTGGCTCTATGGCAACACGTGATGCTGCTAAGGTACATCTGAAGATAAGACGACAAAAGCCCAGACTTTCTGGACTATAAATAGCTTTGTTACTGATTTGAATCAGCTTCTAATAAAAACAATGTTGAGAGTACAGTGTCTCACTCTCCCACTGAAACCTCTTAATTTTATTTTTCTTTAATACTGTCTGTTATACGAAAAGTTACAATATAGCAAGGGACTGGTCTTCATGGCCCAGAAAGTCTCCTTTTCACATGTTGCTATGAAAGATTTAAGAGCTCTGCAGAAGAACACAAAGTGGAGGTAAGGAAAAAAGAAAAAAAGAAAGAAACCCCTCTACTATAAAGAGCTCTAACAGAGAGAGTTCCAGCAGAGAGCAAAGGAGGTTATAACAGAAATCTCATGGTACAGTCTTCATCAAAGAAGAAACCTGACGGCTCTTCATCAAAGTTTCACCACAGTTGGTCAAAATCTTGTCAGTCATATTGGTGTAATCCCCGAGTAACTCAACCAAAAAGAGAATGAGAGCAATTGAACTTATTCTGGATCTAGCCAGTATCTAGTGAAAAGTATAAAAACGGTGAGAGCTAAACAGTTCATCCAACAGAAAACCAGGTGGTCACACAGCAGGCCCTCACTAGAGGAGGGATGCGTGTGATGGGAAGAAATAGTTGGAAGAGTTGACGCAAGCAGATAGAATTTTCTCTTTGAGAAACTTCATCAGCTATTAATCACAGGACATACAGGTAAGAGTTTAACTCCCAGCTGTGATAAGGTGATTAAAACACAGTCTTTTTCCTCAAACTTATCTTATTGCTTTCCCTGAAAAAAATAATTATCTTTTGGAGATTAAATTCTCTTGGAAAAATGCATTTGCTTAACAGTATAGCTCATTGCAAGTATGCGATACTCCAGGATTCTCTGTTTGCCTATTTTCTCCCAGCTGGCATTTAAAAGATTCTGGTTCAACTAGGAGAAATATCCAGGACATTTCCTTCTTCACAATGTCATAATGTCACAAGTTGCATTTCTACAGTCTACTGTATTTACAGTATTTAGAGTATTACAGTCTTTACAAAGACAGGGATGCAATTCTTTCTATTTGAGTACTCTAAGATTTGCGCATCCTGTGACACTGAAATAGCAGTTGGCACAAGTCTGGAAGAACGCAAGCCACATATGTTAATGATGGGAGGTTTCCATTTGTTTTGATTTCTGATTGATGGGCAGTGATCTATTATTAGTTATATGTGATTACATTCTATCAATTATCATAGTTTACTAGGAACTACCAGCAAGCATTGTCCATCACTGTTTCTGGAACAAAATCTTCACCCATTCAGTGACTGAGCACCGGGAGCTAGAAACCCTTCTGTTTTACAGCCCAGCTTCATATTCAGGAGGAAAAAAACCAAACCCACAGTCTAAACCGAAGCCACCCACACTGGGAAGGAGGCCTGTTTAACTCTTACCTTCGAACTGGCTGTGCAATTTTACTTCTGGGTATGCCGCTCCCATTGATGGCCAGCGATGGTCTTGGAAGAGCACTGCGCCCTACAATCCCTTGACTGGCAGTCTTGTTTGGCATTGGGATCCCAGTGTTAGAATAAAACTGGGAGCTGTTGGACACTGGAATACTACTGCTGCTGCTGCTGCTGCTGCTACTACTACTACCACCACCACCTTGTACAGTTGGGCTTACGTAGGCAGTAGCTTTGAGAGGCTGTCTGACAGACACTGGAAATTGTCCCACACTGTGAACTCTGTGTTGAAGCTGTCCTGGTGATGGAACTGTAAAGAGTGGTAAAAAAGTGACAAGGTCAGTATGCAACAGATGAGGCCAGGTAGCATTGCTGATTTTCAGATAGATCTGAATAGGGATAAAACATGTCAGTATACAATGTACTTCCTAATTATAAATTGCTGAAAAGGACCCTTGGATCACTATCTGCATCCAGTAACGCTGCATTGAAACAAAATACCCTGTTCTATCCCCATCCCCAACAAAAATCCCACCCCATATCACTCCTTTTTTCTCCCCTCAAAGAGGTTTCCTTAGCCATTACAAGCACACTAATTCCAACTATGCAATTAGAGTTTTAAAGAGGAGAAATTAATGAAGGTATAAATTAATTGCTGTTAGGTCATTTAGATTTCTGTAAGGTTGCTTGCAATAACTACATCTTGTTTAAGGAACATTGCATTAAAGCATTCTAAAACATCACAGAAGTCGAAGCTTAATGTATAGAAACAATAAAAAGGCTATACAAGGGTCCTGAATATAACAGCATATTCAAAGGCCGATGTTATGTAAACTATTATTTTACATCAATGCTACGGTTCCTAGAATCTTTACATATATATAGAGAGAGATATATTTTCTACACAATCCTGCCCCCTGGTGTACATCAGACATGGATCTGTTTCAGAGTCCACATATCAAAAGCAAACTGCTAAAACCCTGAAGCACATAAACTAACATACCACATACAAGCCAATCCTTTTTCAAGTCTTTGAAAAAGGGCACCTTAAAATCCTTTAAAGACACAGGAGAAAATACAGATGTGTAGAGTGTGTTTTACTTACTTAATACTGGCAATATATTGCTGTGGAACTCTTACCATAACACAGCTCCTTAAATATCCCAGCACAGCCACTTATTAGAAATGTTTTTCAAAAAATCACATCTTTTAAACACATATATATACACATACATAAACACACAGAGAAATATATATTTCTAAAATAGTGAACTAAATTGAACTCTCAATACCCTGCCATGCAATATTAATTGGGAACCTCAACAACTACTTCCATTCTTCTATTCAAACAGGACAAAAATAAAACAAAAGAAATCCAGCAGTCAAGTGTATTTTCCAGAAGAGATGCAATTCAATAGTTTTGAAGACATTTGTAAATTCTGCTCCAATTTGAAAGAAAACACCCAACGGAAAAGGTTTTGCCAACTTCTCCCTCCAAAACCTCACAGGACATGGGAAGCATAAGTTAAATCCTTTCTCCTGCCTGTGTCCAATGAAATCCACTGTTTCCATTTTTTCTCAGAGTATCTCAACCACTATGCTAGAAAAGATGGGTTTGATCTTGATTGATTTTCTTCATGTTCTGCATTAATAATTCAATATCCGCTAGATCAATACTCCCTTCATGCCCCCATCAAGAAGTCACCTTAATTAAACTAATTAGTCATTTTAATTCCCCCACTGAACAAGTATATTATACTTGAGGATATAACCCTCTGTTTACCACATGTGCTTGGAAGCAAGTGGCTCAGTTTCAGTAGGAGAGAGGTTACGTATTTTAAGATAGTATTTACACAGTGCACTGTAAAATCAGCATTGTATAAACTACCAAGAGGAGCAGTTTTCAATTCTAATATCAAAAGTAAAGATGTAAGCTTATATGAATTAATTGTATTATTGGTGCTTCTACATTACTATTACTACTAACTATTTTAAATTTAAAGTTGGCACAAAATGAATGGGCAAAGAAAAAAAAAAAAAGATGATGAAACTCTCAATAGCGCGTAACAAGATCAGCAGAATCTGCTTTCCAAAATAGAAACTTTTAAAATCCTGAGC
The DNA here is from genome assembly GCA_013399435.1 of Arenaria interpres. Lineage (NCBI taxonomy): Eukaryota > Metazoa > Chordata > Aves > Charadriiformes > Scolopacidae > Arenaria > Arenaria interpres. Next base: position 42,917 of record VXAK01006886.1, on the reverse strand, counting down.
TATATTAAAATCTGATGCAAAAGGAATACAGTCTGCTTTTAATTTTTCATAAAGCTGAGGATCAGTGACTGGGGCATGTATTTTACCACTCGTATCGATTCCTTGCGCGCAGCCAAAGAACACAGGTACTTACTGCACGACTGCATCCTTGAAATCCCGTTACTCGCTCCATGCAAATTGGAGTCAAAGCTCTGACTGTTCCTCACAGTGACTGGAGAACTAGCAAAGCCAGGGTTACTGCTAATGGTGGGGGTACTTGGCATCCGAGCGAGGTTAGGCATGCTTCTTCGAAGTTTGTCTGAAGGGAAAGAAGACAACATCCACAGTCACGTCAGAGTCGCCAACAAACACAAGCAGCCCCTGAACAACTTCTGTAGAAAAATCAAAATGGAAGCGAATTACTTCAACACAAAGAACGGGTGTGCGCTGCAGGAAGAATATGAATACATTATTGACAGCCTGTTAATTGAACCCTTCCGACTCTCGTCATGATTAATCACAAACGACTTTAAAGGCACCAATAGGCAGTACATTTTCAGAATCACAAGGACTTAAACACTAAAATTTCATAATAAGGATGAGTTCCACATAAACGTGTAAAGTAGGTCAGATGAATCATGCCCTAAATGTGCCTGTTTCTTTGCCATGAATACAAAGCAAGGCTGCAGTGACAAAGTCAGGCACAGCTATCTACACTGTGGCTGTCTAAAGACAGGGGAGATGAATCCATCCTAAGTGACTAAAGTCTTGCTTTCAGGCACAAATGAGACACTAAAAAAAAATTCCATTCAGTACCGAACCTTATTAGCATGTTAGATTTCTGCAGGTAGCCACGCACAAAACCTGCTAAGACTTGATGTCATTCAGTTGCCTGGAGCCCTGGGTTGACGTGATTTTCATATCTGGTGGTTCTCCCTCCACAGGCACCTTGTGATGCCAGATGTGGTGGACGTTTTCAGAACAGGCCTGCAGGGACTTTCACTAAAAGAAAGCTGCAAATGCCCCAAATGTTTCTGGGGCAGGTTCAATAGCTAAGACAAGTGTCTCAGAGGTCAGACGATGCAACCCCACTCACACTAGTTGATTTGGAGAGAGAGAAGCTGAAACCAAGTCTGACATCTCAAAAAGACTTCCCAACCACAACAACGTTAGGTAATGCAAGGTGAAGCTCTTTTGGTCTCTTCTGTCACAGGGTCAATGGGAGATGACTCAATTCTGTATGATCAGAAGAGACTGGCGGGGGCAGAAAAGCACACACTGAATGACCTGGTCTGAATTGCCTCCCGTGACATGACAGGCTTCAGAAAAGCACCACTGTGGGGAAACAATGAGTTATTCATTAAATTGTCACTGACAACACCAGTAACGCTGGCCTCTTGTCCAGGTCCAGGAGTACACGTGCTGTGCCCTGCTGAGGTGGCGATGTTTCTCCTGGTACCACCATCAGCGTGGAGGCCATCAGCTCCTGTCCCTGCCGTAGGTTCCAGCGCCTGGTAGATGTCTGCCTCCAGTTCTTACACTGCAACAGATAGCAGGGGTATGTTCGTCTTCTAACAGGCAGCTACGACTGCTCTCTCTAATGGCAAGCAGGGCATTTCAAGATTGATATTCTGGATTTATGCACAGGAACAACACATCATGCAGCTTGGAACTGCTGTTTTGGGTCGACCTCCTAGCTCACCCAGGGCAAGTTCAGTCCACAGAAACAACAAATTGACTTAGGAACCCCTGTTTATCAGTCCACATAAATATATAACCTAATCAGCACCATCACGAGCTCCTCTAATCCCTAAAGCTGCTAACAGCTGACACGTAATAAGAAGTGACAGTACAGTTCTATCTATACAAGGTATTAGTAGTCACTAACAGTAACTTCAATACATGTGATGCCTATGTACCTCCAGTGAACTGAGTGACAGCAAGGCTACAACTCCAGCTGGTTTTTATGACTGGTCTTCATGGTATGAACTGGTAGAGAATCATGCAAATACTCAAAAACATCCCTGTACTTCAAAGAAAGAGAGAGAGAAAATCCATTGCTGTCTAGAAATAGTTTAAATATTCCTGTGAATTAAATACACTACATTTTCCTATTTTCAAAATCAAATAGTAGGTATGGGAGTAAGACAGGGAGGAGTTCAGTGCAGTAAAAGGAACTGTGAGGTTTAGAATTCCTGGAAACTAGAGTACAGTCAAATCCTAATAAAGAACCAGTTTAAGGGTGATCATTCAAAGAGTTACGAGTTGTTGTGCATCAGTGACTCGCCACTAACACTGGCAGGCTGAAACTGTCAGCGGTACAGCAGCAAATATTAGCAAAGGAATTACCACAGCTCGGGCAGGCAGTAAGTATTAATAACACTGATACAACAATGATAAAACAGTTATCAGGCTTCCAAAACTGTCCCAGGGATGCAAACAATACACCTACTACACAGCTACTATATGTCCCTATTTCTGAAATACTCATCATTTTGCAAACTGGAAAGGGAACTGCCTTCTTACGACGCAATCCTTGGCCCGGAGTGGCAGAAAATTCATGAATATGGAATGTCTGCAGCTACTGATAATTTTGGAGCCCTAGCCTACCCTTTTAAATCCTAGGTCCTGAAATCCTAGGTCAACATTACAGCACTTGGCAAGGAAAGGTTTAAGCAGTAGGATGGTGGTAGGGAAGACGGTACTGCATAAATTAGCTTTTCTAATACTATGTATATGTCATGTTGTATAAGCAGAATTCCTTGGTCTCTACGTGCTCTTCCACTCGGGGACTGCCTCAGCCACCACAGGCATGATCTATCTATGCCTCGAATTGTCCAGCAGACGCAGCTACAATAGCAGGAAAAGTAGGTACAGAGGTAGCTTGGATTTCCTCCATGTCGTGGGTGGCCACGTCTTTTGCCTCCTGTTCAATTTAGTCCCTTCTGGTTCCAGCAGACTGCTCTGCTGCTGATTCATTCAGTCCTCAGGCAGCAGATTCCTGCTGCACCTGCAAATTCTCATCCATCGAGCATCTGCGTTACTTCTTTGATGGGTCCTTGCGTCTGCTGAGACAAATGGCCCTGCAAAGCAATGAAAATAGCAGGTCAGTTTTGTGTTTGGGGAAAATCCAGAAATGTTTGTCTCGATGACATTTTGCAGCTTTCATCTCCTTGGATGATGCATTCTCTTTCATCTCTTTCTTGAAGTTTGTTCTGTCACCTGTTCCCCTCCTAGGAACACTGGAAAGAGTTTTACAGACTTTTTGTTTGTAAATGATATGCTGGCTCTTGTGAGCTTGATATATGGAAGCAGAAGGTGGGAGTTACATGACTTTAATATTATTTCAGGCCACTGAGACTTGACCGGATACGAACTTGCTGGAAATATGAGAAGAAAACAAAAATACTTTCCCAAGATGCCAGTAACAAACCTTCCCTTTCTAGAGCTCTTTGCTCTCCCAAGATTTATGAGAAAATTAACAAAGAGAAGAAGTGAAGGAGTGGAGCTGAGATGTATTTTCAGACGAGAAGTAATTTGCCCAAATAGTCCTGTTTATGATGAATGATGAAATTTGTGACAGTACCTGCTACCTCTTCTGCACTAAGCTGGTTTAGTGGCAAGCCTAAAAAATCATCAGTTGTTTACAGTTCGTTTTGTTGGGAAGATGTTGATATTAACACCAGCGAGGAACTCCAAAGGACCTGCACCTTCACGGCATCCATAGTTATTGTGAACCACTATTGAGTCCCAACCATAATCTAGGCCAAAACAAATACAAAGTTTAAGTAGGATGCAGCCATATAAAGCATCACAGATGTATCTTTGCCTTTCCCAGCCTTCTTTGAGATGTAACTGCACGACCTACAGACACTATATATTGAGATACTTGAAAGCATGAGGAAAATTTAAGGATAGGTCATGCAAGGGAGTTAATAACCAGTTCCTGGGTATTAGCGCCTTCTCAGAATAGTTCATGCATATACACATGTGCTTGTCACTTCATGAATGTTCTTCAGGTGGCGTATGTTGCTCTCGTTTCACGTATCTGCAGAATGATGCACCAAAAAGATCATTCACTGCATGTTTACACTTTCTGCCTTCCGTGGCATCCATGCTGAATTGCCTGAATTGCCTGAAAAACTGGGCACTGTGAAACACAGGGTCCTCTGCTGTCAACTGAAAATGTGCATGAAAAGACCACTCTATTGCACGGATCATATTCACTACTGGTGAGAAAAAGGTCAAAAAAACAGGCAAAGTGTTCCTTATTTTGTCAAACATTCCACAAAATTACAGTAAAGACAGCAGTTTGCCTTGTACCCAGCTACTTTAGTTCTGATTTTTATTCCGGGAAGTTCTTCCCCCAATGCCATTTCTTCTCTGAAGTCAGCCTGGGATCAGTGGCCCAGCTTCTCTCTGGCAGGACACCAAACTGGCAGCACCTGCCTTCTGCCTTCTGGCCCCAACACTGCTGGTGGCCGCCCCCATTCCACCACTTCTCTTCAGTTTTTTTTTCCCTTCCCTGACCTAATACTATCACCAGCAGAAGATGAATGTCCATGGAGCACGCGAAGAGACACTGCCCTCAGAGCAAAGCCGCCACAGAAGAGGTACACTCTTGGTGGGTTGCCAGAGTAGGAGTTCTGTAGCAGTTCTCGATAAATATCATCTTCTCTCTGCCAAAACACCCCATCCAGTGAGGGTGTCCTTGCAAGGAGAGCTGATGTTGACTTTACAGTGCAGTGTCTTAAAACACATTTATTCATTCATCGCTATTCTCTGCAAGCGTTGCCAAGGTTTGATTAGAACAAAAGGACTTAAAATCCTCACCATCATTAAGGAATGAGATAAAATGTATCTTATTTATTAGTGTCTCAGAGAAATCTATACCATCGTTTAGCAGTTTCTTACACATATTTAAATCCTTCACACAAACCCTGCAGGTTCAACTCTGCCTTACCTGCACTGTATGCACAAACTAGTTGGGGGAAAACCACAAGGTAAAAATCTGTGCTTTTCTATTTTAAATATTATGTTCTATATTATATAGGTATTCAGAGTTTGTTCTGAAATCCTTACACTTGTAGACTCAATTACAACTTCACTTTAAGGGATTTATTTCTCTTTCTCCTCTTTGAAGACCTGAGTTCAGTATCTGCATTACATTTGTTACGATAATGACATTCATGACATCCCAAATACACCAGGGTCTAGTTAGAGGTCTGTGGAATCATCAGTTCCTACAACAGAGATAGCCCTGTGTAAAAAATACAAATACAGATTAAGATCTAAAAGTAAGTCTTTAAGTTAAGTAAGAGACAGCATTCTTCATGATTGTCAATACCTACATTTTGCCAACGTTGAACACTTCCATTTTATTCAGAATTATTACTTCATCTCACCCTGGCTTCAAGGCATATGTCTCCCTCCACAGACAGTTACAGCAAATTAAGGACTTTTCCCCTATCCTTCCATGACTTCTTCCTACTGATTGCTATTCTCAATATCACTTCTAAGATGACAAAACAAGATTTTTTCCTCCTTCTCTTTAATGAAGCCTGCAACCATGCCCTACAGTGAACTCCCCCTTCCTTACTGAACAAGAGAGGTTATGAGCAGAAAAATCACTCCGTAAATCATTGAGAACAGACATTTTCCCACCTCTCTGAACACATAAATCAATGTTAAGTCTATACTGAACTAGTATCTAAAATGGGGAAGCCAAACAGGGGGAACTCAAGTACCTCATACAGCACTTAAATGCTTGTATGTGGGCAGCTGAATGAGGCCTTTCATACACATGTGGACACCCACATCTGAGCATCTAAACATAAGCTCTCCTCATTGGGTGACCAATATTATACTTTTAAAAGAATTATAATTAATTATACTCTTTCTCATTTGCCTTGGTAAACTGTAGCAGCATGGAAAAACACTGTCCAACATACTGAGCTTCAAACAAATTCTTATTTTGCAGTCTACCTCCATTTCAACATGTAGGAGATCCCGAAAGACAATGAAATTGTTGCCAAGATGATGAGAAGCACCGATGAGATGTCATCGTAACACCACTCAGACATACTCAATACAGCAAAAACTTCACTCCTTTGCTGCCAACAGAACAGAGCCAAAGCAAAACGTTTCTCACCATCAGCATTTGCCACTTACGTGGATCAGGGCTACATGAGTCAGAGGCTGAAGGTGCAGAAGGTGAAGAGATTAATTCCCCTCTAAAGATAGTGGTACTGGCTATTACAGGACTGTCTGCCACCCCAGCAAATGGGTAACTGAAGTCGCATGTGTCCATCTTCTGAGCAACACCAATCAGATTATCCACTAAATAGTTCTTGAGAAAAAAGGCAACTTAGAATTGGTGGTCTTTTACATGTATACACTTCCTAGTTAATAAACTAGGAGTCTAGTATTTTTAGTGCTCTGTAAGTACTTTCTGAGGTTTCCATGTAGGAATCCAATGCTTAAGTTCCACTGACAGAGAACATGAAAAAATAACTGAAAAAGCATTTGGGGACCATACAAGAAGATTGCAGCACCACATCCCGCCCTTATTCCCAAATCAAAAATGCCCCATTAACCTTCCTTTTATCTCCCCAACATTCCTGCAAGCCCATCAGCGCTGTCCCATCCCTGTACCTCCCCAGCAAGAAAAATAACATTGAAATTAATCTGGCACATATGCTGTACCGACAAACACCCACGTCGCTTTACCCTCTGTCAACCTCAGCCTTCTTTATATACTGCCACTTGTCGCTTATACTTCCATGTCATGTCTTACTTTGAACGCAAGTGCTTTTGGCACCAACCTGTCGTGTCTTATTTGTCAGGAAAGCAACATGCATACCTGTAGTGCTCTATAAATAGCAACTGTTTTGAAGAACACATTTATTTTCTTGCCCAAGGGTGAGCTGTAACCTGTAATGCTACAAACAAGACTCTTGACAGAAAACTGACTGTTTTGAATTAGCTTGGGGAAAAGATTGAAGGAATAGGAAAGCACAATGCAGCAGGAGGAAGGAAATTGTGATCATAATAAGGAATGAAAGCAAGGTAACAGCGACAACAGAGGCAAACTTAAGTCTTGAGTAACCATCGAGAGACAAATCTCCAAGGGACTCTGGAATACATCTCAAATACAGAGCAAAAACCAGCAATAGCTCAGGATAGTTTGGGAGTGACATTATCTCCCCCTACTTTTAAGAGTCTGCCCTACCAGACCTGGAACAGGAGCAGGGTGTTGACCCCTGCCATAAGCACTAACCACAGAGTCACAGCATTAATGTCTTAACAGCAAAGTCAGGAATAAGAAAGAGAACGAACATATGAAAACCCTATTTTGTATTTTACTGTATCCACGATGGACATGCATAGGTCAAGCCCGAAAGCCTGATCAGTTCTTCTAACCAACTATTAGCTTCCCAAAAGATGTTTTTCTTCCCTTTTTCTTCTTTCTTCACTTGTGGTCACCTTCGCAGCACTTTAAAACAGACTAAAGCAACAACAACTTTCATGACCAGGTCACAAATGACATTTTGGAGTAAATTACTTAACAATAACATTACCTCGATCATTTGCACAGGCTTAAATTGCTTGTCACAACTCACGGAGTGACCTAGCTGTCAGACACTAAACACACTTCACTCTCAATCTTTAAAATGGCACTGCTGCTTTGCACAGAGGAAAGACCACTTCTCAAAAAAGCATGCAACCCACCTCCATTAACCCTATTTGGTTGCTGCTCTGGAGTTTGGGCTTGAGGAGAGTAGTAGGGCTGCTGATAAGTATTTGAAGGGAAGTGTGGGGAGGTAGGGCTCCTCCTGCAGTCCCGGATACTGGAGAAAGTCTGTGAGTGAGGAATCCCTTTCTGGAAGGGGGAGCAGCGAGTCAGCCGCGGCTGGGGAGGCGGGAGGTGGTCAAACTCTTCCTCGTCCTCAAGACTGTAGCGATCGTAGTCCTGGTCACCGCACATCCCTTTCTTCCCCGCATGCAGAGAGGCGTTTGAACTGTGCCTTGACACAGATGCTGAAGTTGAAGCATAATCTTGCCTAAGACCTGTAAATTCCAAGAAGAGAATGACTTGGCTTCTGCAAAGTGAATAACCCTTAACATCCACTTCAATGTTGAAAACTAACCAGGTAAGTAGACATAGCTTTACAGCAAAAATTGGATTTACAACGTCATGAGGCTGAAGATCTGAAGTTAGATTCATCGGATCTAACTTTTTGATGTCTACCTTTTAGGCATCTAAGCATGAATTATTTCCCTAGAGATCCCTTTTTAATAAAAAATAAAAAAAAAGAACACAGGCATCTCCAAAAGGCAGTATCTGTGAGATGTCTTAGATACCTCTCTTAACATAAGATGAATTGCCTTCAGGAGGCACCTATATCTCTGTCAACAGAAAGACTACAAGAGTATTAAGTATTTAACTTTTAAACACTTGATTAGAGGAATTAACACTCAGTCTATTAGTTCTCTGAGTTATTGCTATTAAACATTTCATAGAATCATAGAATGGTTTGGGTTGGAAGGGACCTTAAAGATCATTGAGTTCCAACCCACCGGCCATGGGCAGGGACACCTCCCACNTTGCCAACATATCGATACAGTCAGGCTCTCCTTTCTACAGGAAGCATCACGTATTTATATTTATATTTATATTTATATTTATATTTATATTTATATTTATATTTATGCAATGAAAACGCTGACAGTGACATTTCCTAGACTTGTAACCCGTGTAAATACTCTAGCTCTCCATCCTCCCTGGACCAGAATTCATTCCTGCTAGCAGCCAGTCTCATGGACAAGGCTTAGTGGCATGCATTTTAGACGGGCACGCGTCCTACCACCCCCTTTTCAGAACACCAGGTTTTTTACAAAAAGCCCTCAGCTTTGACAGATGTCTTTGCTATCATAATGAAAAGTTCTTAATATGCTTCCCCCCTCCCTCTCGAGTGGGAGTTTCTATTCATGGCTGTGAAGACAGCTTGCCTCCGTGCATGTATAATACTACCACTTTCCATAGGATTAAGTGGACAATAACTGTCACATGCTCAAACATTTGATACCAGCTGCTATTACAAGGATGAGATACAACCATTGCACCTGACATACATTAGAAGAAAAACAGTGGTTTTCTTCCCAGTTTACCTGATTCCTTAAAGAGCTAAGTATGTGAAGTCTTTTTTTAAAACCTCACTCTGAAGGAGACAAGGGCAGCTGTCATTTAAGTAATGCAATCCTTTGTGTCTCTGATAGGCATAATTTGCATTTTAAACAAAAATTCTTATCACTTTCACATAATATCTGAATTTTTCTGAGCTGTGACCGCACGCATTTGCCAGCTGAGAATTCAGCTATACTGGAAAGTCTCACACTTGCTAATTTCTCTGCTGAACATAATAAGTGCTACCAGATGCTCAGGAAGTTCAACTGCTGACAAGTGATCACTCTGGCCTGCTCACTCTTGTTGCTGCAGCCAGAACGCATGTCTAACTACTTCTTCACATTTTTTCTTTATTTCATTCACAGTCACTTATTAGTTGGCATTTTCTTTCAGTCAGCATCTCTTAATTTCTCTTATTTTTCATCTCATCGTTTCCTCCTTGATGTCTCACTTGGCACTAAGAGGAAGTGAGAAAGATACTGCACTTACTGTCTGAGTGACTTCCAAGTCAAATGCCTTTTATTTATGAATAAAGACATTTTCCCAAAATTACTATCAAGTCAAACTATAATCTATGTCAAACAAACTTTTGGGCTCAGATTTCTGCATAATCACTAGTCTCAAACCAAAATGCTAAATTTAAATGCCCCAATTTGAGACTTAAAGGGGACTTCATTTCAAAATTCATCTGACAATTAAGAAAATCGAAGTAGGAGAAAAAAAATCCATGAGAGCTGCTTATTGTTTTCCTTTCTCCTGAAAAGTATGCATGATAAGAATGCTTTAGCGTCTCCCTTCCCCACAAATTAATAGTTTTAATTAATATGCTAAGACACTGTAAGACTTCTAAATCTAAATGTGCTCAATGGGTATGGAGCTACCACTAGGGATTCAGCAAAATATAAGCATCAAGTTTTGAAAGATGCTGTACCTTTAACCTGAACTCAACGATGTGTGGGGTTTTCCACCTGCCATTTAAGAGGTGACACTTTTTAAGAAAGATCCACTTGATTGAGACCAGACTGGAGCAGTTTTGACTGTTACGGGAAATCTGAAAATTCTGAAAAATGAAAAAAGCCACTTACTCTCCTCCTGTAGACGAGCCATGATCTGAACATCGGTGAGGTCCTGCAGCTTGTATCCCATGGAGATGGAATCATCCTCCAGCTCCGAGGTGCTCAGTTCACTGTCTATTGATGACTGTGGGCTCAAAGGGGAACTCCTAGAAATGTAACCTATGTAAGAAAACATAATCTTTAGTCTGTGAATACGTCTGGCCATCTTTCACTCATGACTATCTGCCCTTGATGTTACAGTAACTTAAAATATGTTCTGTGTAACAGATAAAAATTTTCAGAAGTGTATTGCAATCCGCTAACAATTAGCAAAGGGCTTTGATATCTGTGAGTAGTAAGCGTAGTAATGAATCACGAATTCCTCTGCTTGTTCCCGAAATAGCATCTGATATCCCAGACAATGAATAATTTACCCAATACAGTTCTGAAATGGCTCAGATTAGTTAGTGTAGTCTAAACACATCTGCATTTGAATCCTTATTATGGGGCTGTGGTTCTCCATACTCTGTTCTGAAAAGCAAGTGTGTATGTGTCACCAATTTCAGATTCCACATCAGACCCATTTATCTAAATTTTACTGTTTCTTTTAATTGTTTATAATAATCAGATAACTCAATTATTGTAACAATTAAGACTGAACATTATGCAACAACAGAGAAAGCATTGCCTCCTTCACAGAGCCACCTTTTAGAATGGGCTCTGGATTCTACTTTTTCCCTGCATGATAGCAAAATATAAACTAAAATGCCATGGGTTGCATGAGCTAGTTGTTGCCCAGCTTTAAAGAAAAATCTTTCAAATAAAACAGTAACTCACTTTCCAATATCCTCTGGACCACCAGAAGCTCACAGCCTGCAGGGTGAGACCCGCTGCGACTATGGCTCATCAGCTGTGCTTGTATCACAGATGTGTTTGCATCCTCTAGCGCTGCTCAAAGCAGCCACCTAGAATTGATCCTGAATTCAGCCGTTCTCTAATAATACCTCCAACAGAAAAGGACACGCGGGGGATTACTTTGCTCTGGAAGGACTGTAAGGAGTAAATGGGTTTGCTTTTTTAAATTTGCAAGTTACAAGAGTCCTTGAGGTTTTGCAGAGGTAGTAACAGCTGTGCTCTTTTGGAGCAGCTGTGGGAAGCTAGACAAGATACCTGAGGGTATCTCCAATAGCAAGAGATGCCTTCATTTAGGGACTAAACTACATCCCATTGAATAGGGGAGGTTAGACATCTCACTCACACAGAGATACCTATACCAGGCATTGAGTCTGGAGCTGTATCTCACCCACAGTGCCCATATACCCAACAGGGCTTTCTGCATGGATTTCATGTGTTGTAAAGAAAATTAAGCACAGACACTGGTGGTAACTTCCTTAGACCACACCTGCTCCCACCAGCAATAAAATGTGAATGCCTCTTCCCCAGAAGATTATTTTCTCCACTGCACCTTAAGAGAAGTCACAGCAGCAGTACTAGTAGCACTCTCCTGTAACATGCTGAGTAACACAGAAGACAAGCTACACTACTAGCTAATTGCCAAATTTTAGGTCATTTAAAAAAAAAATCCCCCTCTGAGATGAGAGTCTATATACAAACATCTGACCAGTGTATTGCTGTTAAATGCTAGCAAGATTAGATTCAATTAGGCAATTTCATAAGCACCATAAATCAGTAAAGAGATAAGCATTACCTGTCCGTTCAGGTGTTAGTATTGCTTTACTGGAGGTTTTAGAGAAGCTGGGACTATTAAAGCCATTGGTATATGGGGTGAGTCTCGCAACAGGACTATAGGGAAAAGCCAAGGAGACAGGTGTAGAGAAGAGGTTCCGCCATCGGCTAGCTGTTAGGGATGCGAGGGAGGAGGGGGAAAAAAACAAGATTTACGGTTATAAACAGAATAGTACTGTTAGAGAGAAAAATAATCTCATCTTAATCTGTTCATTATACATTTTTTTACTTATAGCAAAAGGAAGATAATGGTCAAAGTTCAGCAGCAGAACAGAGGATCAGCACAGCCTTCTACATGCAGAAGCGTACTCCAAAAAAGTGTTCTAGCAAGTATGTCGTCTTTATCATTTCCCATTTATACACCATTTTGGTATATATTTATCATGTACATCACTGAATGCCAGCATACAAAGTCGTGGAGGAAGTAAAAACCACCACGGTTAATAAAGAAACACATCTGAAATCGGTAGGGCTCTTCAAGGAATTGTTCATGGCAATCAATCATCACACAATTGAGTTAGCAGTTAAATTATCAGTTACGGGAGTTCAGAGACACAGCAGTAAAAGACGCTTAACCACCAAGTGCTAAAAACAACTGTAATCTCATAGCAATCTTCTAAGCTACCATATTTCCCCTTCTCTTTTTACAGCATCAAATTCTTGATTACATAAGCATGAAATGTTTTTTGCTCTTTTTGAAGGATCAACCAAATAATAGAACAGGGCGCCTCTCTTTCTACATATTGCTTACAATAAGCTTGCAAGGCATCTGGTCTGCTGAGTAACATCACAAAGAGCTCAGAGTAGGCAAAAAAGCTAAAGGATTATATAATTCACATTTTCTTAGCTCATCCAGTAAAATAGGAATACAACTGTCCTTTGGTTTGCCTACTTTTTAACATGTGTTCAAAAGGCAAAACAAACAATATCCACACACTCTCCAGAAAATAAATAAATATTAGAGATGAAGTTGTTGTAAGTAGAAGGAAAAGGCAAAATTTTAAAAATGTAAATTTCAGAGAACCCATTCAGATACAAGCAAAGCCTGTACAGATGAAAAACAAATTACAGCATTGCCTGTTTACTTGTAACAGAATCTCTTTTGTCCTGGCAGACGTTATGCACAGTGACACAAGGGAGGGAGCGAGGAACATACCTATGACCTAGCTTAGAAATCAATGGCATAACCTCGATGCTTAGCAGCTGTATTTTGCTGTGCCAGATGTTGCAAACTGGTATTCAAAACTAGAAGGGCACAAAAGCCCTCAAAAGCTATTCTCCACCGCATAGCTAGTTAATACCACAAATCCACAGTGTTACTCGGACCTCTTGATCCCTTCGTTTTTAAGCACTCACAGATATTCCAATGATACTCAGATCCTCTCTATTTTAAAATCCCACCCTCACCAAAATGATTTAGCAGGACATACAAACTTCACTCTTCCTTCTTGCTAACACCAACACCGTGCGGCCGCGGGAACAGCAGGGAAGAGCATCTCATTGGCAGGCTGTCAACCTCATCCTTGCAACTTTTTGAAGTCCAACAGATGCTATTTCCCTCCCTACTCCTTTTGTTTTGACCCGCTCAAAGGTACTCCTGGGTTTGTAAGGACTAAGGAACCTCCTCTACTCCGTGGTACTAAGCCTGGTGTCAGCACTGGCACAAAGCTGTCTGCTGGGGACGGGGAGTAAGCGCAAGGCTCAGTCTCCATGGGAGAGAGCTAAACTACAGAGTAAGACATTAAAAAAAAATGCAAATTGTGATCTTTGCTGTCCCCTCATCACGGAACTGTTGCGATTCCTTCATTTTTCATTATTCCAGTTCTTTCAAGGTTAAATAAACCTAAAGGTTCTGGGATCTTATCCAGAAGTGGCAGCAGCACCACTTGTAGGAAATTGCAGAGTAAGACATTCCAGGAGTGTTTTGGACAGGAGTGCCTGGACTTCCAGGCAGGGCTATTTGTCCTTAAGACTCACCAACGCGATCAGTTCAAAAGTCAAGCACGCAAGTGTGCCAGGACAAAAAGGTGAGCAGACACAGATGGACACTACTCTACCAACCAGTAATTAACACAGATCGCCGGGGACGAGATTAAGTCACAAGGAGCTGATAGCTGCAAATTGTTTTGAGGCATTCCTTGAAAGAAACGCACGCGATGGGAGTACATCTCAATATCACATCCACGGCTAATGTTTGCCACCTCCACCAGAAACCATCAGCAAGGCGCAAGGGATGACAAGTCCTCGCCATTTCATTTTTCTGCCTAACACGAGATCCTGTTTTGCAGCAGCCTGATCGTTTGCCAGGCCAATTAGCTGCCAGCGTGTTCTCACCCCCAGATGTGGTCAACCCTACAGCACAAATAAACATCATTCATCACCCTCCACAATAACTGCTGTGAGCGGGCCCACTAAGCACAAAGCAACAGTTATCATGACTATGAAAGCGAGAGCCCACACAAAGAATATAATTAGTATTTATGGCAAACCAGACGCCAAACTCCTCTTTCAAATAGTATGTGTTCTCAAGGAAAGATGGACGAAGAAGCCAATAAAGTCTATTTCTCAGTACCTCTAGATGTACGAATCCATAACTTTTGCGGCCGTGCTTAAAATAAAACTCCATAGGGTTTACGTGTCAGCAAGGCATTGACGCTTTTTAAGCACAAGATTAACTCCATCGTTTAGGATCAAATATAGCAAAATGTTTTCATTAGATTTCAATATCAAAGTACGTATTGAGTACTTCTGCACTATTAACACAGACAGGACAATTAGACTTGCTGAAGTCTTGTGCTAATGCCAAAAACATAAAAAGGTATGTAGGAAGCAAGTGCTACAGACACCTAGGCAAATACGTAAACTAATGTGAAATTAGTAAAAATCCAAAAATTGTGCAATTGATAGTAATTTTACGATAGTTATTTTGCTCCAAACTGATAGTGAGCCTGCCTTGGTTAGCATGGTAAAACATTGCTATGGTACGCATGGATTTGCTCTTTGTTATCCCTTCCCAGCAGGCTGTTCCCAGAGAATGAGACAATGTTGTTAAGACTTTTATTTTAAACCCAAAAGCTGAGCTGCTAAGCTCTGAATTTTACAATATTTGTGGGTTTTTTTCTTTTCTTAAAGCCCCAACTCCAGTTGCTGCAGATGAAATAAGAAACTCAGGCACCTTTAAAACACAAAGGAAGTTTCTAACTCACAATTGAATAAAACATGAATAATCCTGCTCTGAGCACCTTACACTGAAGATGCACTGAAGGCAGAAAAAGTACCAGCCACAGAAACGAAAGCAGGGGCATCTGAAGAAACATCAAGAGAAAAGAAGACAAAAAATCCATTTGATTTACTGACAGCAAAGAACTGAATGCCGTAACAATTTGACTTCTTGAAGCATGAAACCCTTGATCCTTCACACCAACAAAGGAACCAATATTCTCTAATACAATAAGCACAAACTGTCCTAGTCAAAGTCTACAGTTAGACTGGAAGTGCTCAATTTTTCAGGTATGATTTCCTTGGATTTGGTTCACTCTTAGTAACTAAACTGCTCATAACGTACCGCACTACTCAACGTATACTGCAATACTTCTAAAAAAGACTTGTCAAAATGACTACATAATTGATCAAACAAAACCTTTCCTTTAAAAAATAAAATCAGTAACAAGTGAGCCTGTTTATAAGTTTAAAATATTTACTAACACAACTGAACGTTAAAAAACTAAGACAGACCACATTTTTATAACTTCCCTGGAGACATCAAAATGCTAAAGCAGACGAGAATAGTAACTCACATAGAAAAATATGAGCAACTACATAAGCACATATATTCACCACACTGACTCCTGTGAATAATCAGCATTTGATAAGAACTGATGAAAAATGTCACATGAAAAGCTGAACAAGTAAACATCTGCAGAATTGCATGGTTCGAAAGGAACAGATCACCCCGCAAAATCAGCGCATGCTGTACCATATCTAAAGCAATTCCTCTACCAAAAGCAATTTCTCACTTAAGCTGCATGAGGTACACAATTTCTAAACACATAAATAACCTTTTTTTTTTGGAAGTGAAGACGAAATTTGCTATTCAAATCAATGGGAACGTTCATAAGATGGGACACGAGGAATAAACAGCATAGCTCCTCATTATGTTGTTTTAATTTTAGGGGGGTTACACTGCTGTAAACAGAGAAGGACCAAGTACAGGCCCTGTACTTGCTGAATCGGATATACTTAGGAGATTTTATTAACTAAGGATATCAGGGTTTCCACGAAACCAGAAGTACATGCATGTTTTAAAAACCTTCAGCTTTCCTAACTCGATTACGAAACTCAGTGAACCTCAGCTTGGCAGAACCATAACTTACTTTCACTCTAAGCAGAACAAATAAATAATATTTCTTTGCTCAAAACACAGCAAACAATACAGTCATAAGTAACTGTGTTGTACTACTGACTCTCTAAATCCTATCTGAGGTGTCATCTAGCTTGTTTATTCACTCCATTAGCTGAAGTTTTACATCGGCCTTCAGGCCAGACCCAAAAAAACCAAAAAGACTTTTTAACCTCAAGTTAAATCAAATTGTACATCTGCAGACATTTGCATAGGGGTACTAATTACACAGCCTGAACAAAACCGCTCTTTTGAGCCAGCGAGTGGAGGGATATTTACCGTACCCTCAACCCGGTCGCTGCAAGTTGTGAAGGCACAGACAGCACCGTCCTGCCAACGTGCCTCCCTTGGAGCAGGAACCCCAAACCCCTTCCCCGGTGTGCCCCGCAGAGGCACGCTCCCACAGCAGCCAGGCTTAAAAGCAAAGCATCTCGCTCAGTAGTAAAATGCACAGTCCCGCATAGGAAACGGAATTATTTTCTTAATCACGGGAGAAATTCGAGAGCGCTAGGAGGGAATTCAAAACCCTGGCCTTACCATAGATAAGAGCATCTAAACCAGCTACGAGGTGTCACCCCAGTGAGGCGTATCTAATATCCCTCTCCCAAAGATGGTTATTTATCCTTTGCTTTCGGCCTCTCTAAAACAGTGATTCAGAGTCTGAAAACCCCTCCTAGGGTTAGACGTATGTCTGGGAACTGACAAGCGATGAACATCTTTGAAAAGACAGCCAGAGGAAGAAGAGGAGACGAAAGGGAGTCCCACTACCCGTTCACTACTACCACTGTTGGGACACTTGCTCAAGGAGCTGCTACTCACCAGCCTGAAGAGATTTACTCAGGTTCCTGGAAAACCCAGAGCTCCTGGTACGAACCTGAAGCAGTTTGAGGCAGAAGAGAGGTGCTAGATCCTCAGCTGCAATCAACGTTGTGGTGCCACCACGCAGGAACAGATCTGCAGGCAGCTAAGATTTCAAAACAAAGCCTAAGTAGGTAACTGTCTTGCAAGTCCCAAAGGCATAGACTTTAGAAGTACATACAATCTTTAAGTCTACTTCACAGAGTGAGGTGTTCAGCATCTGTGCTCCAAAGAGAAGGGCTGTAACACCTTCCAGGGTTTAATCCAACCCAGTGCTTCAAAGCTTTCCTTTGCAATTACCAGTCTTAAAAGGTTACTTTTTTTTTTTTTCTTAAATTTGTGTTTTTATTAGGTACAAGATTACAGGTTCAGGACCTTAACTTCAGGTTCTTTACTTTGAGTGTGGCAGAGCACTGGAACAGGCTGCCCAGGGAGGTGGTGAAGTCTCCGTCTCTGGAGACATTCAAAACCCACCTGGACACGTTCCTGTGCAACCTGCTCGAGGTGGACCTGCTTTGGCAGGGGGGTTGGACT
This sequence comes from Arenaria interpres, assembly GCA_013399435.1. Lineage (NCBI taxonomy): Eukaryota > Metazoa > Chordata > Aves > Charadriiformes > Scolopacidae > Arenaria > Arenaria interpres. Next base: position 25,159 of record VXAK01006886.1, on the reverse strand, counting down.
ACCTGATCTCCACAGATCCCTTCCAACCCCACATTATTCTGTGATTCTGTGTCCCAAGACAACAACGTTTTCACCTCTAGTCACTGTGAGTAAGAGTATTCAGTTGTACCTGTAAAACTGGAAGTTAGTCTGGGGCAACACATTCCCATCTTGCTAGATGCTATCGTACAGCGAACATCTCGAGTTTTCAAGCAGCACGCTCCTCATTCCCGTCTCCCACAGCCATCAGCTGTGGTCATCTCAACGGCTTGTTCCAGCACGTACGGTTTCCTAACCACAGCCGTACCTCCTCAGCCATCCAGGTAGTGGTAGAAACTTTGCCATCGGCACAGAGCTACACTTCATATGTTTAATGCACATTTTCAGTCACATTGAATCTGTTATTGCCTGAAACCATTTCTCTGCACTGCCACATCCAGCTCACAAGATGCTCTTGGGGTTTGTTTGCTATCTCTGTCCCTTGACTTCTTGGTCAAGAGAGGCAAAGCACCTCCTCTTCCCCAGCTGCAAAGATAACAGCAAGAAACCTCCCGAGTGTAGACTGCACAAAGGGATTTCTTTCAAGAAACAGTAAATAGGGGTCTCCAAAATACTATTTAGTGTACATCCCTATCCCCGAACCTCCATATTTAAGACTACAACAACCGAACAATATTTCAGCTGATTTGAAATAAGATGCACCTTTCTGACTAGAAGACTCATTCTTGTGTATTACTATCTAAAGGTAACCTGGAAGAAAATATATAGCCCCAGATTCTTCTGCCAAACTATTAGCATTTCATTCATTAAGGAGAGGGTTTACCACAGTTAATTTTAGGAGCTTTCAAATAAGGAATTAGGATCCTTCCAAAACAAGGAATTCTTACTAAAGGACACTGTAAATGCAAAAATTTACATAGGGAGACTACACAAATTCACAGAAGAGGAAACCAAAGGTTAATAAATCACATCTAAATAAGAGTTCACATCTGGTTCAGTCAGTCTCTGAACTGGAAATACACACAGCTGGGAGGGTGCCAGGGGCAGGCATGTATGCCACTTCCCCATATTCTCACTTTCTTCTAGTATCTATCTATCTACGGCGCTTTTGGAGGCAGGATCCTGTGTCACATAATAAAAATGTTTTTATATATAGACATTGATGTCTGACCTAGTCATCATGTATCACAAAGAGAAAGGATGGGGCACAATTCACCTTGCCTCTGCTTTAAAAGGGCGAGCTGTGCTTGTTTGCCTGCGCTGCCTACAAAGGCCGCCCAGTGCCACTGGCTCGGGGACAGATCCCTGCATATATTCAAACGAAACTCACTCTGACAGCATTCATTACAGGGAACAATAAACAGAGCTTAAAAACACGTTTCAGAGACTGCATTCAGTTTTCCCTTTGTCTAAGCAACTGAAAAAGGCCCATCTTCCGCAGCGCTAGAGCACTGCGGTGCTCGCACCCATCCTACTGAGACAGCTGTAGATACCCCAACAAAGTTGGTGAACATCTTCCTCGGCAGCAGTTGCAGTTGAAAGGGAGGACCCTTGCTACCTTCCTACAGGCTAACGCTTGACCTCAATCCTCCCCATGCCATAGAAATGGCCTGGGTTGGAAGGGACCTTAAAGATCATGGAGTTCCAACCCCCCTGCCATGGGCAGAGACACCTCCCATCAGACCAGGTTGCTCAAAGCCCCATCCAGTCCGGCCCTGAGCACCTCCAGGGATGGGGCATCCTCTTGGCTGTACTTGTACACTACCAGCAAGTACAACCATCCTTGAAAAACTTCACACTAAATCAGACCAATTATCCAATCTGCATTAAAAGGACCTTTTTGTTCATTAATTTTTTTAAACAAGGAAGAGTTCCTCAACCCCCTTTACTAGGAAGATGGAACCCAGTTTTACCAGGGCATTTAAGGAAGACATGGAGAAGCAGAAAACAGCAGTAGGAAGGTAGGGCTGCCAAAGCCAACACTGCCTCCAAAAGAAATGAGTGTCAGAAAACAACCTCTACGATGTGTCAGAATGTGGGTGAGATGAACTCAATGTCTGACACTGATTGTTTGCTTATATATACAGCACAGTACCGTAATCGTATCTCAACATTTAGCAACAAAACAGGGAACAAAATGGTAATCACCTTACAACATCACTCAAAGGGTGAAGAAGATCTATCACCATGATGTGCAGACAATGCACATAAGGCCACAGACACATCTTCCTCCAACTCTTGCTGTGCCAACTGGATAGACCTCCTGCCTCAGCCTGTTCTGGTTGTACATTATCAGGTCTCTGGTTAAGCTCACCCAGCATGTACTGAGATGGGCAAGGAAGCCACGATCTAATTGTCTCAGCTCGTAGATCTACCTGTAGGCACAAATGAAGTTAGAACAGGATGTATATCCCTGCTAAAAAGAACACAGGCTACCTTCCCATGTAAAGGGATGAGGGGAAGACTCAACCACAACAACCTAAGATCATCTTATTCCAAATGTAGTGGATCCACAAGAGACTTGTGGTTTGTTAATACCATACAGCAGAGCACAGCATCCAAGAGCCCTACAGAAGCTCTGAAGAAGCTGGTGCATCTACCTAGAGAAAGGTAGGACCGTGGCAAGAAACTAGTGTCTCTTCTACAGTCAGTATAACTTCAATAGCAGCTAGCTGCGCCCAACCTGGTAGGTTTAACTAATCTGCTCTCAAATACTTCAAATAACCTTGCAGAGAGCTCCACAGTGTACTAATTGATGAGTGGTGGTTTCACTCCTCTAAAGTAAAATAGGTGTCTTCACACAGAATATTGTAAAGCATTAAATGTAAGCAAAGCAGTGTCAGAAGTTATGACACACCACTTCAACGCCATCTGAGCATCATGATCAGCGTGAATCATATTTTACTCACTGCCTGCTTAACACTGCCTGCTAATCCAAAGGGAAAACATTTTGGTTGGCACAATCTGTGATATAGTTTACATTTTCCGCTATAAATTGCAGGTCTATCATTGCTTAAACGCACTCCAACATTCCCGTTGTGAAAGAGACATTTCATATTCTGTAACATCACCATAAGCAAAATCAGAAATCTCACACTCATTGCATCAGCATTGTGAAACTCATCCCAACCTTATTTTCCTTCTTGAATTCATTACCTTTGGTAACTGCTTTGTCTATATTTCAGTGACAGCGTGATACAGCAAAATCCCAGAGAGTACTGAGGAGAGTGTATTTTGCAATCACTCAATGGTGTTTTAGATGCTCCGCTGACCCAATACTCCAAAAATAGCAAAACCAGCTAAATTTTGAACTGAAATACGTCTTTTTGTCTTTTCCTTTAATGATGGCTCTCAGGTCTGAAGCATCTCCGAGGCCTAAGAGATAGTGTGCCTATAGTGTGTGTCTCAGGACAACTCTTCCCTGCCTCCTGCTTGCAGAAGCCCTGACAACCTTTGTCTGCCATGTAACTCACGCCGTTTCAATCCAGTGGACATTTGCTCCACAGAGTAGCATGGCATATTCTCTCTAGGAGTCAAAGGAAATGTCTGCAGACAAGCAGCAGTAAGGAGTACGCAGCTGCAGGAGTCACCTCTGCAGCCTCCATAATTCAACACTTGCAGCATCCTCATTGGAGATAACTTGCCCAGGATGCAGCTCTTACACAGCAAAGCGTTGGTGACCGGGATTTTGATAACTACCATGCTAGCTTATTAATGCCACCATCCTGTGGAGCATTCTTGTTTCCATTACAAGAAGATAGAAGAAGGACCTAAATCTGTTTTCTCTGACTCAAAACTGCCATACTGTCATCATCTCTCAGAGAGGTGCCTTTAAGTGTAATGGGCCCAACAACATGCACCCATGGAAGGGGAAGAAGGCACAGTCTTGGCAACCCCACCTGAAATCAGGTGGTTTGTAGGGTTTGTATTTTACAGTTGTCCCTGTGCAAAGGTTATATATGGCAATAAAGCGCTAACTAGAATATACACAATTAATATTACCTATTTCTGTATAAAATGTCTCATACCACTAATTTTCAAGTCTGCTGCAAAGAAGCAAAGGAAGTTTAAAATCTAGAGCGAGGCCCATAATCTAATCAAGACATTCAACAAAAATGCTAATTAAGATACCTTAACCAGGAGAGGAGGCAAGAATTCCTTGTGCCCCAAGAAACAGCACTTGCTGTCCCAGTACCAGATCACAAGGATGAGTGGTTCCACTTTGAGATGGAGAGTAGTTACCAGAGTTGCTATTTTGAGAGACTCTGCAAACCGCTTTACAGAAAGGATCTGGGGAACTGTAGGTCTACAGCTCCTCCCAGGTACGTCCCTGGGGCTTGCTGAGACCTCTAACTCACCACTCTCACTATTTAAGATTCTGGATCAATGAAGACAGAAACCTAGTATCATATATAAGTTTAATAATGCATGATGGGGTGGGCGATTTGCTTGTAATATAGGCCCACGATCATAAATCTGTGCACTTAAGTAAGCACTTCATTGTCCTAAAAAGTATCTGGTGGTAAAGTTGACTTAGAGAAATCTGTCCTGCTGCTTCTTTGGACATGGTTATCTATTATTCAGGAGCAGGCTTTCAAGCTACTAATCCATCTGGCACATATACTGGGTATGTGACTCTTGTTACAGGTCCTCCTCTTCCCCAGCCGCACAGTTCTGTCCCCTGGGGCTAACCTGGAGTTTGCCTCAGCACCCGAGAGGACGGAGAAGCAGTTTCAGCTCCCCTCATCACACAGGGGGTGCATCCATCCTTGTAAAATTCATGTAGATGCAGTGACAATGTTGTTCAGTTGCAGGAAAAGCTGGTAAACAAATTCATTTTCCGACAGTTCTGTATCAGATTACTTCTTGAACTACTACTTAGGATAATTTTCTTGGGCATCTCTCTTGCAGCTCAAAGATACTTGTTTCCCCAAACCAGTCTATTCCAGCAGATCCAGTCGATTCTTTGAACTACTTAATAAAGAGCAAGTAAACCTGTTGATGCAGCGGTATTTTGTCAATACAGTCTCGTAGGATCTGTAAATGACTCTTACACTGCCGAGGAAAGTTTTCTTTCTGTCAACACTCTATAAGCATTGCCATGAACTAAAGAAGTTATATTAATACAAAGAGAACTTTCCAGAACAAACATATGTGTATACCAGGGACTTCTGCCAAAGCACGTCATTGATTCATATCTTTTCACATTCTTGATGAACAAAGCTATGCTGTATTCAGGTCTCCAGCACAGATCTGACCTTCCTGACACTTGTACAATGACAAGAATACAGCGTATAGCTCTGCAACATGGCATCAGAAGAACCCCATGGTTCTTCAGAAGAACCTCTGACTACAGGGAATCAAGCTCCAGAGTTTTAAACAGTTTGTACTGATCACTGCCACCCCAATCAAGACCATGAACTTACTGTATTTTCCGCCATGTGGGAACCAATAAACACTGAATTTCAGCTTATAATATTTCTAACATCAAATATAAAGCAGAATACTCCTCTCAAAGTTATTTGCCATCCATCCCAAAAAGCATACACTTAGTAGGTGAAACACCTTAATGAACTACCATAAGAACAATGCACAAACCAAAAGAAAGTCAGTTAAAGACTTCCAGTGATTTCAATAGGTTTTGGATCAACATGGCCTTTTTCCTACTGAATTTCTACTACTGTAAGTTTTCTACTACTTCTATCTAGTGCATGAGATGTAATCACAGAAGAATTATCATAACACCAATTTTTCGGTACTATTTATTTAAAAGCTACAGTATGGAAGCCAATCTGAATTTTAGCCACACAGGAGGGTAGAGGTGGAGGAAGACTGTTTTGCAAAATGCAGCACCTCCTCCATCTCTGGAGACTCTGTGGTCTGTATTCACTCCAACTAATTTCCAGTGTTCAAATTCATAGAATCACAGAATCATAGAATAGTTAGAGTTGGAAGGGACCTTAAAGATCATCGAGTTCCAACCCCCCTGCCATGGGCAGGGACACCTCCCACTAGACCAGATTGCTCAAAGCCCCATCCAGCCTGGCCTTGAACACTTCAGGGATGGGGCATCCACAGCTTCTCTGGGCAACCTGTTCCAGTGTCTCACCACCCTCACAGGAAAGAATTTCTTCCTCAAATCTAATCTAAATCTCCCCTCTTTCAGTTTAAAACCATTACCCCTTGTCCTATTAAATTCCACCTCCAGTCCTACTGAACTCACCAAGCTCCTCTCTGTCCCTCCAGGAAGACAGATACTCATGGTCTGGAGGTATCTCTGCATTTCAATTTATCCATAATTTCAAGCCTGAAGTTTAAGATGGCTTAAAGTAGTATGAACCTTATCTTTTAAAACATTTATAGCATGTTTAACATACAGAGACATACATGGTAGCTAGAGAAGATGTGACCTCAAAGTTGAAATACAAAGATTATTATGACATCCATTCAAGTCGGATCCAAGTGACAGCTATAGTGATCTATATCATCCATGTGGCATTGCACCACAGCATGTGGATGTATTGGAGCTAGGCTGTTTGATGTGCCCCTGCACAGTGCCAACAGGCTATACGCATTGACAGGATCAACTCTTAGGGTCTACTTATGTTTTGATAACACAACAGGTTGGGGTGAGGAGTTTTGTATACAGAGCATATACAGACACACAGGAGTAGCCTTCAAAGCTGCTAAGAACATGAGAATCTTTTATCTTGTCAGCAAGCTGCTTTCTACATACCAAAAAACTACACGTCTCATGTATTTTCTTAACTTCAGTCAGTTTTCAAAACCAGCTACCCTAACAGGCCTTTTTTTGTGCAGACATAAAACTCCCTAATCTCTTGCAACTGGACATTAGACATCTCCAGTTCAATCAGTGAAAATCAGTTTTAAAACCCCAATGACAGCAGTGCATCCACTCTTTTGGAAATGCTGTTTTCATCCCTTAGAGAACAACAGCTGCTTTGTGGTGTCTTGAGTCTTTGCGTCTTTGTTCTGGGAGGTCTAAGATCATCAGTGCCATCATATTTATCTTCCTGTGCATTCAGTACAGGACCTGAGTCATTGCAACCACAGCAGTCCCATGGAACTCTGCTGGACAGGCTCCCCCACTGCACCTAAGATCTCAGGAGTTGAAGAGAAGACTGGAGGAAACAGTACTAAGAGTGACATTCCAGAAAAAAAAATAAAATAAAATCACATCAACTAAAACTCTTTACAAATACGTAGTAATTAGGGCAAACATTCAACCATGGTGTAAACAAAATTATGTAAAAAAACTCCCACTATGTTGAAAGGCCTATTTTAGGGAATAAACCATTTCTTGAAATCTCTATTTTTTTAAAAAAGGGCTCAGCTGCCATTCACAAAATGGAGGAATATGAAGGGCACCTTTTCCCTTTCACTCTGTAACTCCACGCTTAGAGGATTCTTCTGAGGAGCAAGGTCATTTAACCCTTCTCTGCTTGATTTAAAGAACAGGTATTAATTAGTTCAACTCCCCCCACAGATCACAGCTCAGCCGCTACACAAGGTGCTCTCATGCTCTTCCGCTGAAGCTGTCCTATTCCTTTAATCTTTTCATTGGACTAGAGGAAAAACAACAAAAACTGCAATCTAGTGGTTAGTAAACTACTTCAGAGAAGGTAGCGAGGGTTTTGCTCCAGTTAATAAGAGAGAGCTTCATTTCCACATGCCACACAGGACGTACAACAGTTTTCCTAAGCCGACATACTGTTAAACAGATACGCTACCAACAATTCGAATCAAGGACGTAATTTCTTTTGGCTCAGGAGAACACAGCCAGCTCTGCTGCTGGGGAAAATATTGCTCATTAAATTTACTAAATTTAAAATTTCTGATGGCATAAATAATTATATTTTTCTTTTGTACATTATCATCTGCAACAGAGGCAAGCATAACAGGTAATAAGGAACCTGTTCTACAACAGACACCTAGAATTTCCCATCCTTCTCTTAACAGCGTAGGATAATTAACTACCAGGCAGAATCCAAATATATGTGTCTGCTGGGATACAACTTTCTTGATCGTTTATCATAACTTGAAAGAGATTTATTAATTAAAACATTAATGCTAAACTACATTTTTTCTAACCTTACTGGTTAGTTCTGAAATACCCATAAACACATTACAGCTTCCCCTACAACCACCCGTACCTGCCATCTTTATACACGGGTTAAACCTCTGGAAGGAAGTTTTTGCCAAGGAGCTTCTCCATCTACAGTTTCTGATTCTCACATCCTGCTCCAAGATGCCACATTCCTTTTTTCTTTGCACAAGTACTTGTGCTGCCTATATTGAATCAGACTGGAAATTGAGGTCATAAGCAGCACTACCCTCCAGGACCCCTGTGGCTTTTTGGATAAATATAGCAGGTGTCACAGTTATGTGCTTATTATGAGAAAGTGTTAACACTATTACCCAAAGCAGAGAAAAGATACAAAACCCTTCAAAAATAAGAAATACCGTAAAATAGATTTTTCTTATAACACTGAACTGGGGAAAAAGTAATGAAAGTTTAGGACTAAGAAAAGTTCTGATGGAGGTTTAAGTGACTGCCAAGTATAATAAAGTATTCAGAATATACCCTCATGCAGAATTAATGTTCAAAACTAGCCTAGCGTTGCATTAAGAAGCACTAACCAGATAGTTATTTCTGGAAAAGCAAGTGAAATGACATACAGAAGTTTGATACGGATATCATTAGCATTATCATTACTGCCATGAGGGTCAGATCTTCCGCAACGACAATTTTTAGCCTAGAGAGAGCAGTCTCTTCAGACTCCCTAGAGAATGACCAGTTTCTCCTGGCACTTACTCACAGCACGTTCCTAAATCTAAGCTCCTCTGGGGTGGTTTCAGACATCTTGAAAGAGATCTCCTAAGTAAACTTTACCTTGCGAGTACCTCCCATAGGTACCCAAGCTGGAAGAACTGCGCAAGCATTTAACAAAGAGGCAATCCTCACTCCTTGGAAAGAAGTAATGTAGGTATAAGCTGACAGAGAAGAGGAGTATGACATTATCAACCAAGAGTACAGTACAATAGGGAAAGCATGAGAATGGCACAAGAGTCAAAGCACACAAGCTGCAGAAGCACCATTAATACAATTGTTAATGCTGCTGCAACATCCTTCTGCCCAGTTTTCAGGATAAAAGGCACCCTATGGTATCTTTTAAGCGTTTCCACCACCAGAGCCTTTCACGTCCACAGTAAGCAGAAATAGGCTTGGGCAGCAAAGTTTGAGATGTGTCTTCAAGCCTCTCCATAAAACCCATTTTGTTTCTTCCGAGTAGTTATCTCAGATTTACCAGCACCCACATAGGCCAAAAATAACAAAATCTTTTTTGGACTAAGTCCAACACAACAAGAACATATGTGCCTACTTAGAAACTGAATTTGTTTTTTTTTTCATTTATAAATAAAGACCCATTTGTGATTACAGTGAAGTATTTCACACCCAGTATTTCAAAAGGCGTTAACAAACAACCATGAGGCACTCTTAATGTTGGCCATATGACTGCAACACGTGAAGAAGAAACGATAAAAAAAGAAAACTGGTGACACCACAAAGGAACAGGCTGAAGCAACGATTCCCTCCAGCACTCCATCTTGTCCTATCTCATGCTGGCCTACAAATCTTTCTCTCCCTGGCCTTTCCTATAGGTGGGGAAAGAGGAACAAAGAACATCACGAAGGTTTGCCAGTGTTTCACAGAGCTACTTAAGGGATATGGTGGACTTCAAGGAAGAAAAGACCTTAAGACATTAGGATGCTGAGCTCAGTCCTCTGAATTTGCAGGCAGCAACACAACAGATGACTAAATTGCCATCACCCACACACTACCGGCCACAAAATCCTTCCCAGCACCCATAACAGACCTAAGACTTGTTATGAAGTAAAAATTGCCTGAAGCCAAAAAAATCACAAATACATCAAGCACCAAATAACACTAAAATGAAAAAAAAAAAAAAATCCACAAAAACAACACGACCCCAAAACCCAAACCACAAGCAAACCCCCAAAACCCACACATGCTACCCATCAGATGCAAATTCTTAATCCTACTCTTTTTACTAAGGCTATACTGTGGTAGTACCTCAAGCCCAATGAAATTGGAATTACATTACATGAGCCTCTCATGAAGGATGAAACAAATGACAGCCCCTAGCCCTAACAGCTTACTTTCATTTCTGACACAAATCCCCCAATGCCTTTCAAATGACTTTAAAAGAATGGCAAGCACTTAATGCTACTTGAAGTCCATTCACGTGCTAAAAATATGTAAGCGCAAGTTATCTTGCAGGACTTATTTTCTTGTCTGCTGACAACTTTCAATGACATGACAGCATCAATACAAAGTGCATACCGAATTTCTTCATATGTAAAAAGCAATTCTAAGTAGAAAAGACAAAACAATGAACACATACTGCTGTAAGACACATGAAAAACCTTGAGCCATGTGCCAACGTGCTAATAATTTAAAAAAACAGCCTGAAGCTACATCCAGAATTAGAAAAGAATTACAAGTTTTCCTTCCAAAACTCTTAAAGTACTTCCATCTAATTAACAGGTTACATATTAAAGTCACCTGCAATGTTAATACAAGTGTCTTCAACAATACAAATTTTGTTACTGATAAAACTGATGTTTATTAGAAAATTTAACACACTAACACATATATCTCTAAGGAGAAAAAGAAACCAATCTTCTTTCTTAGGATTGTTTCAGGCATTCATCATTATACCACAGAGCTTTCCTCTGAGAAATGTCCGCAAGTAAGTTTCACATCTAAGCTCTGACTACAGTCAATGGAGATCTACAGCTCAACTCAGCTGCCTACACGTGGGCATCTCGTGCCATTTAGACAATTGGTCAGGGCATTCCGAAGGCATCAGTGTCATGAATATGGACAACTAAACCTAGCCCTGTCTTTCCATCAGCTATAATGGGAATTTAAATAACTGCTGGTGTGAAAGTATGCTTGTCCTCCTTGGCTGGAGGTGAAGGTAACGGGACACAACATGAGGAACTACAGGACTGGACACATGTTGTTCAACATAACAAGGAACAGGCTGTGAAGATGTCAGAAGTGACCGGCAGCACCCCAAGGGATGGTCAGGTCTCACAGGATGTTGACTGGGGGGGTTAGATGAGAAACAGCTGAACATCACAGACAGCTGAAGGGGAGCATCAGGGACCTTTGGGAGCAGAGTCCTGCAAGGTCAGCAGTGCCTCAGTAACCCCATCCGTAACATTACGTAAAGCTGAGATGACTTGGGTAACAGCACCAGAAATACCAAACCTGGGTACAGACGTAGCAAAACTGGGAACAGTGGACAAAAGGAATTAGGGACTGGTTGCTTATTTAGGAGGACACATGGACAAAGAAAGGAGGGAATCATAATGAATAGCTAAGGAATATGCATGGGAAATTAAGAGAAGGAGGATGAGAGGGTCTAGCCATGTGGTCAGGCCACCGGTCTGAGCCAGCCCTGTGCATGATCAGTCTCTTTCTACTTCTTAGTGAACTCTTCTCCTAATTATTTTTCTGTAAAGGGTGTCCTCTGCTACGTGTACAAGAGAGATTCCAGCAAACTTCAAACCATGCTAGCCAGTGAGCAGGACACGAGGTCTGGGAACCCACTATCAAGCAACTACCAAGTCTACAGGCTTGATACTGGAGGGACTTTTGGTCCAGGACAGCTAACAGAGATCCGTATGAGTATACAGGTGAGATGCCAGCAAGCATCAAGTCAGGCTAGCCAGTGGATAGGACTGGAGGTTTGGGGGCTGGATACTGCAGGGACAACAGGTCTAGGGGTCAGCTACCAAAGAGTGAGGGCCTAGGGTCTGACACTTGTACGAGTGTTGGTGTGACATCTGACAGCAAGGCTCAGCCTTACAACTGGCTGGATCTGGGAACGGGGAAGTACAGCATCCTCATATCTAGTGGACTGGAGAAGAGGAATCTCCCGGGTCTGAGACTCCAAGAACTTCAGCTCTGGAGAAATGGATCCGTGCATTCCCTTGAATCTTGAAGTCCACCAGATCTGGCCACTCTAAACATACCTCATATGTTTACACAGCTTCATTTAAATACCTAGAGTCTGGAGCAGAGCCCACTCTTCAGCACAGAACAGCAGGGGCATGATTCATCTGTCTAAAACCTGAATGTAATGACATTTGAGCTGCTCCATCTGGTCCAGATGAGCGAGGCTGTTGTGCAGCTCCTGTATCGTACCCATCTGGATATCTCAAGGACCCAAGAGCATGTCAAATTACAAGCACCCTTGTTAAGACAAATTAATCACTGCCAAAGTGACTGTGATGTTAAATTAGGTATACCAGACACATGCCTAGAATTAGGTGGAATAAAACCGGGCCGTATCATGTTCTAGGAATTCACATAATAAACGCTCAAGACCCAAGGACAAGGTACTTACAGTCAGACACGACAGAAAAAGCTCCACCTCTAGCTCTGGTAACCGAGACAAAAAAAGTCATTCCAGGGGAGATTCAATCACCCAGATTTTGCTCTGTGATTCAGACGCAACACAAAGCAATACCCCATGTATCTCAGTTTAGACAAGCAGATACATACTGTAGCATTTACACCAACTACTTCAGCAGTGTATGGACTCTAGCACAAAATTGTTGTGCGTGACTATCACAGAAAGATTCAGATCAGCTACTAGTATGTGAAAACACACACAAAAAACCCCCCAAACCAGGTGTCCTGTTAGTCCCCATTCTAAAGATTGAGTTTAGGCAGATAAACAAGTGATTATGAGCGAGGTCTGACGTGCCATGACTGAAGAAATAGGAGACAATGAGAAACCATCTCTGAATGAAAGGCATCAGCCCTCTTGTTGCAAAACGCAGAGGACATTCAAGACTTGTTAAAAGTATAAAATCTAATTCCTTCCAATGTTAAGTACTACCCAAGGTTTTTTTTTCTAAGAAGTGGAGAGAAATGAGTATCTCCAAACTCAGATCCGACAGTTGCTTAAGAATGGAGTAAGACAGGTTGGATGAATTAACCCTTTAGCTTCTTCAGAGTTAACAGACATGAGCTGAACTTCCACGCTTCTGCTTTCATGAAAAAGCCGTGCCAAAATAGTGTTGTCATAGAGATTTCTCTGGTGTTACAAAGAGAGTACAATCTCTGCTCAGATAGATGGATAGACTCAGTTTACAGGTACTTTATAGCGTACAAGTGGCAAGGGTGGTCCAAATTCACCACTGCATGTGATCCAGTACCTCTTTGTACCTTGGTTTACATGACTTTTTAATTGTGGTAACACAACAAAATAAATAAAATAATAAAGCAATAAATGAAATTAATAAAGTCTAAGCTATCTGCTCGATGTCACTTTAAAATCAATCATTATCCCCTATCAGTTTTCCATAACATTTCATAGCCAAATACTTCAATCATAAGCTAAAATACTCAAGAATATGTTGAAGTATTCTGTGGCTTATTTTCTTATGATTCTTTACAATTAGTATAAATGTTATCTTTACATTGCTGCAAATGCTTTTGAAAACAAGAATTACCTAGGTTTCACCTTGTTTTTTGCTGAGAAAAGCAATTTTTAGTCTTGCAGGCTGACTTTCACTACTTTTCTTCCTCAGCCTTCTCAGAAGCGTGAAGCTTTTAATTAAGCATTCAATCACAGTGCTTGATCACGCCATATTCAAATACTTTAAGAATGGCCCCAAAGATTTTAAGAATACTCCCTCCCCCCAAAAAATGAGTATTCCACAAGAAAACACCTTCCATAATTATATATTTTACAAAAATATCCTATTCTAGAAGTAAAATTAACAAAATAATATTTTAGGGGAGGTTCATTAAAGAAAATTATACAAAATTTTATATATAGAATTGTATTTGGAAATTTGATTTTTATAAACTCCTATGTCTCTGTCATTTGTACTAAATTGTCCTTTGTCTTGCAACACAGAAAAGCTCAAGCAAATCTGTGAACGCCTGTGCCCCACAAGTATTCAGATTTGAGCTTACTGACTGTATTTCATTATCGGGTACAGTTTAAAAAGTTTCATTTTATTACAAGAACTTTTGCATGATCCCTAGGTAAAGCAAATTACTGGTGTAAAAGTTATATTTCCACAAAATGTGAACAGAGATATGCTGGATGTGGAACACCTGGTAAGGCAAGTGCAGATAATCGACTTCTTTCTAACACATAAAATTAGCAAGGAGAAAGACTGTACGGCATATGTCTGTGGACTATATCGCATAAGTAACCAACAAAAAGATATTTAGGGGTCATGGCATAAAACAGTCTTAACAAAAGCTTCCCAAAAGATACAATGCTATGAAGACAAGAACCAAAGTGTTCCCTGAAGGTGAAAATACAGAAATAAACATTTTATTAAAGAAGCGGTGCTACCTCCATATGCCACATGGGGGAGGCTTGTCTACGTTCTGAAATGTTATTCCCAGCTGCCTTCAAAAAACAGGCAGTGAAACAAAGTCAGAATCTAAGACAAAAAGCTGTAAAATCAATTTGGGGACCAGCAAACAATGAGCAAGACACACAGACTATCAGGGGCAAAAATGAAGTCACAGCTTTCAGAACAGCCCAGTTTTGAAAAGATTATCTTTTCCATAGAAAAGTATCTTCAGAGGATAAGCTTTCAAGTACCTCTAGGTCCACTAATAAAACCTAGGTTTCTTTTTAATTTCTATCCAGGAAAGTGGTTGCAAGTTTGGAAACAAAACCAGTGATTCAGTGATTAGTACTCTGCTGGATAACACTAGTTGTGCCTGTATTTTCAGAGTAACTGTCAGGGTTGATGCTACTACTATTGCTTTCAGACATATGCTGCATTACAGACTATAAGCCTACATTGCAAGCATAAATTATTCTTATTTTAAATAAGCCTGCTAAAATCCTCACGTAAAATTTGACAGTGTTTCTAGCTGTTTAACCATTCATGATGAGCTGGTAATCCCAGCTCAGTAGTTAGCGTGGATTAAGAGAACACACATATTCTAAAATGGTAGAGGTATCTCCTCAGCTGAGGTAAGATCCAACACCACCTCTTTACCAACCTTTACCTAGACCTCAGAATTCAGCATCTTCTTGTAAGTATAATGGCAACCAGAAATCAGTTCTAAAGAAACTACTTAATTATGAGCTGCACAACAACCAATCCTCAAATAGGAAATAAAATGCTTAAATAGTATGCATATTATAATACAGTGAAAAGTAAAAGTCATATCTAAAAGGCATATTAAAAAGGCATAGGATATCTGTGAAATGAATAAGAAGTGAAGTGCCTGATCTTCTATGCATTTGTTGCCAGAAGGGTTTTCAACCAAACACTTCTACAGTGAAGTGTACTTGCAGAGTAGAAGTGTTTCAATGGTAGAGAGAAATATTCTGTTTGAAATGCAAGCAAACGCTTCCAAGTAGAATATCAAACCCGAGTTTTTCCCAATTGAAATATACAAATCATCCTCAGCAGCTGTGTAAGAAAATCCAGTGATATCAGCATTTGCAAAACCTCTAAGAACTGCTTGGAATTATGCAGCTGCTACAAGAGGTTATGTCAAATAAATGAAATCTAATAGGAAATAACTGCTGTCCATGTATATGTGAGCTCCAAGCAGTAAGCCTGTGCTGCAGCCGAAGACAGTTATGCATCCTGTCCTCTGAGATGTCACATCCCCCGAAAGATGCTGATAGGAGTCACAGTTGCTCATCACCTTCTCTGATCAGAAACATATAAATGAACCAAATCAGTTGTGCCACTTCCTTCGTTCCTTCTAGAGCTATAGAAATTTTATTATTTATGTTGGCAACAGCAATCCAATCATCTGCAAGCTTCAGCACGTTATCATTTGCTACCCCGAAAGCATTTTACATAAAACTTTAATCTCCATTACACATGAAAAATAAGGATGAGAAAGCTGTATTAAATCTTATTAATCCAGTCAGTGCTAAAACATACATCTCCGATGCGTCAATGGACATCATATAAACTTACACCTCTTTTAGAGCAATAAAAAAGTCCCACCCTGCGCAGGGTGCATGGATCCAGCTCAAGCACACAAACTAAAAGCTTTCATCCATTTACAGTATTTTCTGTTTGCTTCTGCTGTTCGCAGGCTGCAGCGTAAAAGCTCCCTATGACAGCAATTCTTAACAGCTGATGAAATGTATTTTGTATCTTAGAGACTTCAAGCTAAATGACTTCACTGTGATCCCTCGTGGAGGGGAAGAGAATTAGGAGAATGGGACAGAACCTCACCTCTTTGTGTAAGCAACAAGTAAAACCTTCTGTCTACCAGGGGCACTACCAGCTCTAAGTTGTTGGGGTTTTGTTGTTGGAGTTTTTTTTTCTTGTTTTGTTTTGTTTTTTACAGGCAAAGAGAATATAGTACTATCGGATTACGTCTACACACACCCACACACCCCAGTTTTCCTTCTGGGTATGTTGTGAGTGGACATCAAGCTTAATTGACACGTGCACAATAAAGGCTAAAATTTCACGGATGAGGTTCTTGGGTTTTATGAAGTTATAAGCAATTCCAGAGAAACTGCAACAGATCTATTTCACATCATGCTTTACCAGCCACAGACAACATAACAACATTCATCCTGAAATGCATTATTCATTTTAAGAAACAAAGCAGAGCTTTATCTTAAGACTATATACTACGGCAGCCAACTGCAAAACCTACAGACTTCTGCTGCCTACTCTTTTAAAGCAGCATTTCTGAATAAGACATCATCTAAGCCAAACTCCAAAAGCAGCCAATACTTCATATTCTCCAAGAAAGAGGAGTTTTCTGTCTGGAAGGCTGAACTGGAGGAGATATGCCTTGAAGCCCTGCACAAAAGCTGAGCTCCTACAGACCAACTCCTTGCTAAGCCTCTTAACTCCTCAGTTTATCCACCCACCCTCTCCAGAGCATTTTACAGGAGGGAAATTATGTAAGATATCTTCAGCCAGGGTGTCAGTCAACACCATCTCATCCATTTTAGAGGAGGTACACCCCTCTGCACCAGCCAGGAAGTTTACACATCGCACCCTTCTGCCCACTGGGCTTAATGCTGATGTGTCCCAGCATCTCCAAGTACTACCAAGAAAACACAGAAGCAGCTCCACCACACCATTAGGACTGTGATGTGGCCCCGTTGATTTGAATGAATCGACCCTGAATGAATCAACAGAAATAAAAAAATAGACAGCAAGATTAAAAACCGAAGGGAGAGGGAACCGAACCCACAATAGACAGAGAACTGCTGTAAACAAAATACATCAGAAAGGTTTTAAACAAAAGATGATTTGAAGAAGAACAAAAAGGAAGAAGTGAGCCAAGTCAGGTCACAGAGGAAAAAAACCAACACCAACAAACCACAAACAAACGTTACCTGAACACTAAAATGGCTCATGGAAAACAGGAACAATTCCAAACAAAGATCTTATCATAGGAGGTTAATTTAACTTTCATCCTCCTTAAAGCTAGCATGCTTAATCCACAGAAACAGGGCTTGTAATAAGCCTAGTTCATTATAGCCTAGATATAAGCTTCACCTACTTAGTGATAGACCAGAGGAACGCTGAGGAGCTTGTCCACATTCTTACAGCGGTTCACAGAAGAACCGCCTGCTGGAGACCACCACTGTGCTTATACCCCTAAAGATTCATGCCAAGAGGAAATCTTATTTGCACCATGAAATACTTTAAACAGTCGTTTTCACTGGAAAAGAAACAGGCTGGTGAGCACAACAAGGCGAAGAGTAAAATAGCATCATTCAAGTGATTCTCCAGACTGAAAGGCCAAGTAGTCATTGTATTATTTCATCGCCCAGGATTGCTTTAGCAGAAGCCTCTTACAAGATTTTCAGCCTTGTTATGAACTATGCTAATGCTGAGATATTTCAGACAACAAATGAATAATTTCATGAAAATCAGGACATAATGTAGTAAGGAAAAATTACACGAGCATGAATAAATGAGCACAGACTTAAAAATCCTAACAAGCGGACAGGAATTAGTTAAAACTCTAAAAAAGAGCGGTGAAATTTTACTTCTTTTGGCACGCAGCTCTTCTGTGTGCACTTATTCAGATATGCTGACACTGCAGACAAAAATCAATTTTTACTGCTTTTTATTTCTATGCACGCTACAGTGCCTAAAGAGCTATGACAATCTAAAACTGGATTAATTTTTGGCTAATGCACCGTGGGCAAAATTACTAAGCAAATTCTACCTATAAGCCATTTCAGAAATCACAAGCTGGTATATTATACACGTTTTTTTGACTGAACATTTAATAATTCTCAAGTATATCAGTGTTACCATTGACGCAGTGCCAAGCAGAAGAGGCACAATGAGACTTCAAAATTCCCTCTGAAATGCCCTTTCGAGGCATATGGCTAAAAGGGGAAAACACTCTTCAACTTACAAGTACAAAGTTTGAAACTTTACTACCAGAAAAAGCAGAATGCCATCCTTGCCAAATCACTTTTAAAATTAGGATAAAATTACGTGTACTTATTTATACACATATACTTACTGATAGAGTAGACTGCAAAACAAAACCCAGGGAAGTCAGATTATAGAAATTCTGTTGTACCTTAAGGCAGAATTACTAGATTCTTACAAAAATCTTTCATCTGGTTTCAAAACTGAGGAAGAAATAAATACTGCGAAACCAACTTCTTATTTGCTTATTATGTATTATATTTGCAAAGGTATAGGTGATAAAAAGAAAATACGAGAGTTAATCAAGTCTAACTGAATTATTCATTAAAACAATTTTAGCATAGAATTGCTGCAGTAGAAACACGAGTTCATTCCCTCCTTAAACATACTGCTCCTATAAGGGGTTATATACATGGCATATAATTTCTCAGAAACTTTCTACAGAGCCCATAGAATTCACCAACCCATCACCACCAGCAGAACATATGGATCAAAGCAACTCATTGTCAACGTAACTCTCTGTGACATATGTCACTCGTTGTGACTTCTGCAGAGAGAGACTGAACTGATAACCATAGAGTGATTTAAATTTAAAACAATAAATTTGCCTTTCTGATGTCTTTACTGCCTATTAAATTTAAATAGTACTTTGTAAGGGAAAAATAGGTCATGCACTCCTCTGCCTTGTTTCTATACTCATGTTACGGTCTTGATTCAGTTGCCCATACCTAGATATGCTGGCCCATCTGAGAGGCCCTTGGGAGGGTAAGATACCATTAAAGGAATGGCAGATATAGCACACCACCTATAGAAGGTCCGTATCTGTCCTGAGTGGAGGCTGGAGGTCAGCGGGGTAACCAAGGCCATCTCAAATGGGCGATGGCTGCTGTGTGGGGTAATCTAAATGGAGTTTCTACACTGGGATTCAGCTCCAGACTGGGACCCCTGACACCAGACAGACATACCTTCAGGTGACCAGATTGGAGTTGAGTGCCAAGCACCCATCACTGTCAGTCGACTCCAGAGAGCAACTGACTTCATCCTAAGGCCAACACCTACACCTCATCACCTCAGGAGCTCTCCAGATTCCTCTCTGACTCTCTGGACCAAACTCCCATTGACTGCCAAGCTCACGCTACAGACACCTGAACTTAGGTGCCCAAATTGCAAGCCAAGTTCTACCATAAAGCTAGGTGGGATGACTACCAACAGAGGAAGCTCAGTTTGACTCGCCTAACTTCAGCCAAATGATCTCAACGGAATATTGCTAGGACAATAACCATTGTAGGATCTTTTATAGTTAATGCAAAGAGACATACGCCTTCAGAGACTGATTCAGTTAAATGCCTGATTTTGGGTAAGACTAATCCACAGCTACCCATATCCTCCAAAGCATCCAGGAACACACTCAATCTCTCTTAATGACAGCTGTAGCTAGCTTATACAACCATATGCTCGTGTTGTCATTAGCTTTATTTCCTTCTCCTGTCATCTTCCTGTATTGTTCATTTGCTGCTTCTTTCCTAGTGAGTTATAAACCTTAAGATAATATCCTACCTTAATCACTTATTTCAACACCACCTATTACAATCTTAATTGGACCCTAGATGGCAAGAAAGCAAAAATAATGCTGGCTGATATTTAGAACAATATTCGGCACACCTAGATATAACGATCCAAGTTTACTGGCACTGAACAGCCATCAGATTGATCCCAGTACTGGAGACTACTGAGAGCCCAACCAAGGTGTGCAAGCAATCAAGTTATAGCTCTTCTTTGTCTGTCCAGTACTTAACAAAATCCCAATACTACATTAGATGTAGACAAATATGCCTTTAAAAATTTATAGCCCCGTGATAGTTTGGGGCACTGTTTTTCAAATCTCAATGGAGATACCAATAGTAAAGTCAGCATCAAAGTTTTCTAGCCAAGAGGTCTACTATTTTAAGCAAAGGATGAAAACTGCCACGTTTAAATATCACAAGCAGGGGAATTAAAGGATAACAAAGGAGAACACGTTAAAAAAAAGTATGATCAGGAAAAAAAAAGCAAACAATTGTTAGCATTTAAGTACTGGAAGAAGACTTCCATACATAGGAAAAAAAATGCTTATCTGCCATTTGTCAAGCCTGCTAAATTGTGAAAAACATCAAACATGAGCGTAATGCTAGACTAGAAATACCAACTAACTAGTAAAGGAATTCAAAGAGTAAGATTACCTTGTTCCAGCCTAAAGCATAGGGAACGTTTTGCAGCCTCGATCTCAGGACTTGGATGATCCAGAACACGCCTGCACCACTGCAGAGGACTCAGTGATTTCTCTTGAGGAGTGAGAGCCTTGGTAGGCAAGACGTACAACCTTAACCAAAATACACACAAGTATCAGCAATATAGGTAGTACTCAAAAGTTTACTTTTGTATTCCCGCTTTCCTGCCAACTAGTAATTTATAACAATGCAAAGCCCCACAATATGATATTCTAATAACAAAAGACAGACTGAAGTAGAAGAGTTTACACTAGTTTTCTTCTTCTCTCCTCAGAAAAGTAGGTGGCAGAATATGAACCGTACAGGCCTGACACGTCAAAACCAAGTTGAAGTAGATCTCTCAAATCAAAAGTGTCATCAGTTTTCCCTTTTATGTTTATCTTTATTGCAGTTTAGATAATTTCAGTATTTGATTTTACATTTAAATCACAATTTCACTCTTATCTATTTCACTCTTTTACCTACAGCAATTTGATCAAGTTGTCAAAGTGCTGATTATATTTTAATTTGCATACACAGTATCTTCTCCCAGATGAACCAAATATGGACTTCTAAAGATTAGAAGACATTTGCTGAGAAACAATGAAAATCCAATTTCGATATTCAATTCCAGCAGAACAACAACAACAACAACAAAAATAACGTGCAAGAAAAGGTAGTGTATGTGGGTTATTCTCAGACAAGAGTAGACAAGTAATCGGATGGTCAAGCACAGTAGGGAGCCAGGTACCAAAGGAGATTTCATGGGGACCTTCTTGAAGCTGGAATCCGCGTGTCTGCTGTCGCCTTTGCGGATTAGTGGGCAGAAGCAGACGCCGGTTCACCTGGGAGAGCACGGATCTCCTGGGAAGGGAACTATTCTTGGCCGCCGGAGACGGCTTGCAGCTCCTTGGCCCGACCGCCTCTGATCGATGGGGCTGCAGGCAGCCAGAGGCAGATTCTCTGGCACCAGCAAAGCACTCCACGGGCTGCCGAGGAATCTGGCCTGCACACAGGGGTGCAAAAGGCAAGAGGAAAAAGCAGAAACAGGACCGAGCTCCTCAGGGGACCACTAACAGGCAGCATCTTCAGGATTTTGGCTCAACAGCTACCCAAGTCCCCCAAGAGCAACTTGTTCTCCCATGTCTGCCCAATGTTTTGGGTATGGTTTTTTCCCCCTCTGCAGTCAATCAGCACTCTCTGTCCAGCTCACAAAGAATAAATATCCTCCACTGCGATTGCTCTTTCTCTTGGCAACCCCAGCAGAGATCAACTACTGAACTTCTCTGAGGAGAGGACTCATTTCCCCTCACTTCCTGCAGTGCCTCGCTACAGGTTTAAAAAAAGTGATGCTGAGAAAAACCAAAAGAAAAAACAAACAAAAGCCTTTCAGCTTTCCTGCTAACCTGCAGAAGTGTTTCAAAAGCTAAACACCTGACCGATGAACTCTCAGTTATCAGGCGTTTGTCTAAAAAGCTGAACAGCAAAAAGGTTTGACTTGTCTGCAAGGATGCTAATTCTACTGGGTTTGTGGTTTTGTTTTGGGTTTTTTTTGTAACTGCAGTTAAAAAAGAAAAAAAAAAAAAAAAAAAAAAAAA